>JAKTRP010000010.1:0-302679 GCA_030579735.1 Starmerella floricola | reverse complement strand
TTACATATGTCATAGTGTGGCATAAAACACGATCTGACTGGCCTGACCAGTATAATGTGTTCGTCGGCCATCATACACTCGCAGAATATCATGAGTATCTGCACATCCTCCGAAAGTGTCGTCGTGAAGTTGGGGACGACTTTGCAATTGACACGTATGGATCCTTCACGATTTTCAATATAGAACAAGAGCGTTTTCCAGGGGTCGTCGTATACGGGAATCCGTCGGATTTTGACGTTTTTCCAAACGACCGGGAGTCTCAAGAGAGAGAAATATGCCCTAGATATGCCCCGGGACAATGAGCATCCTGCACCGGTGAGAAAATGAGGGATGTGATGCCTTTTTTTTTATTTTTTTTTATTTTTCTACTCATTTAGTGCATTTAGTTTATTGAACAGTCGTTCATGCCACGCGCGCGAAAACTCTGGCGACATGTCCATGAGCAGGGCCTCGAGTGTAGGGAAAGGGGCCAGTGGTGGTGATTCTGGGCTCCGGCCACGTACGACGCTCCACCCATCACGGGATACAATGATTCGCAGCTTCTCACCTTCCAGCGTTTCAAGGTTTATTGTGTCAACAGAAATGCGGGTCCAGTCGCGCACGAAGTCTTTGTAGCTGTTTACAGCATTGATCTCATCGTCCAAGGCTTCAGGTCGCATGTATATAAACTAGGGTTGCGTTTAAAATCCCACACACACCGCCCACGCCAGATTGAGGGAGTGGTACAAGGGTAGAAGAAGGGTTTTCGACCGCCATATATGTACTTGACGGCCGAGGCGAGCCCCCCACCCCTCATCCACCCGCAAGGCCAAATATTTCGGGGCGAGGGCACTTTAGCCAGTTTGTGTTCAACCGCCGTAAATTTCAGTGCCGAGCCAGCACGACGCACAGCCAAGCACAGCTAAGCACAGCTCCGCACGTAGTGTTTATAGTCATTTGTCTACGTATGTACATAAAGTTATCAATTAGTCACAGGAATCGCGTTAAGTTTCCCTTTTTACTCAATGATACGCGTGATGAGGCCCGTAGCAACGGTCTTGCCACCCTCACGCACATTGAAGCGCTGGTTCACCTCGAGGGCCGTTGGGTGGACGGTCTCAGCAACCATCTCCGTGTTGTCGCCGGGGAAGACCTGCGTGCTTGCGTCGACGCCCTCGGGGAACGAGAGCGTGACCGTGACGTCAGCTGCGGAAATGAACATCTGCGGGCGGTAGTTCGTGCCGAACGGCGAGTGACGGCCGCCCTCCTCCTTCGTCAGGGCGTAGAGCGAGCACAAGAATTTCTTGTGCGCCTTGACGGTGCCGGGCTTTGCGAGCACCATGCCACGCTGCAGGTCCTCGCGCTTGATACCGCGGAGCAAAATGCCGGCATTGTCACCGGCCTGCGCCTGGTCAAGCTCCTTCTTGAACATCTCAATACCGGTAACAACGGCCTTGAGGGGCTGCGGGCGGAAGCCAACAATCTCGATCTCCTCGCCCTTCTTGAGGGCACCACGCTCGACACGGCCCGTGGCGACGGTGCCACGGCCCGAGATGGTGAACGAGGCCTCGATGGGCATGAGGAAGGCCTGCTCGAGGTCGCGCTTCGGCGTCGGGATCCACTCGTCAACGGCCTGCAACAGCTGTCGGATGCGCTGCGCACCGATCTCCTCTTCCTTGTTCTCAAGCGCACACAGAGCCGAGCCCATGATGACGGGCGTGTTCTCACCATCGAAGCCGTAGGTGCTCAGCAACTCGCGCATCTCCATCTCAACAAGCTCCAGCATCTCCGGGTCGTTCATCGTGTCGATCTTATTCACGAAAACAGTGACCTTCTGGATACCGACCTGGCGGGCGAGGAGCAAGTGCTCGCGCGTCTGCGGCATCTGGCCGTCCGAGGCAGCAACAACAATGATGGCACCGTCCATGCGCGCAGCACCGCTAATCATGTTCTTGATGTAGTCGGCGTGGCCCGGGCAGTCGACGTGCGCGTAGTGGCGGTTCGGCGTCTCGTACTCGACGTGCGCACTCGTGATCGTGATACCACGCGCACGCTCCTCCGGCGCCTTGTCAATGGCGTTGTAGTCGAGGAAGCTTGCACCACCGTCCTCGGCAAGAACCTTCGTGATCGCGGCCGTGAGCGTTGTTTTGCCGTGGTCGACGTGGCCAATCGTGCCGATGTTCAAGTGCGGCTTTGTGCGCTCGAACGTGGCGGCCGTGCGGCGGGCGCCACTCAAACGAGCACCGCCAAGCAGCCGCAGAGCCGGGGCTCGCGCAGCAGTCGTGAAAGCAGTGCGGATACCTGAGATCATGGGTGACTGCAGAGGTTTAGGACGGGAAGTCGAAGTTGACGAGTGAAATTTTGCTGTCAGCAGGCCCGATCCTGGGACCCCGGCGTCACGTGGTACGTAGGCACCTGCGGAAATGTCAAGTGTTTAATAGGTACCTCGGAAACGCGCCATTTGTAGGCGATACGCAGTGAAGAAATCAGTAAACAAATTCGTGAAAAAAATGCCGAGTTAGCAAAATGAATTTGATTGCACAGAGACTTACGTATATAATGTATGTAGAGGCATGCTGGCACGATAGTATGTATGGATGTGTGGCCAAACTAGGCTCAGGAGCACTTAGGAGGCGATTTTTGTAGATTGTTGCGCTATTCATGCTCGTGCTGTTGCCGTAGCATCTTTGTGAGTGCCAGAAAAGGCCGCTGTTGCCCGTTCGCGTGGATGCTCTTGGCCATTGTGGGCACCGTTGGCTCTGGGGCGTGGGCCCTGGCTACCAATGACCCTGGGAGCGTGAATACAGGGATGCGTTGTATGTGTTATGTACATTATCTCGTTTGCTGGCGGCGCTGGCGACGGACAAAGCCGTCGAGATCGCCGGCGTCGTGCTTCTTCGTGCCGCGGATGAAGTAGTATTTCTGCTTCGGCCACCTCATTGTCGGAACCTTCAGCAGCTCGATCTTCTCGATGTCGGGGTTGTACACCTGGAACCTGTTCTCGACGCCAATGCCTCCGATCTTTGTGCGCAGGAGGATCGTCGTTGCCAAGTGGTTCCGGTTCAGGGCCAGCAGCATGCCGACAAACGACGACTTGTCTTTCTTTACAACACGCAGCACGTCGCCAGCACGCGGGCACGCCGGGTTCCGCTTATCGAACATCGCGCGCTTCGTCCCCGTGGGGTCGTACCGCGCAAACATCTTCTCTTCTTGCACGTCGATCGCCGTCTTGCCCTTTGGGATCCGTCTCGGCGTCTGCTCATACACGGACACGACATTCAATGTCCGTGTGGGGACAATGTAGTTACGCACGCCCCCAAGTCGAGGCAGCGAGGCTCTCAGCATCCCTGAAAGCTGGGTCCGCCAAAGCATGGTCTCGTGTGTGAAGAGTTGGAAATTTCACGATGCGTAAGCACTCCAAACGCACCGCACCTGAGCCTATGAGTATGCATAGGTGCGTTTGTACAGGTGGATTTATACAGGTGGATGTATATGTATAAATATGAAAAACACAAATGTGAACACAGGTTTACATGTAGACACGAATATGCAAACAATTATGTACTGAAAACTTTCGTGCGCGGCAGCCATGAGCATGCACTGCTTGTCTGTAAGTATGTAGGCCAATCCGCGTGGCTAGGCACGCACTCTCAAAACAAATCCATAATTTAATTGGAAACCAATGACTATGCATTTGTAGGCCTAGTTAAAGTGCCCCGTTCACGACGAGTGTCTACTCGCGTGGAGTGGTGCTGCGTGGTTGTGGGCTTGGGCAGTGTTTTCACTTCACTCCAAAGCATGTCTTCGAAGGGCGATATAAACACCCAGATATCGGTGTTTGTGCAGCAGTTGAAGCGGCGGCAGATCTCCGGGTCGAAGGAGGTCGCGCTCGCGACGGCAAACTTGCTCATTCGGTTTATTTCTGCTCGCCGATGGACGTCCACAGACACGATGGTCGAGAGGGTCCGAGAGCTTGGGGCGAAGCTCGTTGAGGCCCAGCCCTTCGAGTTCACATGCGGAAACGTCGTACGGCGGGTTTTGAAGAGCATTCGCACGATCGACGAGGCTATCACGCCGAACACGGACCGTGAAGACAGCGACGACGAGCTCGACAAGACGGCGTCTATGTTCGGGCTGCTGTCGACAACGGCCACTGCTGGCAGCAGCCACAGTTCAAAGGACAGCGCAGAAAAGTCGCATACGCAGGGCCTGACTCCTGGTGGGCTGTTTGCGAACGAGGAAGAGCGCACCAAGGCGCGAGACCGAAGAAATGCGGTGATTGACGAGATCCGCACGCTCATAGACGAGATCACGAACGACGACCCACTGTTCAAGGCCGGCATCGATCTCATCACGCCGCACGATGTCATTCTGACGCCGTGCCCGGCCTCGAAAACCGTGTTCGACTTCCTGATCCGGCTCGCGTCTAAACGCCAGGTCAGTGTCATTGTCACGGAAAGCTACCCGAACGGGGTCGAGAGCGCACGCAAAGTCGTGGAGCAGCTCAACGCGGCGAACGTCGTGGCCACGCTCATTCCCGACGCCGCGGCGTACGCCATTATGCCCAAAGTCTCGAAGGTCGTCATCAGCGCGCGTGCCGTGCTCGCGAACGGCGGATGCATTGCCTCGTCCGGCGTGGCCATGGCGTGCCACGCCGCTAAGCAGTTCGGCAAGCCCGTGCTCATGATCGCGGGCTCATATAAACTGTCTCCGCTCTACCCTTTCGATGTCGAGAAGCTCATCGAGGTGGGCAACAGCGGCAAGGTCGTGGACTTCCGCGATGCCGAATTGATGAACAAACTCGAGGTTTTGAACCCATTGTACGACTACATTCCGCCCGAGCTCGTGGATATTGTGATCACGGCTGACGGGGGCGCGTCGCCTAATTTCGTTTACCGCCTGATTCTCGACAATTACAGCGTTCTAGACCAGACCCTTTCCTAATTTATATATTATCGCATAAGACGGCTATGAACACGCTTCAGTTTCACATCAAGCAGAGGCTGGACTGCACTGGTTACAGCACTTCCTGGAAAGGACAAAAAAGCGTTAGTAGACTAGTTCTGCAAAGAATTACTATAGTACAAAGTATGTCTACAATATAGATCGCTTTACGCACGCACATATGCTCATGTACGTTATTCATTAATGTATGTTCATGTACGTATGTTCAATTTACGTACGTGTGTCTAGATCTGTATGCTGTGTCATCAGGTGAAACTTCGCCAATCTTTCGCCCGGCCACGGGATGCAAGCACGGCACTTTTTCGGGGCCCAGCAGGCTGCGAGGGCCGTGCAGCTCTTCAAGTCGCGCGAATGGTCGCAACTAGAATTTCTGCAGCTGCTCGGGTCAATTGGCGAGCACGGCGTCGTCTCGTCACTGCCCGACGTCGCACTGAAGGCCCTGTACGGCCATCTTCCTGCCATTGCGAACCCATTGGTCCGCCATTCGTGCCTGGAAATACTCGGCGAGCCCCCACAGGAGTATAAACCACTCATCGGGCTTTCCCTGCTTTCTAGCAACGACATTGAAAACGCGTACATGCAAGCTCTTCACTTGCCCCGCGAACTTGCATTGGAACCTACGAAGTCGAGCTCGGTTTCACGCTTGCTTTCTAGCATTGTCGCATACGGCGCCCTTAATTTCACGACCGAGTCTGCAAGCTTGTGGACTCAGCTCTTCGAGGCCTCGCTCGAGGCGGATCATACACAGAGGTGCCGCGAGCTATGGCGAACAAGGCCAGCACACGCCGCTGTTCCCGCACCGGCACTTCGCCAATATATTCAGCTTATTGGCCGGCACCAAGACAGGGATATGCTCAAAGAGGTTTTGCGCACAATGGATGGCGAGCTGCCACTCACGAGCACGGGGATCACGGCGTGCTTCAGCTGCTTTGTTCATGACGTTACGGCGCTTGTAGCACACTTGGACCGTCACGAGCATCTCATTGACACCAAAGTTGTTGTTCAGGATGGCCGGCCCATAAGCGATGCCTTGGCACCCCATGTAGTCGACATTTGCCGGTCGCGAACACAGGGCATTATGGCCACAGGGCTCGGAAATCTACTGCTCCAGGGCGTGTACCGGCAAAACAGCTCGCAAACCGTTTTCCATGTTTACCGGCTCCTCGTAGACGAGTTGCAGTTTCAGCCAAATGAGGCCACAGCACAGATCCTCGCGAACGCCGCGTACCGATTGGGGAACTCAAAGCTCGTGAGTTTTGAGATATGGAAAGAGTTCACGGTACGCTGGAAGCTTAATCTGGGTCGCAAATTCTATGAAACAGCACTCATGTGCCAAATGGTCGGGTCAAATTACACAAGCGTTTTATTTTTCCTTGCCGAGATGGCAAGACAGAATATCGTGGTTCGACAGCATATACGGCGAGCCTTGCACAACAAATTCGACCGCCTCGGAGACACGTCGGCCGTGCTCGAATTGGTCTCGCCAGGAATAAAAAATAAGTACCGGGATTTCGATTGCGAAGTGGCCGCAAATGAGTCGAGCCCACGGCCTCAGGCAGAGGCCAATGCGCAGTTGTTTGTTCAGGGTAAAGATCCCGAGAACGAGCCGCTTGAAACACTCAGTAGAATGCTGGACTACGACCGGCACAGGCAAGGCCGCTCGAGCAGCCAGGCCAGCAACGGCACACAAGCCCAGCGCACACAAGCCCAGCGTACTGAAGGTCCGTCAAACTAGCTGATGGCGGGTACGGAAGACGCGCTGAGACTCCGGCGCCTCCATTTTGTATCATTTTTAGCCTCGTAGAGCCCGTAGCCTCTCCTCAAGCTTATCCTCCACCTGCTCTTGCTGGACCTGTGGCAACTTTGTGGACGGCGCTGCCGCACCTAAATTGTGGCGCATCTCGATGCCCGCATCGTCGGCCACTTGTTGGAGCAGCAAATCAACCTCTTCTTGAGGCGTGTCCACTGCTGAAGTTGCGCTCGTGGCGTTCTCGTAGTACGACGCCGAAGCGTCGAGGTCCTCGAACTGCTGCTCGAACTTGTCCATAACCATGGATATGCTCTCTGTGTTCATGGTTTGCATTGCCCGGTCCATTCCTTTGACGACGACGTTCATGTTGCCCGTGAGCTGGCGCATCGTCACGGCCGTCTGGACTCGCGAGGCTACGGCATCGACTCGCGACGCCAATTTCAGAAGATTGAGCTGCTCGGCATGTTTCCTTGTCGCACTCTGCGCATGGAGCTTTGCAATCTCGTCGTTCCCGTCGACCATTGCCTTCTTGATCTTCCGCTTCTCGGCCTCGACTTCTTTGCCAGCCTTCGTGCTCTGCCTTCGCAAAGACTTGGCCGTGAACTTGAGTTTGAACAGCGAATCTTCTAGTTGCGGTGCCATTGTCAGCCCTGTTTGGATGCGGGTGCTATTGAGACTCGCCTAGCTGAGATCGTGTGGGGTGAGGAGGAGGCGAAGCTGTTGTGGCTCTCTGTGCCTATCTGTTTGTCGTGCTTTGTGGGCACTTACATGTGACTCTTCATCCGAGATGGGTAGCACGCAGAGTCCAAGCGTACATGCAGAGCACACGTACAATGCACACCCGAAGCACTAACTAGCTAGAAGTAATTAACGACTTCGCTAATTGGCATCGGCAAGGTCTTTGCGGGGCCAAACGGCGATGAATCCTAGGTTAGTGCACCTTTACCGTGGCCCGCCTTGGCGGTAGGGCTGAGCACTAGTCCAGTTCACAATACATGTATTATTTTTGTATAACCTCATAGCCTAGTGTCTCAAGCAAGGAAATTGGAGAAAAAAAGGGAGAGCACAAGCACAACCATGCTTTTTCGCTTGCGTCGGGCCCCTCTTACCTGCATATGCCCTGGAGCCATGTTCCACACAAACCCCTAATAGTGCAACGCGTGAGGCTCGACGCGCCCCAAACATACATATTATCCACACGCCCAAACAGAGTTCTGGCTAGTGGTTGCACTGCCCGTATGGAAGATATTCGCGAGCATGGCTCTTCCAGGCTCGTGTATGGACTCGATAATAATAATGTAGAGCTTGTGAAGCAGCTTCTTGATGAGCTTGCACAAACGCAGGGCCCTGGCAGTGCCTTGGCCGTGGGCGACCGCATGGAGGAAATTATCGACTTCTTAGACGAGCTCCCACGGCGGTCGAACGTGCCGGAGCCAAATGTCAGACTTTTCCGTGAAGCCAGCGTATCTGCGCTCTGCGACTTGGTCCAAGCCAGCGAGCCGAGCTCTTTGCAACAGAGGTCGTCCATCCTGCTTCCGTACCTCATTGACGGATTGGACTACCCAATCTCGCGGCTCTCGACTTCTTTGTGGCTCATGTGGCTAGCAGACCGTCGTGCATCCGAGGAGGCGCTTCGTGAGCACGGCCTAACGAGCTCGCGGGCCTCGGTTCGGCACGCGGCCGTGAAAGAGCTCGGCAAGTGGGTCGACGCCATGAACGGCAACTTCGCATTCCGGAAGTTCACGCCATGTGTTGTGGGCCTGCTTCGAGATGCTGACGCGACCGTTCGTGGAGTGGCATACTCGCTGCTTGTCCGTTTCTTTGCTGCTGCCAAACAACCAGCAAGGGATGACCTTGGAAACGTGATGAACCACCTGCAATTTAACGATAAAATCAAAGAGAAGCTTTTGACTGCTATTAGCAATGCATCTGCCGCAGAGGCGCAGAGAAAAGAGCCCCTAAGGGAACCGACAAGAGAGCCGACAAAAGAGCCGACAAGAGAGCCTGTTTCGAGACCCGCTTCCTCAAGTTCGTCAAGGTCGCAAGCTTCAAGTGGCTCGTCTTCATTTTCGGCTCGCGCACACGAAGCTGCGAAGCCATCGCCGTCGCCGGAACCTTTAGAGCCAGTATTCGGCAGTGATCCGTTGCGGCATCTTGAGTGCTTAAAGGATCCGCAGTACTTGATGCAGCCCATAACGCCATTAGACAAAAATGTCATGTCCGACAACGAGTTTGTTGCCGAGACTCAGCGGCTTGTGTCTGCCTTCGAAGGCAAGGAGTCCGAGCACAACTGGACAACAAGGCAGAAGGCTATCCATACGTACCGCAAAATGCTGCGCAGCACCTCGCACGAGCCGTCTCAGGCAGCCATTTACGAGGGATTCAAGCAGCTGCAGCGGCCGCTGTGTGATGTGCTGCTGAGCATGCGCACGACCCTCGTCACGGACGCGTGCCAGGCCATCAAAGACACATGCCAAATGATGACTGGCACGCCCTGCTATTTCGAGCTGTTCGACCCGCTGCTCGACTCGCTGTGCAAAGTTGCCACAGGTATCAAGAAAATCACTGCTGCGGCTGCGCACTTGACGATATGCGCCATACTCATAGAGTCGCCTCCTACCGTATCGAGCCGTCAAGTGGCCATGATCTCTGCGGAATCCAAGAACTTGAAACCGCACGCTCGAGCATGGGCGTTTTACTGGCTGAAAGCCGTCGCTCTCACGTCCACGACATCGAGCCTGATACCCTGGCGGGCAGAAATCGAGAGCATAGTTGGGAAGGCAGTCACTGATGCCGCCCCCGCGGGCCGAGCACAGGGCCGCGAGCTGTTCTGGATCCTAGACGCGATATTACCCGCGTGCACGGCTAATATATCGCAAAAGCTGAACACGGCAGCAATGAAGGCCCTGCAGGCCGCGAAGCCGAAGGGTCGAGGATCGGCGCCGGTCGTTGCGGCAGGACCGACAACGGCACCGGCACTGCCAACGGCACCAGGACCGCCAACGGCCGCAAAAACACCATTTTCGAGCGGTCATGGCGTGTCGAAGGTAGCGCAGGCCGACAAACCTAGTTCTGCTCAGTTTCCGGAACCACGCAAGTCGGCCTCACCACCAACAGCAGCTAAGTTCTCACCGGCAGGCATTGATTTGATTCGTGCAAGAACCCCAAGCGAGCGGCAATTTCCGTCGCGTAGCCCCGCACCACAGACGCCATCGCGTGCGACATCGCGGAGCCCTTTATCTTCTCGCGGAGAGGACTTGGACGCGTCTTTGTCACGCTCCGTTGCAGACTTGAGCGTCTACGACCCGTACACGGCCGAAGGGGCTGCTGCAAATGCTACAGCGTCTAAGACAGCTGGAAGGGCGGCTGGGAAAATACCGGCGAGAACCCCGCGCAAGACACCGGAGAGAGTCCCCAGGGATCTGGCGGAGGATACGCCTCTGAAAGCTAGGTCGCCCCTACCGCCTCCGCGGTCCTCGATATCCAGCGGGTCCGGCCTTGGCATCACGGACTTGGCAGACCCTGCCTTTGTTGCTGAAATGAGCCGATCGGACGTGCGAGGTCTCTTGCGGCAGCTTTCCACGGCGAATATGCCTGCTGAAGCGATGAGGGCTGCGCTCGCCATAATGAAAAAGAGCAACCGCGAGGTAGCATCCTCGACTGCGATTGCGAAAATCATACAGTCGGAGGTCACGAATTCTACGCGCGCACAGCGGGAGGGCTACTTGAAGCTTCTGAGAATGCTTGACTACGAAATGGAGCACGCGCCCCCGCCTCAGGCTCAAGACACGAGGAGTGTCGCAGTTATCACCCAGACAACCCCGGAAAGCAACCGGCCAGTTGTCGCCTTCCCTCATAGGGCCATGCCTAGCGGAGGCGCTACGCCCCTGCGCATGGGAAGGGACCGCGACCGAACCCGAGACGAAGACGAAGACAGGCACCGAGACGTGTCTATGAGAGACTCCATATACCGAGACGTTGACGCGGCTGGCGAGGATGACTCGAACTCGTCTATGAACTCTTTGAACTCCGTGCTTTCTGCAGCGACGTCCGTGTCGACAGTATCGGCAACGGTGAGCCCCGAAAAAATGGCAAGCGGCGACTTTATTGGTCCGTTTGCCACGGCATACCCGGAATGCAAGGTCCAGATAAGCAGCATGGTGAACCAGGTGAAGCAAGGCACGGCATCCGTGGACGTGCTGGCTGGATTAGCCGTGCTCGTGACGGCTGCGTCCACGGCGTTGGGCCCCACGAAAAGCCCTATACATACTGCGGTCACCGTGTGGCGCCAGCATTTCACGTTCGACATGCAGCTCCGCGATACGATCCTGCCCTTCCTCGCACAGAGTCCGTCGCAGCTAAACGTCGACCAAGTTGTTGTTGCTCTTGTACTACTGCGTGCTCTCCTGTCCAGCGACACACCGCATGCAGCCGTATACTTGGACGGCGTTGCTTGCCTGAAGCACTTACTGCTTGTGAGCGAGAACTTTGGGTCGCGGTCGCCGGAGATCGACAACCACCTGCTCCCTGATATTTGCCGGCTTGTGCTACGCCTGCATGTTGACATGATTAGCGCGAACGCCATCATGGAGACGTTCATGGCGCCGATGGCCCACGACAAAACGGAACCGAAAATGTTCAGCCTTCGTGCTGTGAGCCAGATTGTCGAGGTATACACGTCGGGCCTCGACGGCGATGCACTAAGCCTGCTCGCAGAACTCGTGCACTTGGGCGTGAACGACAGGGACGTGCAAGTCCGCAAGGAAGTGTACGAGCTTTTGCTTGCCGTCTGCCGAGCCGACGCACTCTCCTTGAAGCATGCGACCGAGAAAATGACGGGCGAACAACGCCAGCTGCTGAATTTCTACATAGAGCAATCGATGGCCTGAATTATTATGAGCTGTACTATTTAAATATCTAATTCCGTTTTAATGAACGCGAACGTGCACACAGCCTTAAATAGCGTGCCTCAGCGTGCCATAGCCTGCACTTCTGTCCCAGTTTTTTTGGAAAAGCACGCCTTACACATGGCACGGCAACAGCCTTGTATCCAGTGAACAGGCAAGCAGACTAGTTCGTGCCCTGCGTTTCCTTGACAGCAGCGTCGCGACGAGCCTTAGCCGCAGCAGCGTTCCATCTAGCGATCGTCTCATCGGGCTCGGCCGTGTTTGCTTGGTACTGTAGCTTACTGCCAACAACCAGCGAGATTGCGCCAACAACCGCGAGACCACCCACGGCAAACATGGTGTTGGGCTTCCAGTTCTTTGGAATGAAGTACCAACCACCCGAGGGCGACCAAGCTTCTCCCTTTATCGCACCACCAGCCATGATTGTTGCGTCTTGACTGCGCGTATACAGGTTTTTGGGCTGAGCGAATGACGGCTCTACAATAGTGAGGGTCGGGAACGGGTTACTGCTAGGGCGCGGGTACCTGCCACTCCTCGAGGACCCACGCCATAGAACGACGGTACGCGCCTCGAATTTTGGGCGAAGGCTGGCTTTTAGAATAGAATTGGATTGTTGCGTGTGTACTGCAATTCCAACGCTACAATAATTTTGGTGTACAGCCTATATAAGTTCAATTGGTAGTTTGGGAGTCTTGGTTGGACGTGGGGGGTGTGCTAGAGTATATGCATTAATCAAGGTCTGTTTCAATGGCGACATTGTCCACATTTTTCTTCATAGTCTGAACAAGATCCTTCGGGTCAGCGACGTAGCGTCGAGCCACGGCCTCGACGTCCTTCCAGAACTGGTCGTTAATACCTGGCAGCGTGCTTTCTACGGGTTTCTCCGCGGCTGGCTGTTTCGGTTCCGAGCTCGCTGTCTTGTTCAAGAGTGCTGCCTCCTCGCCCCAGTATATCTGGGCCGGAAGTGGCGTTTGTAGCTCGTTAGCATCGTCCTCGTTGTTCACGAACATCACAATGAACGACGTCGAGCTGAGCTCACCAAGCTGACGCGTATCGTGCACGACCTTCGACTTTATCAAGATCTTCATGGAACTAGGCGAGACCGGCGATGTAGCGCCCTGTAATGGGCCGGACGGGTCCGTGAGTAGCCGTTCCTTAAGCGAGTATATCGAGTCTGCAAGAGGCACTTCGTATTCGACGGTGAATTTCGGGGCGCGAATCGATTTCAGCGTGACCTTCGCCAGCGAGGTCGGCGGGGCTGTGACGCTCGACAGATCCGGAACCTTCTGTTCGAGCGGCGGGAATGTTGTGAGCCGCGTGCCGGAGCCCTCGTAGGTATCCTCGAGCACTTTCGGGGCGTACTCCAATGTCCCAGCAAACGTTTCTGCAAACGACATATTCGTGCGTGGTCGGGAACTCCTGCGTACGCTACTGGGGGGTGGGGCTCGCGTTTGCTAAATTGAGGTTCGCACGTCGTCGTGGGTAATGTATGTACGTGGGTACGCACGTACGTAGGTAATGTGTGTGTGGGCCCGAGCTTCGATTAAGGGTACGCGGGGCGTGTGTAAGGTGATATCGCCAGTAAGCGTTTCCAGCACGACCACAACGCGTGAGTTGGGCCTGATTAATTTCAACCTCCTTTACCACACCACCCACCCCCCTAACCTCTACGCCGCCGCGGTTTTCCGGGAACGCAAAGGCCCTCATGGTACAGCTCCATTTGAAGGAGCCAAGTGCTTTGAAAGAGGCCGTGCGCACCTTCACGGTGCTGCAGGACTCCGTGTATGCGAACAAGCAGCTCGGGTCCTCCGGCCAGCTCGAGGTCATGACGTGTGAGTGTGGCTCGCCTCTCTACGATTCGAAGCGCAAGCCCGGCAAGGACCATGTGGGAATGAACGGCAATGCTTCGAGTGCGAAAGCAGCCGGATCGGAGGCGGACGAGCTCTGTGGGCCTGATTCGAACTGTATTAACCGACTCACGTACATGGAGTGTTATGACGAGTACTGCTGCGAGGAGAGCTGCTCGAATAGACGGTTCCAAAGGCACGACCACTGTGCAGTCGACGTTTTCAAGGCCGGCAAAAAGGGCTTTGGCGTGCGCGCGTTGGAGGACATCAGCGAGGGTGCGTTCATTTACGAGTACACGGGCGAGGTTCTTGACGAGCAGCGGTTCCAGCGGCGCCAGCAGAAGTACGAGCGCGAGGGCGTGAAGCACTTCTACTTCATGATGTTGCAGAAGGACGAGTTCATCGACGCAACGGAGAAGGGCAGCATTGCGCGGTTCTGCAACCACTCGTGCAACCCAAACGCACAAATCGAAAAATGGGTCGTTGGGCCCAAGCTACGCATGGGGCTGTTCGCGAAACGCGACATCCAGCGGGGCGAAGAGATCTGCTTTGACTACAAAGTGGATCGATACGGAAGCAAGGCGCAGCCCTGCTTCTGCGGCGAACCTAATTGCTCTGGTTTTTTAGGGGGCCGGACGCAGACGGGCGGGACGTTGCTTCCTCCGTCCGTGGTCGAAGGCTTAGGGCTCGATTCCGACACGGCCTTAAGCTGGCCAGAGAACGCGCTGCAGAGGCTGAAAAGCTTCGTAAACGAGCGCGGGCACGACCTAGAAAGCGTCCTATTGAACGAAAGCGAGGCACCACTGAAAAGCGAGCCGCTACCGCCGTCAAGCGAACAGCAGCCGCCGCTGCCAAGCAAGGAACAGCAGCAACTAAGACAGTCAACACCCCCGTCAAACGACGACGAGGCAGACCACCAAAAGCACAGTCCAAACGAGGCGCGAAGGGCCGAGCCGTCGCCGCCGCAAAACGGGCGCGCGCCGCCAAAGAAAAGGCGGGGGCGAAGCAAAAACCAAGTAGCCGACTTGATCGCGCTGCTCGACGCGCAGCCATCCTCGCTAAACGAGACCAGTAGAGCAGCGCAGCAGCACGTTATTGAGTCTTTGCCCCTGAACCCGCTGGATAGCGCGCAGCTCTCCGAGTTTATGCGCATTCTCATGCAGTCTCAGGACCGCGCATGGCTCATTGCGCGCATGCTGAGCCGCGTGCTGAGTGCGACGGAAAACGAAACCAAACTGGACATTTTGCGCATGCATGGCTACGAAATCATGGCCACGGTCCTGAACCGCTGGCGCGAGTCTGCAAGCGTGGTCCTCGTTGGCCTCGGGGTTCTGCAGCAGTGGCCGACGGTGACGAAAAATAAGATCTCGAGCTCGCAAATCGAGTCGGTGATTCGTGAGATTCGTGACACGTCTTCGAACGAGGACGTGAAAAATAGCGCGGTTGCCCTGCTCCACGAATGGAGCGGGCTGTCCATGGGGTACCGGATCCCGCGAAGGGTCGTCAACGAAACGGCGGTTACGCCCTCGCCAGCCTCGTCGCCGGCTCCGCAAAGCCCTGCTACGACCCTCAACAGCTCGACCAATGCGCCTAGGAAAGAGCCAGCATCAGAACTGCAGCCAAAGCCTCTTGCCAGGGGCCGTGCTCTTCCGAAGGGCTGGGAAACACGCACGAGCTCAACGGGCAAACTGTACTACTACAACCTAGAGACGAACAAAACGAGCTGGGACCCTCCGAAGGACGCTCGCGAACTAGAGTTCGAGGAACGGATGCGCCGTAAACGATTAGAGGAAGAGCGCGCACGACAAGAGTCCCTGCAGAAAGAGCGTCAACGCCAAGCCAACGAGATCCAGCGCGTCATTGATGAGGCTATGGACCAAATGGGATCGACGGGTTCGCCCTCAAAAAGGGAGCTAGCGCAGTCCACTCGTGGTGGTGACACGACGGTTGACACCCCCCTCGCTTCTGTGAGCAGCAGCTCGTCGAAGAAGGAGTCTATTCCAAGCTCAAGGACCAAGCATCTATCGCTGGAGTCTATCCTGGCTGCCTACGTTCCGAAACTCGTGTTTGCTTCTGTTGACGACTTAGGAAGGGACCGATGCAAGAGGCATGCGCGAGACATCGTTCATATCCTTGCCGAAAAGGAGAAGTCGAAAGGGACAAGGCCTGAGACCTTCGAACTTACTCAGGAGCGCAAGAAGAAAATCAAGGCCTTCGTCAAAGAATATGTAACGAAGGTCGTCGCACGACATAAACACAAGGCCAAGGAGGATCAAAACCAAGTCCCGCTAAGCAAACTCAGGAAAGTTACGCATTCCTGATAGGACTTTCTTCACATAATTAAGCAACTGACATCATTATTTGTATTGTAGTAAATTATAACTTTCATTTGTTATTTTATTAATGATTTTATATGTACAGAAATCATGCGCTACGGCGCCATAAAACCGGCTTTATACCTGTCCACAGGACCCCTCTCATCGTTTCTTTGTTTTTTTTTTTTCGCCTTCCCGTCTTCGGGATCAACTTGACCCTCCTCGTCCACATTTTAATCTCGTTCTGATCGTGGCTTGGCTGCATCTGTTCTGGCTTTTTATCTCTCATTCTGACTTTCCTTCATTGCGTGACCCTACTACACCCAATCATCGAGATAGGATAGCGCATAAAGATCAAAAGATAGAATGGGGACTAAAAGATAGAATCTCATACCCACAAACTGATAAAATAAGCGACTCGCAGGCCACGCAGGAACAGCCTGAACGGCGAGCGTCGTACAGGAAAAAGTGGCAGTAGCTCGACTTAAAACTATTATTTCCCGTCTATTTACTGGCCGCGGCCTCGAAATAAGGATGTAAACCACTTCATGCCCCGGATATGCCGCGCGTGTCTCAGCTGCGCTATCGGTGACAACACTATGCAACAGGCATTAGGGCGCTTGTATCGAGGTTAGGGCTCGCTTAGCCGCCCACCCGCAATTCCGTGCTCGACATATATAAAGCATAGCCTTGGGCGCCGAAATTCCAGTGCTTTGCTACGCGAATTCAGTAGTTCTAAGAAAAACGATGTTCAACGCATCCTTGAGAACCACGCGTCGGGTTAAACTACCCCTCTACAAGCCGGCTCGCACCGTGAGGAACGCTGGTTCGCTGGCTGCCAAGTATTTCCCGAACGAGCCCGCGAAGCCGAGCGTTTCCACTTCGGAAATTCCTGGGCCCGTGAGCAAACAAGAGACCCAAAAACTGCTCGAGAACTTCGATGCTACGGCCGCTTATTTCATTGTGGACTATGAGAAGTCGACCGGTAACTATATCACCGATGCCGATGGCAACCAGCTCCTCGACTTGTACATGCAGATTGCTTCCATTGCTCTTGGCTACAACCACCCTACTCTAATTGAGGCTGCAAAGTCGCCGGAGATGACCAATGCGCTCGTGAACCGTCCTGCCACGGGTAACTTCCCGAGCCTTGAGTTCAAGACGCAAGTCGAGAACCTCGTAAAGTATGCACCGAACAACTTCAAGTATGTTTGGACGGCCCTCAGTGGTAGCGACGCTAATGAGTGGGCATACAAAACGGCCTTTTTGTATCAGGCCGAGCGACACCGCGGCAAGACCGTCGACTTCACGCCGGCCGAGCTCGAGTCGGCCATGAACAACCAGGAGCCAGGATCTCCCGTGAGGTCGATTCTCTCGTTCAAGTCTGCCTTCCACGGCCGTTTGTTCGGTTCGCTCTCAACAACACGCTCAAAGCCTATCCACAAGCTCGATATCCCCGCATTTGACTGGCCCACGGCGTCGTTCCCGCAGCTCAAGTACCCGTTGGCTGAGAACGAGGCCGCGAACGCTGCTGAGGAGAAGCGCTGCCTTGAGGAGCTCGAGCGCACCATCATCGAGTGGCAGTCGCGCAGCCCCGTTGCTGCTGTTGTTGTTGAGCCCGTCCAGTCTGAGGGCGGTGACAACCACGCCTCGCCGGCATTCTTCCAGGGCATTCGTGACATCACGGCGAAGCACGACGTTCTTTTCATTGTCGACGAGGTGCAGACCGGTGTCGGTGCTACGGGCACGTTCTGGGCGCACGAGGCCTGGAACCTGACCTCGCCGCCGGACATGGTCACTTTCTCTAAAAAGGCCCAGGCCGCTGGCTTCTTCTACGGGAACCCGGAACTGCGTCCGAAGCTCCCGTACCGTAACTTCAACACGTGGATCGGCGATCCGGCCCGCGTCCTTGTTGCGAACACGATTTTCAAGTTCGTTGCCGACAACAAGCTTGCCGAGCGAGCTAACGAAGTCGGAGCCTACCTCAAGAAGGGCCTTGGCAAGATCGAGTCTGAGGGCCGTATCTCGCGCTTGCGCGGTACGGGCACGTTCTTGGCCTTCGACCTTCCCTCGGCTGAGGCTCGTGACAAGTTCTTGGCGGATGCCCGCAAATCTGGCGTGAACGTTGGCGGATGCGGACCTCAATCCGTGCGTTTGCGGCCGTCGCTTCTGTTCGAAGAGAAGCATGCTGACATTTTCTTGGACGTCGTCGAGAAGCTCGCTTAAGCATCAAATGCAGGATTGCACATGCGTAGCCCCATAGTACCATTAATTAAGCCCATGTATGCTTAATCGTATATGCATGTAGCTACGATAATGCATTATCATCACCACGCATGTGCGCATGTGCGCCTGTGCGCCTGTGGTTACTGTTTTGCCCTAACCTTCAGAACGCTCCCACAGAACTGCCACAAAAACCACACTAAGAAGACGCGCGCGCGCGCCGGCCACACTGACCAGCGCATATATAAACACGCCCCACGACCACAACAACTTCCTATCTACACAATTGCTCGACGTAGCCCAGAAAAAATTGAAGTCATTGCTGTAAACAAACATGGAGTGCTGGACTTGGGGCGACGTAGCCATTTATTTTATGTGCACAGTATTGGCTTCTTGCTGGTGCTTGTCGCCTTTGGGAATCTTTATATTGTGTTTGAAATTCCCCATATTTCTTCTTTTCGAACTTCCAGTGAGCATTGCCCTGGAATTCAAGTTCGTGACGTTCGAGCGTCGCATTGCCGACCGGAACTTTTCGACTTTCTTTGAGTACACGGCTATGCTGTTTGTGCGCTGGGTTCTTCAGACCTTCCATAATGATGTGATCAGAGACGTGTTTTTTGGCGAGCTACAAGCACGAGCATTGTTCCGGTTCCGGCGCTTCAAGTATGGCACCGAAAACATTGGCGACTTCGACTATGAACGCAACCCAAAGGCATGTTTCGATGGAGCGACTGCAATAAAACCTCAAGGGTACTGGATACGCTCGAGGAGCCGTCGCCGTCAGATTCCGGATCTTGTTATATACTTTGTTCCCGGGAACTTGCTCGGCTGCGCCTCCCCGTATGTCTACTTGGAGTACTTGTCGATGATGTTGGTCGAGTTGCAAGTACAAGGTTTCCGGAACCCGGTCGTGTTCTGCATCGATATCGACTTCAGCAGCATTTCTGCGAAGGAACATGGATTTGCTGCTCTCATTAATGAGGCCACTGAAGGCTGGCGCTACGTTCGCAATGAGTATCCGCATGCAAAGACTTTGGCTATGGGGTCCGGGATTGGGGGCACTGCTCTCTTAAGCATGCTACTGCAGATTGCGAACCCGTTCATTGACGTCCCTTTGACTCCAGTAAAGGAGCCATCGGAAAACTTGTTTACCGAGAATAGCCAAGTTATGGCTAGTGACGATGGGGACGACAAATCTACCGGCACGTCTCTTAACACGTCGCACGACACTTCGCACAACACGTCGCACAACACGTCTCGCAATGGCTCACACATCGACTCTCGCAACGACGACTCCCGCAACGACCCTTGCAATGACTCCCACAACGACTCCCACAACGACTCCCACGACGACTCCCACAACGGCGCACGCAACAACGCACGCAACGACGCCGACAATGATTCTCCCGACGACTCTATTCCTAGTGCTATTGGTGACCAAAGTGAAATCCTGGCAGCTATTTCGGCTGAAGGGCGCAACGCTTCCCATGTCAAAGCAGCTTGCAGTACTGTAATTGCATCTGGACTCAAGAAGCCAGATGCTTTGCTACTTATCTCTCCAATCTCTCGCGTTGCAATGACGAGAAAAAACCATTGCGGTGACTTCATCACGAACCGGGCCCTTGATAAAGCTCTGCGTCGCTTGGTGAGGAACGAGTCTGACTGTCTTTGGGCGATGCCGGGCCGCGTGCGCGATAGTGACTGGTGGTCGGCAGCTATTCCTGAGAAGGGCTCCGTCATCATGTACGGGGGTCTGGAAACGCTGGGCCGCGAAGAGAAACAGCTTGTTCAAACGCTTAAGGGAATGGGCGGCTCTCGTGTTGTGGCAGACTGCCGGTCTAATGAGGTGCATGCATGGCCTATAGCTCGTGCATTTCTGGCTCGCACAACCACCGACCAGATGGATGGTATCACACAAGTTGCCGACCATATAGCGAAGATGCTTGTAATGGACTGTTTGTTTGCAAACAGCTCCCTCAGCGAGTAACAGCTCAATGAAGGGCATCAGCAATGATACGCCCGTATTTTATTTCATAGTTCAAATCACCTGCGAGAGCATAAATAGATAAATTTCACGAATTGCTTTTAGTAAACTAGTTGCTTTTAATAACTAGAGAACACACGGCCACAATGTTGGGCAAATGCTTGCTTTTATTTGCGGCAGCGTGATTCAGTAACTCAGCATGTGGCACTCTAATCTTGGATTTACTATTATTGGTGTTATGAAACCCACATTGCTATTGAATAGAAGAAATGAGAGCGAGGCGCTCAACGAGAGGAAGGCGCTTAAATTGCCTGCTCGTGAGGGGGCTCCAGGCCGTCCTCAGCACCCTCAGTCTCGCCAGTACGCTTCGGCCAAGTGATAGGATTAATCGACTGCTGGACGAGGGTAAGTGAGCTTCGCGTATTGCCGTCATCGGTTGTGTATTTAGAGATAGACGCGTCGGCCTCGAGGTAAACAAGCGAGCCCTTGTCTACGTGCTTCGAAACAAACTCAATGAGCCTCGGGTCAAACGCCACAATGTTGAACCACGAGGTCTGCTCCTTGCCCGTAGTTACGGCAAGCGGGTACCTTAGGTACACATTGCCGTTACGCGACTCCTGTTGCAACGGAGTGGCACCGACACGACCCACGAGAGTCATACGGGCAACATCAAGGCGCGCAGCGCTCGTGGAGAATGCGCGCGAGGCAGGCTTCAGAAAACGGGACGAGAACATGAGAAATTTACGGTGGCACGCGTCAATAACACGGTAAATTGAGTGGGGAGGTGTCGAGCACGCGTAACCTGACCGTGTGGCGGTACCCTGCTGGCTTAGTACTCTATTAGGAAAGGGGGGTCATATGTAAATCACGTGTATGGTGCACTCGTTGGAAGACGCGTACGTTTGAATGGCAGAGAGAGGCCGAGTGAGGCAGTGCGAGGAGCAATGAAAGTTCGGTGCTTTCTACTACTTCGAAGAACGGCACAGCTCTAAAGCTTAAAAGCACATGTAGTTCAAGTCGGTTACAAAAGGAAGTACTAGTATGGATCTGGCATAGTAATCTCCCTTATTCTGTCGAACTGCCTTCCAAACAGTCGGGAATTCACCTTTGTATGTATTTATTTCGTAATTGTTGGCGTTTTTCTATGATTTGTTCTTAAATTTCCGTGTGCAGCTTACTATATTGCTGCATATCTTATTTACGTCTGTTTATGCTGCGTGTTTTTGTGGTGGGTGCAGCTGAGGTCCCTACCTAGAACCCTACCTACCACACAGCCGTGGCCGTCTTGCCATTGCTAAGCATAAGCGTGGTTCCTTGTAGGCACGCACACCTTACAACGGCAGAGCACACGTACCACTCTAAACAAAGACATCCATGACAGTTAATGGCGACTCTGTGGAGGTGGAGCTCCGTGTGGGGATGCTGGACTTGGCACTTGCTAAACTCATGACGGAAGATCACCATACGATTGAGTTCCCAACGATCCTTCTCCCTGAGAACGTGGAGGCCGGTTCTATTATCAAGTTGCAATGCAGCCGAGCAATGCAAACCGAGAAGGCAGACAGAGAAAAGTTCGCTGCAGTTCAGCAAGAGTTACTGGATGATTTCGCTATCAATTTGCCGAAGACGCCCGTGCTTAGGGCGCGTAACGTCACGCAAACCTCCGTAGTTTTGGAATGGGACCCTATTGAGATTGCAACTGCAGACCTGCATTTCATGGCCCTGTACAAGGGCACGCAAAGGCTAGGTGTGATTCCTCAGCCGTTGAAGCGCACGGTGACCAAGGTGTCGAATTTGGAGATAGACAGCCCGTATGACTTTCACCTTGTGTTGTCCACATCGGCCGGCGATTTTGAAAGCAACAAACTTGATGTAAAGACGCACAAAATGACAGACTTGACAGGTGTCGTTGTGTGCATTGGCTCGCTGTCGCACTCGGCCATTCAAGTCGGAGAACTGCAAGAAACCTTGGACAAACTCGGCTGCAAGCCACCTCAAGACTCCGTTAAGCTTGATACGACTCACTTCATCTGCTCAACTGAGGGCGGGCCTGCCTTTGATCGCGCTGTAGAGCTTAATATCCCAATTGTAAGGCCGGAATGGCTGAAGGCCTGCGAAAAGGAAAGGCGGTTAGTTAGTGTCCGTGGCTTCTACCTATCAGAAACGCCCACGTCATACGGCACGCGACCGAACGTCTCGGAGCAGGCTCCAGAATCACAGGAGTCCACGCACGAGACTCAAGGCGCTAGCCAGGACTTGCCGGGCGCTGAACAGCCCGAGGAGCAGCCCGTCGAAGAGCAGCCCGTCGAAGAGCATCAAAATGGAGAGCAGGCTACGGTTACCGAGAGTGTGCCGCAGGAGAAACCACAAGAAGACCCGCAAGAGGACACGCAAGAAGAGGTTAAGGCAGATGATACTGTGGCAGCCTCAGAGGAGCAGTCGAGTAAACAAGAGGAGCAGGCAGAGGAGCCTGAGACGCAGCTTGCAGGCGAGCCTGTAGACGAGCCTGTGACTTCAGGTGAAGCAGAGGCTTCAAAAGAGTCTGAGGTGTCTGACAAGCCGGAGGCGTCTAGTATTGCCGAGCCGTTCTCCGAGACTCAGAAAGCTGACGAGCAGGCTCCATCGTTTGAGAACGGGCACCATGACGAGCACCACGAGCTTCAGGATGACCACGAGCTTCAGGATGATCACGAGGATGGAACTAGACCCGAAGACGGTCGCGAATCCGAGGAGCACAGAGAGCCAGACGCTGGAGAATTTCCGCGAAATAGTGTCGATGAGCATGGACACGAAGGGCTTGCGTCCAGCTCATACGATGAGCTGTCAGTTGCTATCAACAAGGTAGCTGATCAAAAGGAACTAGGAGAGCTGGACTCGCATGGCGGAGCAACCACTGGCCGCGATGAGCCCGAATCCACACCCGCTGCTGTGTCCACGCCAGCCGATGAGGAAGAGGCAGCAGAGTCGAACGAACTTGCCGATATCTCAACCGAGCGCGAGCTCGAGAAGGAGCTTGAGAGCGACCCCTCGGCCAAGCTCAGAGAGGGCGAACAGCAAAGTGTCACTTTAGAAGAGGTGGAGCCTGTGAAGCCCCAGTCCGCAGACATAGATGACACGAAGAACCTAGGCTCGAGCGGAGACGAGACGGCGAAGGCTAGTGCGCCGACCACCAAAAAGAGTAAGAAGAATAAGAAGAATAAGCGAAAATAGTGGGCTAGTTCAGGTAGGCGACGCCACAGTGTTATATATATCTACTGCGCGAGTTTATGCCACGGTACATGTATTATTTAAACTGAATGCCGCTGTGCCCCCAGCCTTACTCGCCAAAAATTTTGCGCACCCGCTTGAGCACAGAATCTTTTTCCGGGTCATATGGGTGATCTTTTGATGGGATCTCGAGCACAGCTGGGAAGGCCTCATTGTACGCATCCACGACAGACCGCACACGCTCAGCAATGTGCTGGTTGATTAAGAGAATAGCAATGTCATTGCGCTTCTTCGTGAATCTCTCGAACGCCTCAGCGATGTCGTTCTCAGGAGTCTGCGCGTTCACAACAGAGAAGTTCCTGGATCCCGTTTCGGCGTGTGTCTCGCCAATGCCGGCTAAAAGCATTCCAGTGACCGTGTCCTCGTCGCCAATAACGGCAATAAGGGTCCGGTTAGTGCTTTCCCTGGACATATTCTGTGAGGCTTGCGGGGGAGAGACGATCAGCTACTACACACACCGATGTGTCGAGACTGCGATTATGCTTTAGGGGTGGAGGAGCGCGCCCTCTACAAGTCCCAATGGTCAGTGCCTAATACCACGTACCCTTGAGCACAGGCTATAGATACTACATGCTAGTCATCACAGTCACCATAGTCCTAGGCTGCTATGGAACTCTGGCTGTTCTAGCCTTAATGGCCTTCTCATGCTGGACATCATCATCCTAAGCACTATCATATTTAACTAGACTTATCCAACCACTCTGTACGAGCTAACGTTAAACCCTGGATTCACGTTAAAGCACATATCGCTCCCTGTGTATCTATCGAACACATTCGTTAGGGAATTGCAAATCTGGTCCTCATGTAGTGCAATCACACGCAAGTTATTGGATGGATTGCCCCAAAAGCCGATATAGTGGTAGTTTGCGGGGAAATAGTTGCATGCGTTCATACTGCCGAAAATGCAATCACAAGAGCAATCTGAGCTTTGGCAAGCTGCAACCCCCTGGCTCATTGGTTTAATGCATCCGTTACTGTCGTTGAGTGTAACATAAGTCTGTCCATCATTATCATTCACAACGTAGTTCAGCAATGAGGTAGTGTTGTCGCTGCTCCTTGTGATATCATCATTATACTCCAAACTGAAAGTATAACGAGTCCCATCGCTGTCGTTGAGATGCACGAGCCGCCAGAATTCCCCTGGCATCCCATAATCTTCATGATTGCAATAGGATAACGGCCGTAGTGCCAATTCAGCTGGCTTTTGCCTGGGAATTATATCGAATGTGAATATAGCAAGGCATTGTAACAGTAATTGTGATAGTGATTGCACCATAATGGTTTTAGTTGTATTAGTTTATTGAAGGGCGTAGATCTACTCTGCCCGTCCGCACGCCCTTATAAGCACTAGTTGCGATAATAATAGAAGCCGGTATGACATAAGAGTCCTCTAAGACTTACGTTTCTGACAATTGGTCGGATTACTACATATTGCCAGGGCGCTCCATACTATCATTAGCATCACGCGCGCCAGGCACACATATATATATACACGGAGAGTGCGTGGAAAACGGTGCAAGGATAGGAAGAGGAGAGGGAAGGCACTCTATTAACTGTTGTCAAGCATCTCTACTACGAAAACGAAGAGGGACCAAGAACAAAAGCATATCTCGCGACTTCATGATACCTGGATCGTTCTTGGCTCTCCGCTCTGCAAGTGTCTCCAACATCCGTTTCTTCGGCACAACGGCTTCATTGTTCGCTGGCCATTCCAAGTGGCAGAATATTAAGCACAGGAAGGCCCGACAGGATGCAACGCGCTCGTCACAAAACACGAAAGTGTCGAACATGATTTATGTTGCTTCAAAAGAGGGGGGAGGTGTGAACCCAGCGCTAAACATTCGGCTCGCAACTGTGATCGAGAACGCCACGAAGATGAGCGTGCCCAAGAAAGTGATCGAGGCCGCGATTGCTCGAGCGTCGAAGGCGGCGGGCAATCCCGGAGAGAATGCCCAGAGCATAGCATACGAGGGTGTGGGCCCCGGCGGCGTGGCCTATATAGTGGAGACGCTGACGGAAAACAAGAACCGCACTGCCCAGCAAGTGCGAGCCGCGTTCATGAAATTCAATGGCTCTCTTTCTCCGACAGCGTTCCTGTTTTCGCGCAAGGGCTGGATTGATCTGGATCCAACAATCACTGACTACGACGCCGTGTTCGAGGAGTGCCTGGAGATGGGGTTCCTTGAGGACCTTGTGCAGTACGAGGACAAAAGCCTGACGCTGTACGTGGATCCGAGCGAGCTCTCGTCAAGTGCTAAGGCCGTTCGTGAAAAGTACAAGATCGAGGACATGGGACTCGCCTTTGTACCTGACAGCACGCAAACAGTGGCAGTCAGCGAGCCCGAACTGTTGCAGAAACTAGAAAAGTTCGAGGCCGAGCTGGAGGATCTTGACGATGTGAACAATGTATATAGCAACCTAGCTGGCAACTCATGAGACAGCGTGCACCCAGAGGAGGGCCAGCCAGCACCTACACACTTGGCTTCTCGCAGTCGTAGTTTGGACACTCTGGCTTGTGTGCCCGCATCTAACTATGAACGCATCTAAGTATAAAAGCATCTCCGTATGCATGTGGCTACGTCTGCATGCAATAATATGTATATAGTAAAGGCGAGTGCGCGTTTTCTCTTGTGTCAACTTGTTCTTTAATTTTCTAACTACTTCACGTACATACACGTATAGATGGGCATACAGCAGCCCCGAGACCAATCGCTGTCTTGACTACTGGAGAAGCCAGCCAAGGGCCTTGGGAGCACGTTGTGAGCCTCAGAATCTCTGCCAATCTCTGCCCACTTAATTAATCACTAATCTCTCATTTGATCCTCGGGATCTTCCGAAGGTGGGAAGGGATCGAAGTGGGCGTGTGGGGGCAACGCATCTTTAATCGAAGGCAACTGCACGTCGCGATTCTCAGGTGCTGAATGCATTTCCGGAGGCGGCAGTCGGTCCGCCGTGATAGTTGGCGGAGTCGCTAACGGGTCCGGGCTACCCCCGTATAAGAATCGGTGCTGGTGGTCGTAAGCCTTGCGCGCATACGAAGCCACCGAGTGCGACGTATTCGACAAGACGCTTCCAGGCACGAAAGACGGCATGTGCCGGTGAATGTCGGATGCGACAGGAGAAATGACCCTGCCGATTGTAGTTATTGGTCCATGTTCATGGTGATGAAGCATGGTGTTTGGGTTTTGATGCGGCACGCCAAGAACCGCGCGCATAACGTTCACATACTGTAAAGGCGTGCCCCGGACGATGTTGTCAATCTGGTGAGCGACCTTGAGCAACGGATCGTACTTCATCGACAATGCTGGCTCGCGAATGGCCACCGTGATGCGGTGGCTCTCGTTGTTTGCATCGTCGATAACTGCGCGGCGCAATTCCCGTTCTAGAGAGTCTAGAAACAGTTGATCGTGCGGTACGGCGTCCCAATAGAAAACCCTTTGCTTTTTTTTCGTACGAATACAACCGTAGTTGTGCAAGAACTCGAGCAGCTCCGATTTTCCCTCTTCGAGTCTTGCTCTCACATTTGTCTTCAGCGACCGAAGATCGCTGAACACGAACTCCTCGAATTTGGCTCGGTTCAATACGTCACGTCCAAAGGCCTGGAAACGATACACTATGCATCGCAGAATATCTGTTCCTGATATGAAAAAGCCCTCATCCCACTTTATGCAGGATACCACCTCAGAGTTGGGGAGCTCATGGCGCCGGATGCGATCATTGGGGCCGAACTGCGCAGGCGCCGACGCCAAGAAATCCCTGAGCGCATGTAGACTCTTAACCAATTCCTCAAAACTTTCTTTCATCAAATTATATCAATTTCTTCCACCAATTCTCTCAAAACAGCAATTCAAATGTTGATCCCAAGTTATTCCTCTAGCATATATTTCAAAAACCAAATATCTGAGTGAGACGTGTTGTGTCGTTCAATGTAGCAGTCCGGGGAAGGGAAGGGAAGGGGGGGAGGGGGGACGGTTGTTCAAAGAAGGCTTAACCAACGCTTTAGCAGAGTGTTAGTTAAAACTGAGTTTCCAACAAAGGCAATGTGCTCTTTACAGCGGCGAAACTAAAGAGCGAAGGCGTGCTCGAACCAAGTTGATTGATGACTGGGCAGTACGTTCAGCTGCGCACGGCAAGTGTTCACAAAGCAACAACGTAAACAAAGTGTAGAGTCCGTAATGGAACTTTGTCCCTGTCTGTCAGAAGGAAGGAGATGTGTGGCAGGCAAGGATTGGGAAAGATGTCTTACTATATCAACAAATTTTCCAATGCGCCCTTCAACTTTTATCCGAAGGATCTCTGGACTCTCTTCAAAGGGCCTAAGTGGTCCTTGAGGCGTTATGTGCCCTTAACCTACACCGTTGTAATTGCGAAAACCTAACATCTGCAGAGCTAATCAAGAGAGGTGCTTATTTCGAAGCACGCGAAAAAGGCGGTGCAGCGAGCAAGTCGCCTGCGCAGTTTGGTCCGAATTTGCACTGCCAAGTTTATTTCCTTTTTTTAATCGCACTGGCTACTAAAAAACGAGACTGAAATTTTATTAGCTGCCAGTTCTGAATTTCTACTACGCTGCTCCCGCGGGCGACAAAAATAGCCCTAGTTTCACAGCGGAAAATTCCTGGCTCGAATTCGGCCGTTCCGAGCGCCCCAGCGATGCGTGCTTTTTTTTCTTTAATCCGTTCGCAAAGAACTATGTAATTTCGTACCTAAATGTTACATGCTCACATGGTCGGCTATTTTCACCTGCGGAAACATCCGCGCAAAAAAAAAACCCACGTCAACGACCACCATCTCTGATCACAGCGCGCGTTCACGTGTATGCTTTGACTTGCCGAGGTTCTAACGAGCCCGATCAATGAATAAAAGTGACGTGTGGGGTCTCGAATGCAGCGCGTGCGACGGCGTGCCCACGGTCGAGGCCGCTGCCGCCCCAAATGTTTCTTCGCGGGAGGGAGACGCCTAGACAGAGACGGCGATCGCAGCAGCTACTATTTTGTGCTTGCATTGCATCCGCTATGCGAGGTTTTAAACGCAAGGTTAGGTTATACCCTCAATCACATTGAAGAGTTTGCAATTTTTTCCCTACCCGGTAGCTGATTCGAGATCATACTGCAGCAGGCTACTTGCCTATGACTGGCGGCCTCGGAACGAGCCTCTCATTTATGGGTTACGCGCCCTCGTATATACGCATTCCAGCCGTGAATCGCCGTTTGTCCTGGGGCCGTCTCTCGCTGCCAGCGGCTAGATGTCGTGCTCACGTGCCCCTTTGCGCATTTGCCCCGCTAATGCCGTCGCATACGCAATGCACGAGGAACGCCGCATAAAGCACCGTGAACGACCCCGTGATCTCAGTACAGCGTAGTTTCTGCGAGCCTAATGTGTTGTAATCGGATAATGCGGTGATAACGGCGTGTTCCGACGCGTTGCCCGCAGCTGGTGACTATGGCCCCAAATGTAAGGGTTGCATCGAGGCTCAGACGTCATCTCGGATGCAACAAGCTGAGTCCCTGGCCTTGCCGGCGAGGCCTGCCGAGCGCCGGAGCCCTCCCCGAAGTGCTCGTATTGTCCGCGAGCGAATTTCACATATTTTATTGCAATGTTTTCGACATGATATTTTAATATACGCAGAAATCTCAGCGACTCGGCGGTGTCGTATATGTGGCCTCGATTAATCAGACGCCCGACCTGCGCGCGGCCTGCCTACGGGCGAGGCAGGCACCGAGGCAACCTGCGCTCGGGGCAGGCATTGAGATAGTCGTGCGTTGTGTGTGTTACGTTTGGGCGACGTTGCGAGGGTTGCGGTCGGGCCCGTTGCCGAGTTGACAGTGCTGACTAATGACATATCTTTGTCGAACGATCGAAGCACGGGATACGGCTTAGCGACCAAGTCTCGTCTGTTGTAAGCAGTCGGCGAACGCGCAAGGCAGAGAGGGAGGATATCTGTGGGTGTGTGTCGGTGCTGGGAGATAGCAGACAGGTGGGTGGTGGTGGGTGGTGACACAGCAGCACATCCGTACATACGCACACCACACACATACGCTAAGCTTGAAGCTCCCACTCCCTCCATCTCTTTCTCCTTCCTCGAGCAAAGCCAAGATGAAGCCTGTAGTGGGCCCTCTCGGTGCATGGTTCTGTACACTACTGTCAGTCTTTGCCGTGGTAATTCTGTCATTCATTGCCCTTATGTTCCACACCGGGCACGAGGAGTTTGTGGGCAGCACGTCCGATCCTGAGGACGGCAAGGCCGTTGCGCGCACGATAATGTGGGCCGTTCTTATTTATGGACTGTTCTTTGTGTTTTGCGGCTCGCAGGTCCTATTGAACAAGCGTCAATCAAGCATCGCATTGAACTAGGTAAATCAACTAAAACGAGAACAAACAAAGAGATCTCCGGCTAATATTAATTACTGAACGAACTAGATCTGCTCACGCCGCTGTTCACGAGATACGACCGGACCTCGTGCGCATGCTGCCGGAGCATAGGACTCACGAGCGCCGCAAGTGCGGACTCGGGAATGATCTGCGTGATCGGCCACGTGTAGGCAAACACAAGAATGTCCAGCAGCGTTGGCTCGCCAACAAGGGGCGAGCTTATCTCGGCCTCCAGGGCCGTCAATGCCATGGCCGTGCGCTGCAGGTTGTTCGGCGAGCAGCTGTAGTCGTCGCCACGGCCCTGCTTGAACTGCGCTTGCCGGACGTCGAGGTGGTCGTCGAGCTGGTTCGCAACGAGGTTCGAGAACGGCCACGGGTAGTAATTGTTCGCTGCATCGCCGTAGATGAAGTCGCGTGCGCGGCTGTTTGCAGGGTCCATGATGCTTGCGTGCCACGCGTCGTCGAGCCAGGTGTCAACGAGCGACTTGAACACTTTCGTCTTCGGCGAGAGTACCAGCTCTTCGCCGTTGTCGCAATTCCTCAGAATCTCGTCGAGCGTCGTTGCCACGCGCTTATCCTTCGTGACCAGCACGGGGAGCGTTTCCGCAGCGGACGTGTACGGCGAGCACGTATCAATGCACGGCCGGTAGTCGAGCAGCGTGAGCGTGCCTACTGCTGCGAGGCAGCGCGGGTCCAGCGGGAACCCCTCATCGTCTGCGCTGTACACATAAAGCACTGTGTCCTGTCTCGAAGCCTGCAATTCGGCTGGCTGGCCGTGCGCAGGCAAGGTGACGAGCGGGAACTTGTCAAAAACCGTCCTCACGACGGGCGGAACTTTCATTAGTCTGAGACGCTGGTAGCTCGTTTACGCGATTTATGACGCCGGCGTCGTAGAAGCGCAATAGGAAGCTCGGAGCGTACGTGAAATGGTCCACGGAACAGTGCGAGGTGAGCGTCTCGAGCGTGCGTGTGTCCGTGTCTGTAGGTCTGTGATGAGCACTGCTTTTTTGTGCTAAGGGGCACGGGCGCACTGACAGTATCCCGGTCTCTCGCATACGGCGGGTTTCCAACCATGCGTGCACCGACCAGTAAGGGAATGGGTACGTCTCTCCCCTATGGCAGTGGCACGAGGACAAGCGTCGAGTAACCTGCCCCGGTTAGGTTGCCCGACGGGCCCACACATACACACACCCATACACGCCCATACATATACATACATCGATCGAGGCCAGTGGTTCCCCCCATCCCGTTAGAGTGAATACGAGACGAGACCCGCAATGTCGATCCTCAATGCTACACGTTTGAACGTACTTAAATCGTGGCCGTTTCTGGAAAACAATTGGCATTATCTCTCGGCAGCAACGCTCGCCGTGGTCAATCGGCCGAAAGAGATCCCTGTAGTATACAAGCACGCTCTCTCCTCACTGCCGAGCAGCGAGCACGCGCTCGTGACGGCTCAATTTCGCGAGGGCATTTTCAAAACGGCCGCACTCATTGGCCTGCCGCGGGTCATCAACGGGCTCACCGAGCTGTCGAGGGCCACGCCCGATCCGCTGCGGGCGACGCAGCTTCTACGTGAAGACAAAGTGGACTACTCAGCCGAGGGCCGTGACTTGTTCGCGCAAGTGTACGGCAAGATAGCCGGCCGCATTCACACGAATTTACACAATGCGTACCCAGACCTCGACTGGTTCGTCCAGAACTTCGAGTACGGCCCCCTCCTGTCGCACACGTCTGTACTCGGTCGTAAGGAGACGTCGCTCGTCATTGTTGCATCGCTCGTACCACAAGACGTCGATCCGCAATTGAAGGGCCACTTGAAGGGCGCCGTGAACAATGGCGCTTCCGTCGAGCAGGTGAATAGCCTGCGTGACTTGAGCATGGAGCTGAGTTCGTGGTACGGCGTGACGTTCCCGAACGTCGTAAGCAAACTGGATCCAGAGAAGGAGAAAAAGCGCGCGAGCAAGTTGTGATGTACAGGCTGCCTTGTCTAATTAGCCGGCCTCACTGCTTACAGTCGTGGTATCGATGAGCATTGGTGTACGCCCGCCACCGGTTTGTGGGCCTGTTTGTGGGCCTGCGATGGCTTGCATGTCTGGTCGCTTGCGGCTAATTAGAAAAAATATAAGTTATAGATGGGTTAAGCTTGTTTAAGCGGTCTGGGCAGCACCCTCGGCCTCGGCACCCTCCGAGGAGTCGACGATCTGCTTGTAAACGAGGACATTCGGCTCGCTGACCTCCTTCTCGGGCTTCGGAGCGTTGATGGTGATCTGGTCCGGAAGAGTCGTCTTCGGCTGGCCAACCTTGCCGTTCGAAGCCGGGTCGCGCATGATCTTGACCTTGATACCGAGCACACCCTGGCGGAGCATAACGTGACGGGTGGCAGTGTCGATGAAGTCGCGCGACGGCTGACCGGAGTGGATCATGAAACCGTCCTGGAACTTCATGGCCTTGGCACGGGCAGCACGCAACTTACCGGAGACAACAACCTCAACACCCTTGGCGCCGGACTCCATGACGTAACGGACAACACCGTAAGCAGCACGGCGGATGGCGAGACCGTTAAGAAGCTTGTAGCGGAGGGACTCGCACTGGGCAACAGCGGACATGCCACGCTCCTGGACGCGGTCGCTGAGGAGGTGGAACGAGCCAGCCGGGCGGCGGAAACGCTTCTCCAAAAGGCTGGTGAGCTCGTTCAAACGGCGGCCGTTCTCGCCAATGACGGCGTGCGAGTGGGCAGCACGGATGACGATCTCCGTCTTGTTCGCAGTCGGGCGGATCTCGATGCCGGCGTAGCCCTCCTCGGCGAGCTCGCGCTGGAAGAACTCGTTGAGCTCGGCGTTGAAAACACCGTCAAGAACGTGCTTGCGCTTAAGCGAAATCCTCTTGTTGTAAGGAGCAGACATGGTCAGTGTGAAAAATAGGTGTCGAACGGGTACGGATTTTCCAAAACGATCCTCGCTCGCGATGGCTCTGCTGCCGGGCCGTGCCCTGGCCCACACAAAGTCCCAGTAAGCGTCGGTCACGTGCACACCAGCTAGCGCACAAAGACTGTGCGTGCGAGAGAGCGTGCTGAGAGCTCAATGTCCTACGTATGTGTGACTCAGCGAAGCCCTGGGCCCTCGAGTGCGTGGAACACGAAGCGACCCTGCCTCAGCTCCCGCGCTCCTGCTCCCGTGCCCGTGCCCCTGCTCCCTCTCGACCCTGCCAAAACCTCCCACGCAGGCCAGCCGGCCTACCTAGGCGGACTCGAACAACCCTTGTATAAGTGTGTACATACAGCATACATACATACATACACCCAGTGTATTAGTCGTCGCGAGATCCGTGCTTAAGCTCACGCGAACAGCGCACTTTCCATGGGTGATCAACACCCTCATTTATATCATCTTACTGCTCGTAGACCCGATAGTATTAATGCAGCTGCCGTGTGTTCTTTTTCCTCGGGAATTGAGTCCCTTGTCGTGGCTCGGGGACCATTTCTCGAGCTGTTTGAGCTCAATGACGACTCTGAGCTCGAATTAAAAGCACGAACAAATTGCTTTGCCCCGATCAGATGTCTGAAAGCCGTGCGCATCCCGGGGTCGGCCGAAGATAAGCTCGTCCTCACGAGTGCATCGGGTTACCTCAGTGTCCTCGAATTCAACCCTGCAACTGCACGCTTTAGCAGGCTCTGCGCGGAGCAAATCGCACCCGAAAAGCTCAGGCACGAGTTCCCTGGTGAGTATCTAGCCGTCGATCCGCGAGGTAGAGTGGCATTTGTGGCCAGCATCAGCAATTTACGTTCCGTTGTTCAGTTCGATGGCACCGGGATCAGAACTCCACCAATTGAAGTTCCCGCACCAAGTACATTCTGCTACTCCGCGATTGCCCTGGATTATGGTTACGAGAACCCGAGATTCGCGTGTTTGGAAAGGTTTCGGTTCGGGAACAAACAGCTGGCAGTGTACGAGTTCAACTTGGGACTGAACCACCTCATAAAGGAATGGTCGCAAGAAGTTCCCGATGATTGTGATATCGTAGTCGAGCTTGTTGGTGGGAATCATGATGTCAAGGCCACAAAACTGATTGCCTTTGCTGGAACAAAGGCCTGGGCTTACGACAACGCTGGTAAGCGAGTATCACAAGCCGACCTGAAGAGTCGCATTCTTTGTGCATGCGCAATTAATGCCGGCAGACACAACTCATTCACTCTTGTCTGTCTGGAATCTGGCGACTTCGTGAAGCTTTACGAGACCGGCACACACCTGAGCGGTGCCCCCGTACAAATTGGCGATGCATCCCCCGGCTCCTTACCATATTCGATGTCAGTACTAAAGTCTGGTCACATCTTCGTGGCGTGCAGTTCTGGGAACCATAAACTGTACCAAATCGTTGAAATGGATCCCTTGCAATTGTCGGTGGCTTCCGAGCTCAATAACATAGCTCCGGCCATCAGCTCGACGCTCGGAAATCGGAGACTCGTGATTGGCAGTGGCCAAACACCCAATTCATCAAGACCTGTGCATATAGAGTTCGGCATCAGTACTGAGGAGCTGGCCTCCACTCCTTTGCCGAGCACCCCCACTGCAGTCTTCACCGCTAAAAGCAGGCCCTCGATAAATTTCGATGACCTCATTATAATCTCCTTTGATAGAACCACAGCAACGCTCGCAATTGGTGACGACGGTGCTGTTGAAGAGATCTCTGAAGCAGAGACCGGCGTCGCTTCGAATCTGGCTACTCTAGGAGCCGCAAGCTTGCAATCTGGTTTTGTTCAGGTCCACACGAAGGGCTTAAGATACATTTCGCGCACTGACGACTCGGCCCCGAAGATCTCCCCATGGCTGGCTCCAGCGAACACTAAAGTTCGTGGAGCTGCTTTTTCCCCGAGCCAAGCCGCAGTTGCGCTGAGCAATGACTCGGTGGTATATTTTGAGGAGTCAAACGGTTCGTTACTGCAGTCGCAGCATCACCTACAGACTGCATCCAAAGTCTGCGCACTTGCCTTTACAAGCTCAAATGCCTCGGAGCTAAAAAGCATGCGGTTATTTATAGCACTCGAAGATAATACTCTGCGGCAGTATGGCCTTCCGCAGTTGAAACAACAAAAGATCTACAACTTGAAATATCTGCCCACGTCAGTCGCGCATTCGATCAACGATCGAGACGTGGAAACGATTTTTGTAGGCCACGTTAATGGAACGATGTCCGAAATCAGAGATGAAGAGACGCTCTTGCGACTTTTGGGTGCTTCGCCCGTCCGGCTCGGCTTGCTGTCGAACGAGGCCATCATGGCAGTCTCCTCTCAGTCTTGGGTTCTTAAAAATAAAGCTGCAACGCCCCTCCTGGGCTTTGCCCCTCAGGGTCTTGTCGACTGCCATAAATTTTTTCCCGAAGGTGCTCCTCATGCGTTCGTGATCGGTGTTAAAGAGTCGAGCTTGGAGGTGTTTAGTATTGAGACCGATAGAGAGACCACTGGGAGTCAGCCCCAGTTCTATGAGGCTATAGGGTCGCCAATATCGTCTCTTGGTGTCGTTCACGACTCACAGTCTGATCGCGCTTATGTCTTCTCCAAAACAGGAAGCTTACACGTTTACGATAATAGCGCCCTGACCCGGCTTGACCAGATAGAGTCGCGGTGCGAAACTCCAAGGGCCGTCACAAACGTGAGATTCGAGTCTCTGAAACGGGAGTTTCTTGCCGTGGCCTCAGGCTCAAAGATATCCATATTTGAGTATGAAAGAGATGGTCATAATCAGCAGGGGCTCAACTTTTTGCATGAAACGAGCGTAGGTAGCGAATGCTACGCATTGCTTGCGTTCCGAGGGAAACTCCTGGCTGGTGTTGAGAACCAGCTCAAACTGTACGATCTCGGCAAAAAACAACTGCTTTTGCAGGACGGGATCTTGATTCAAGATTTCATCAACATCCGCGCATTGAGAGCCTCAAGAAATCTGGTATACGTAGGCGATACTCGGCGGTCTGTCGCTGTGATTAATTATGGCAGTCGAGGTTTCGAGTTGGTTGGCATGGATCCGGTTGCGCGAGCCGTGACAAGGATGGTTCTCTTGGACTTGACGACCGTGTGTGTCGGCGACCAGTACGGCAATATTAGTGTGCTGCGCTACCCAGGAAATATTGAAGGCTCACTTGGCCTAGAGAAAGTTCACCCGCTAGTGCTCGTCGCTCACTTCTGGGTCCCAGACGCAATTGTTGGACTTCATCGTGGATCACTTTTCTCAACTGCAGGTATGGAGGCGATTGTATACGTAGGGATTCAAGGAACTGTTGGTGTATTGATCCCATTGATATCCGTGGGAGAACATGAATTTTTCACTGAGCTAGAATCCCATCTCGAAAGCACCATGCCAAGCTCAATAATCAACCAGCCTATTGCAAAGTCCAGTGGCTACTACACACCGCGCAGAAATGTCATTAATGGAGATGTCTGCGAGCTTTTGATTGCAGAAGGTGACGAATCCCTTATACTAGCGGCTGCAGAAGCAACTGAAAAGACAGTTGGTGATTTGTTCAACCGGCTGGAGACCATCAAAACCCGCGGGGTTCGGCGCGGCCCGCTGCTCATAAACAGGAGAACAGCATTGTAGTCATAAATAAGGTTGCTTGTCATTCGCAGCTTTATTCGCAGCTTTATCAATAAATAATAAATAAATATCTGGGTCTAAGTCCCTAGTCTTCCACATCTTATCAGCTTAAAACCTTGGTTTTCATGATGCCAGGCTGTTGAGGGTGACCAGCACCAAAATCGGCGATATACACATCGCCCTTCCGGTCAACAGCAATTAGTGAGGTCCCGTCAGGAGAAAATCGGAACGCAGGGGCCGTTCGCATCGATGCGCCAGCGGCAACATTAAAAACAACTGCGATTTTGCGCGACTCTGTAGACACTGTGGGTAGGTTAACTGCGTATACGGCCCCCGAACAATCTACGAATGCAGCCCCATTGCCCCTTGGAGATGCAGCACAAGTCTGGATGGCCGACCCCATCTTATCGAATCTGATCACAACAGCCTGCTGTTGTCCCGATGGTTGTAGATATTGGCCGATTCTACCCGTTGGAGACTTGATTCTCGAAACGCCCAGTTTCGTATCCAGCACAACTGGCGGGCTGTTGGCTTCATAAGAGCACAGTAAAACGTATCGGATATTGGGCAAGAATATGGCGCCTGTTATCCCCTCAGGATGCTTAGCCTCATGCATGTCGATGCCCATTTCGAGGTCGGACTGATTCCGACGGCTGCGCAAAAGAATTTTGGGCTCTCTGTAGTCAGTAAGCGACACAACGAAAATCCGGTTCTCAACTTTCGTCGAGCATATGAGTGCCGTCTCGCTGTCGTTGAAAGAGAGCGTTTGAATTTTGTCCTTGTAAGGGCTCGAAAAGGAGACAACGTCCGGGTGCTCAAACGCAGAGCTCTGGGAAATCATGATTGATGGGCAAATCAGATAAATTAATGGATGCTTGGACGTTTCTCCTCTCTCGCTTGAGAAAGTCTTAAGAATCGCTACGCCAATGTAAGATCCATCCGAAGAAACGTCTAGAGCAGTGATGCTGTGCCTCAAATTTCGGCGGAAAAGAACGGTCCCGTCTTGCAAGCTCACGACAATGAGATTCCCATCACATCCTGCGGCTACCAGCCATATGTTGTTCATGGCTGCCCAGCAGTCGCCCTTGTGAAAGCCCGTCTCCCCTGAGAATTTAAGCCTTGGCTTGACGTCGTAGACTTCTGGGATCTCGAAAATTTCATATTTTGCTGAGTTCACAAGAGCCATATGCAATGTATTGGGCGACAATGCCGGGCAGTAGTTGTTATAGTTTTTCGCCCGTAGGAACGACCGCGGCTGCGTCTCGTATGTGAAAAGCTTGCGGTAGGCAGGAAAGCATTTGTTCGCGTATTTGATTCTTCTCGAATCTTTCTGACCTGTGTGATGGCCTGAACTCTGGCTTCCGTGGTGCGAAGACACAAGCGACCCGTCAGTGGCCAGTGTAGACCCGTGTGACCCAGGGCGGTCATTTTCGGAGTTCGAGTTTGAATTCACCGTCGATTCCAAACTGTGATTACTTTTCGCTGCTGGCGAGATATGCTTGCCCGCTTGTGGGTCTCGCCCTGGAGTTCTGGTGGGCTGGAGTAGATATGCATTAGAACTGTGTCCATTACCATTCGCCGTTTCGCTTGGTTTAATTTCATTGTGTTCTGGCGGGTCTACTTGCAAGCCCAGCGCAGCTTCCTTGATGGCATCTATGAATCCCATTGGAGTGGGAGTGGACGCTTTCGGCGGCGACGAGTCGTCGATACCGACTGTGGACGCTAGCCCTGACTTCGCAGCCTCCACGGACTCGACAGTCACTCTCGCGTCTGAATCCATGGACCGACTTGAAACTGAGTCTTGAAGTGAGCTATTCTCAGCAATCTCACCTTTCATTCCCAGCACAATGTCGTGGATCTGGCGGAGAGAGACCTCAGCATGCTCTGGGCTGAGCGCCGGTGCACTGAGTCTCTCCAATCTATCGAGGAAAGATGTTAGCCGTTCATTTCTCATATGGAAGTCCTTGGACCCTGCAGTGCAAAGCTCAAGGGACTTTCCTCGAATTATCCTAGGCCGTTGACACAGTCGTTGCTAGGGACAAATATAGTCCTTTTCCGGGGAGGGTAGGGAACTGTCGTCAAAGCACTAGTGTGTAGGTAATCACCACATATAAGCTTATCGACGATCTTACAGGGGTCTCATCTTAACGGGGAATACGATATAAGAGCAAAATGAGCGTAGAGAAGATTGGAAGCTCGGGGAAGTTGTAACCTCTAAACTGGGCCCAAGCCATGACAACGGCCGACACCCTCCAGTGTCTCCTGTAACCCTCCTTCTGGATCGAGATTAGATCGACGCTTTCGCACAGATAGGGGCCCAAAAAGGGTTAGGCCAATGCTCATTTGCATGCTGGGGTTAGTTCAAGAGGCACACGCACGTCACATCCCCCCTAGCAATATCCGATGCGGAAGCGGGAAGAATATTCCGAGATCTCGCCCTACCTTTTTTTGGTGAAGCCAGTGTGCAGCATGAAATCTGAGCATTTTGAGGTAATATGCAGAGAGACTCGTATACAATAAGTATATCTGTAGATAAATATAGCGTCCCCAAATTACGGTTTGAGGACGGTGGGGGTTTTAATTAGACGGGTTACCATCGGAGAATTCTGTTTGAGCAAAAAAAAAGCGAGCCGAAGGCAGGTTGTTGCAGGAATCCAGCAGATCTCGCACCGGAAAACCATATAACAAGTAGATGTGTTCCTTACGCCAGTGGTTTAAGCGTTGCGCACCATCTCGTAAAAATACTTGTCACTTTGCAGAGCATCAGCTCGCTCTTCCTCATTACCGATCCACTTGCCAAACTTCCTAATGAATCGCTGATCTGCGTGCTGCCACTCGGCCGCCATCCGCGCACTCACTTCAAAAACCTCGTGTCCGCTCGTTTCGCTACGTGCGACGCTGCGCCCGAGATTCTGGCTCGACGCAAAGCTCGCCGTGCTCGCCATGCTCTGGTTCGTGAATTTCCGGGATGGGCGGTGAGACACTCTGCCTGATAGGCCTGTCATAGGGCCCGCTGCTGACGACGATAGCGACGATATGGACTGCGAGAAAGGTGAAGGTGTATTAAACGGCTTTGATTGAGGCACAGGCGAGGGCGTGGACACGGGAGTGTAGTCTGTAGGGACGTCGTCGATGCCTGCAAATGGATCGTCGTACTCTTCTTCATTCGCATATACCCAGGACAGCGTGCGATTATCAAACACCATGCCCGTGGTTGTTGGAGGTTGTGGATATTTCTGGAAGTCTAGGCTTTGCTTCGTGATGAGTTTCGGCTTGGCCGTCGGCATGCCACTCTCCGCCATCCAGTCAAATCGCGAAGCATCGATGTCGTTGCCCTCCCACATCCCCGTTTCCGGGTTCAAAACCATGCCATTTTTCTCTAGTGGCTTCAACGTTAATGTGGGGTTTTGGATCAAATTTGGCTTCTTTGACTTCGCCCTCCGCAGGTCCCCGCGTGTCGGCTTTTTCTGGGGTTCTTTGTATGCGGTCAACGGTCGCTGAGTGTATACCTGAGGTTGCGACGCCGTTGGCGGTGCCGGTTTCAACGTCGATTGCGGCATTGGCGGTGGTGCTGCGTGAGATGTCGGGTGTGACAGCGCGTTCATATCGGCCATGGACACGGCTCCACGCAGCCGTTGAGGAGGAAACGAGCCCTCAGAGCGTCGCTGGGGCAGTTGCGCGATAGACCGCATGCCTCTGAGCAGCTTGGAAGGCGACTGCGACTGTTTTGTTGGCGGTTGGAGCTTAACATTTTTGTTTACTGTGCCATTCTTGACGCGCAGCGTCAACTGCTCGAGCTCAAGATCCAGCAAGTCGTCGTCGTCGTTGCCTTCTAAACCGCCTTTCCCATGAAGTTGGCTCGCGAGTCTCCTATTTGAGTTCCGATTAGCTCGTATCGTCTTTGCGTAGTTCGCGAGTTGAGTGGCTTCGTTCGCAGACTCGGCGAGCGCACGTTCTTTGTGTGCCTTGAACCGAGCTGCAAGCCCGAGTTTCGTATCAGGAACCTCGTCATCATCAAAGTCGAAGCCGAAGTCATCGTCATTGTCCCAAGAAGTAGCCACGGAGGTAGAAGATGCGGCACTACTGACTGATGCCCGGCTCGGCGACTGACAGCTCGAGTCCGAAAGGAACGCTTCGGGCAAGTTTTCGTCGTGCGTGCCCTGGGGATTTTTGCCATTGGCCACTGCTTTGCCAATACCATACGAAAACATGTCGCTGTCTTCGAAATCATCCGCAAAGTCATCACTCACGTCGACCTGACTCGGTTTCATTTGGCCCTTCCTTGTCAGTGTAAGATCACCATCACCCAGCGGTATATCGGCCTTCCATGAGGAGAGAGGACGAGACTTCGTAGCCCCTGGATACCTTAGGGGACCTTTCAAAGTTGAAAAGTCCTCATCCCAATTCTCCATTGTGTTTGGAACAACAGCGGTATGTGTCCAGTGGCCCCTGTGTTGATGGTGTATGATAGATGTTTATGTTGGACGCCAGGGTAGGGCGGTCGACGTGTGCCTCGGAATCAGGTCTCATAGTTTCGCGAGCTCTGCCCTCCAATGGCTGAACACACGCAGAAACTGCTGAGATGTTTGAACTTCTAAAATGTGACCTTAGTAGAAAAGCCGTTGATGTATATAACAATTCTTCAATCCAGTAGACAAGTACTAATCGTGAGTTCTAAATAGCCATAGCGTAGCCCACAAATATGATGCGTAATTAGAGTCGTCGTTGCATGTATAAGTTAATTACGGTTGCGCAAAGCGGCCAGCCTGGCAGGGTTGATACCAGTCTTCGCCGCTTCGCCCGCGTCGGCTTTAGGAATGCTGCTGTCGTCCTTGAAACGTTTCACGTTACTATGATTGGCCGGTACATCTGGGGTTTTGTTCTTTCCCTTGATCTCTTCTTGGAAGTTACGGTTCTTCTCCTTGATTTTATCGCGTCTTTTCGAGGAATTGCCTCCACCGCCGGCAGAGAACTCGACATTGATTTTCCGGTTTCTCAGACTGCTATGGTGGAACAGCAGTGCGTGGTGGAGTCTGGCGGCCGCATCTTGACCACTAAACTCGAGGAAACAGATTCCATTGGACCGCAGTCGTATCGAAGACGGTTCACAGGTTTTGAAGTGCGTTTTGATCTCTTCCTCGGTGATGTCATACGGCAGATTGCCAACAAACAGGATGTACCGTTTCGGTGCAATGCGCTCGGGCGGTTTCGCGGCCTCAATTGCATCGTGTTTTTCTTTCAGTTGCTTCTTTGCATCCTCTCGTGCCTCAGCACCTTTCTTAAACAGCGCTTTCCTCAATTCTTTTCGGTTCGACTTGGGCATCTTTCTGGACACAGCAGCAGCTTCACGATCTGCCAAATAATAATTTTCTTTTTGTGCCCGCGAATCCACAAAAGACACATGATGTTGCTAATACTAACCTCGACCTCGACCTTGGACCTGGCCCTGGCCTGTAGCTCCTCCCTCACTGCGAGTTTGTGCAGTGTGCCACACAGAGCATCTGCTGTTCTTCGTTCATAAAGTAATTGTACCGGTGGCAATCAAAATTTAGGGCTCGAATCTGGAAATGCGGCAAGGTGCTCAAAATTTTATATAGTTGAGCTGCTGAATTGCACGTCCTTGCACTGTACTGTGCTGGATGTTGGCCTCGCAAGTAGGGGGACACTTAGTTAACACTTAAAGACTACTATAAGAACCACTCTTAAAGCGAGGCCTATAATGTAATATTACAATTGACAAAGCTCAAATATTACCACGTATACGACCCATTGCGCGGCCTTTATCCGACCTATCGCAGAGACACGCAAATAATACGTGGGGTATATATGCAACTGTATACACAGATCTATGTATATATATAGCACAGCTACGCACGTCCGTGGGACCCTAGCCCGGACATTTTCCGCGTCTCGGTTTGCTTCTACGCGTGTTAGTAATTTTGCGATATAGTGGCACTGACACGTCTTCACGTCTCCACGAAAGCGTGAGCTGCATACAATCGATCACCGAACGATTCATCGGATCTTGAGCGGTGAGTAGAACCCAGAGCACCTAGTCTACAATGTCGGAAAATTCCGCGACGGCCGGACCGACTAAGAATCTCGGGCCTCTCGGTGAAGACAATGGCTTCGTTGGCAGTAATGGTGCAGCCAACCCCGTGCGTGTCGAGAGCTCCACGTACCTGCTAAACGACCCCAAATTGAGAGAAATTCTCTTATCAGATGCGGGCGTGGAATCCTTGCTTGCTCGGCTGAAGCAGAGCATCCACACAGTCAAGGAAGTGTCTGCGTACATCAAGAAGATGGCCACGATTGAGGCCGAACATAGCGCACACTTGAAAAAAGCATCGCGCACTATGACCGACCTCATCAAACGCCCGGAAGTTAAGAAGGGCACTTGTCAAAGTCAAGTATTGAACATCCTCAAGTCTACGGACCGCTACGGCGATGCTGGCATCACCTTCATTGACACAATGCACCGCATACACGATGAGCTCATGGAAGTTGTGAGGTCCATGGAGCGTCAGCGCAAGACGACCAAGGAAGTCGCGTTGCGCCATGAGAAGAATCTTGTGGACGCGGAGCGCGAGGTCGAGAAGGCCAAGGTCAAGTACGACACGGCTTGTGAAGACCTCGAGAAGGCACGCACGAGCGATCCAAACAAGAGCAAGCTTGGTTTCAAGAACAAGAGCGAGGAGGAACTGCACAGGCGTATGACAATTGCCGAAGTGGACTATCAGCAGAAGGTCGACGTGTGCCAGCGCACGCGGAACGAACTTGTTAGCAAGCTGCGCGTTGAGCATGTGCGCCGTCTCCAGGGACTTACGCTCGAATGTGACAACGCTCTGTCTTTGCAGCTAATGCGCTTCTCTAACCTGTTCGAGACTCTGCAGCTGAACCGCGGCTTCGTGATAGCCCCTATTAAGCCACAGAACTCGCCTACAGCAAACTTGTCCATCAAGGAGATGGCCGGCAAGATCGACAGCGAGCTCGACTTCTACAATTTTGTGTGCGCGATCCCGAAAACGCGGAAGGGCCTCAACAGAGCCCCTGTCGCCTTCAAGAAGCATCCCACTTTAGGAGGTGGCAGCAACACCAGCAGTGGTGGTGGTACAAGGGGCGCATCTGGTTCGGTTTCTGGGCCCTCAACCTCTTACTCGAAGCCCAGCTATGGTTCGGGCATGATGGGCAGCAATGGCGGTCCCATTGGCAGCGACCGCAAGGTCAGCACGGCGTCTGCGTCGAGCAACTCATCGGTCCCTGCACCCTCTAAGATCATCTCCAGCGGCACAGCCAAGACCGGACCTGTTTTGGGTAATTCGCGCCAACCGAATATTGTGTCTCAAGCACCAGCATCCACAGCATCTGCGCCAACACCGCCTATGGCACCCTCCGGGCCTTCTATGATACCGTCATCAGCATTGACCGGCCCCTCCGCCGTCGCACCCAATAGTCAAGCAGCACCAGAGGATCCTTCGTTTATGCCCATGTCTGCCAATGCCGACGCCACGAGCTCTAGTGCACCGGAGACGCCGAAGGGCGTGCCATACGATCCCTCACAGCACGGGCTCGCTGTTTACGGAACTCCTCTTGAGGACCTGTTGGACTACGAGGAGGGCACCGTACCGCGTGTTGTTTACCAATGCGTCCAAGCTATCGATAACTTCGGGCTGGAGGTCGAGGGCATTTACCGCATCAATGGAAACAAGGACCAGGTCGCCGAGATTAGACGGGAGTTCGATGTAGATGCTGCGGCTGTCGACCTTTTGAGACCAAATAATGGCGTCAATGACATCCACAGCGTTGCATCGGCTCTTAAGCAGTATTTCCAGGTTCTTCCCGACCCACTTCTGACCAAAGAGTTCCACCGCGAGTTTCTAGCAGCAGCAAACATTCAGGACGACATTCGACGCAGAGACTCGATCCATGCAATTATCAACAACCTGCCAGACCCCAATTACACTACTCTGAGGTACCTAGTGTTCCATCTTTACCGACTGCAGGAAAGATCGGAAATCAATAAAATGGACATCACGAACTTGGGTATCATTTGGGGACCTGTGCTGATGAGTGCCGACCACCAAAACGTAGGAGAAATGGCGGTACAAAGCAGGGTCATCCAGACCATTCTAATCAATGCCTACGCGATTTTCGAAGCTGAATAGAGCATATATTCCATCTCGATTTCGTCGGTGATTATTTACGACCTATTTGTATACATACACACACATGCCCACTACGCACCACATATTACGTCTTCCTCACCTCTGGCTCTGGCTCTGGCTCTCCCTCTCGTGCATGCTTACTATTCCGTGCCCTTCGGCCACACGGCCACAACAACACACCCTTACCACGAGAACACGAAGACGCCGACGCGGTGCTTACCAAATCGTCATCACTTAGGGCTTAGGCCTAGTCCACGTGCGGCCGTGTTACCACTCGCAGAATTTCACCCACCCCTGGGACGAGCTGTGATAATTGCACAACCACTAAGCACTTTCCACATTAATATTATCAAAAAATGGTTGATGCTCAGCAGCAGCGCAAGCGGAAGTCGTTGAAGAAGTTCAGCTACCGTGGTGTCGACACCGAGCAGCTGGTCGGTATGTCGATTGAGGAGTTCAAGCCGCTCCTCCACGCCCGTGGCCGCAGAAAGTTCTCGACCAAGCTTCCGGAGACCCACAAGAAGTTCTTGGCCAAGGTTCAGAAGAAGAAGGCTGAGGCTAACGGTGACAAGCCCGGTGTTGTTAAGACTCACCTCCGTAACGTCATGATTGTTCCCGAGATGCTCGGCTCTGTTGTTGCTGTCCACAACGGCAAGGTGTTCAACGTTGTTGAAGTGCGCCCGGAGATGCTCGGCCACTACCTCGGCGAGTTTTCCATCACTTACAAGCCTGTTGCTCGTAAGAACCCAAGCGGTAATGCCCCGCTTGCTCGCATGGTCTCGCTGAAATAAGCAACGTGCACCTAACATGATTTAAGTTAAGTGAAATATATTCCACACCAAATAAAGTAATGTTACAACAGAGATGACATATTTCTGGTACGTTCAGACCTCATTCTTGCGAAAAGTATTTAACTAGAAATGCGTTGACCCATGCGCATTGGTCCGTACCGACGACAGTACACGCCTTCCCGGGAAGAGAGAGCGCGAAGTGTTCTCACGGCAAACTGTAGCTGAAATGGACACATTGGAAACTATATACTATGACGAGCACGCTCGTATTAGTGTTCGTGCTTGAGAACAGTATCAAAAATGCCATTAAAATAAATTAAGAAAAAGTATAAATAGACTGAATAATGCGCCGCGTGAGCATTAATCTTGTCGGCCAATAAGTTCAAGATACAGCTTTTCAGTGTAATCGGCACCATGGGCGATCTCCCTGACGAGGAAATGATGCACAAGCAGGGGGATCCGTTCTCTGTTGATTCCTAGCCACTCTATTGGAGGAGTTGCGTCTCCAAGATCATGAAGCTGCGGTATGAGAATCACAGGGATCTCCTTGGCAACATAGCGCGTGCCGTTGAGGTACATAGTATTGCCGTCACTCGTTCCTTGCGACTCCACTGTGCTCGCTCCTTGCGATCTCATGCTAGGCGACAGTGGACCGCTGTCCACGACGGTTGACAAAGTGGACCGGCGCGAAGAAAGCGACCCGTGTTTTTCCAAGTTAGCAGCTGCTTCGCGGTATGCTTGCGCGGTTGATGTTGCTGTTTTGTCCTCCGAACTGATAAGCGAAGCCTCGTAGATGTCCTGGCGAACATTTTGTCGCGTATCCCAGGCATTACGATGAGTGTTAACCATTTCTTTGATGAAATTAACGCTTCCAAGGTTCCAGCCTACTTCAATTGAGCCGTGGACTTCATTGGAAAAGGTGTAATAGACCGTTTGCGGCTCTTTAAGGTTCTCCCAAGTATCCATGAGCACAGTGACTTCAGGCGTGTTCACGATAGTGCCCCCAATGGAGGATTTGCCAACAAAGTCAAGGAACCCAACGTAGTCCAGGTCCGTAAGATCGCCTTTATAGCCACCTCCTTTGATGTTCGCAAGACCAACTATGCACTCGTCAAGCGCAAAGTCGAGCCCTGTTTGATGCTCCGAGTTCAGGTGTCTCCTGTCGTAGTGCACTTCGACACGGTGCGCGTACACCTTGAGCGCCACGTTATCAACGAATTCCGTAGGGAAGGCGTGCAGCAGCAACTCTCCTAGTCGTATATCAATGAGAACTCTCATGCCACCATGCCGAGCGCTAGATGTTTGGTGGCTCAAGATGCGCTGCCTTCTCTTGTTGAACTTCTCAGCATGCTTTTCAGCCTCGCCTTGAGCGACCTCAGGCATGAACACAGGCACACTGGAGATCTGGCTTTGCAAGCGCTTGAAAAGAGAGACAACGTCGAATGCATGAACGACAACTAATGCCGTTGTCACAAGTGAAACAGACTCACAGGTTAGCGCAATGTGGACTCGATCATCAGCCACGTCATGACTGTCTTGCGTAGTGACCACCGCAGAGAGATCCTTGGTAATGCCAACAACAAAAGGATGGAAATCCAAGCTGAAGTGGAATCCAAGACTCGCTAACCGGAGCTTCGTATGTATCAGAGGATAATCGCCATTCCATTGTAGCGCCATCTTCGCCATTAATCCATCGAGCCTCAGCGTACCCCCAAATCTACCCTCGAAGTCGGCCACCATTATTCCGATACCAGCGTTCATCATATGATCGAACGCCGAACTCTGTAGAATTGCGAACCACAGCCTATCTAACCTGACTTTGGCGTAACCAATTGCTGGCCCCATGCCCAGCTTCATTTGCAAGTTCGACATATTGAAATTAAAATCGAAGGGGAAGGGCACAGAGTAAAGCGACTTGTCTTTCTTTGGTGACTTTTCGTGTTCGCGGCCTTCGAATCTGACGCTTTCCGTGTCTTCTTCAAAGCCGTTATCATCTTCGTCGCTATTTTCGCTTCCACTGCCAAGGCTGAATGTTGACGAGAACGTTGGTGACGCAAGTAAGTTCGGCCTATTTTGAGATGTCGTCGAGTACTTCCGACGAAGCTTTGTAGCATCAGTTTCGGGATCAGGGCTACCGCGAGCATTGACAATACCAGAACTTTCATACATTGCCCAAATGTCGAAGAAAATCCTCATATCATGCAGCTTAGAGAGATCCAGATCTAAAGTCAAATCCTGTAAATTTGTTGCAAGCTTGTATGGTTCGCCGAAGCGGTGCATCCCTACAGTAATGAATCGCGTGAACTCTACCATCGCACTAACCTCGCGCGAGTACATATGTTGGACCGATATTTTCGACTTCTTCATGAGTCCATAGACAGTGACATAGGCTGGATCTTGTTCGTTGCCACTCAATTCTGGTGTTGTCAGTAACACGTCGATTCCGTCTGTGGCTAGAGTTGCACCTACTTTGCCAAAAGGAAGGCAGCTTAGGTACAACTTTTGAGCACCAAAATGAACTTGTAAATCCATTTCCAAGCCATCAAATGCGGAAGAAGCACTTTCTGTCTCTGCCGGAGTCGTCTTTGAGACGACTGGAGACGACGGCTGAGACTGTGCCGGTGTGCGTGGAGATCCTTGAAGGTTACCGGTGCGCTTCTGGTATTTCTGATTCAAGCTCATTGCCAACAGAGCCATAGTTGCCTTTATGTTCGTGATGGCCTTGGGGAAGATTTCGTTCGACGTCTGAGAGGCATCAATTCTGACCAAAAGCTGATTGTTCTTATACTCCATGGCCGCATCAAGCTTGGGAGAGAACAATTCAAGTGATACGTCTTTGTTGCGCTCAGAGCCATCTACAAGCCTCAAAACAGAACGATCGAAATGTGTGTTGATGCGAAGACTGAACGGCAGTTCTAGCGGCTTGGCAGCAGACTCAGTTGTTGCTGAAGAAGGCACTCTAGTTGGGTAGTCGCGCCGGTCTTTTCTGCGCACCTCTGCTAATCGTTGCAATGTTTCGCTAGTCTCACTCACGGAGTCGAATAATGAAAGTACCCAAGGCGCTATAGTGGGTGTCAACACAAGAGTGACTGACTTGCCATTGACCTCGCCTTGAATCCAAGTCTTATTATTTCCTTCTTTTTCACGAGAGATGAACGCATAGGCATCGATTAGAGGGAGATAGGCGGTGTTCAGACGGTCATGGATGGCAAGTTTCGTTTCACTGACCGGAGTAACGTACGCGCCGGCTAACTCTAGATGAAAAGTCAACTTGGCGCCACTTATTTGCAGCTTGTCAAACCCAACCACAACACCCACTAGTGAATCCGAGTTCGTGTACCATGTGAAAGTTAGATACTGAAGCACAAGTTTCACTCGCACGTTCTCCAAGTCTGAAATCTTGAACGACTTAGAGCGATTGACCTGGTGATCTTCTTCAATAGGCAATTTCACAGTCAGATTACCAGAGCGTTGCTTCTCGAATTCAGCAGTTTCTTTCGGCGTTAATATGTCTTGCGCATACCTTCTCACTTTCTCATGAGCAACGAATAGAGCGCCCACTGCATCGGGATCAAGTGCGAGACGGATGTAATCACTGGTAACATTGAAAAGCATCTTTTCCTCTTCCCTATGCATGCTTACATGGAAATTCAATCGCACCATTTCTCTCACAGGTTTTCTTATGGTTACAAGTTCAAGATTCAAGTCATCAATACCGGCACCAATAGTTTCCGGCGCGTCAGAAGATGCCTCCAATTCCTTAAAAGACTGGAAGTTCTCAAAATGCGAATGCACTCCTGTTATCGTGAGCTTGAACGAGCTTGTATCCAGAGGCAGCCGTATCCTTATTTCGTGTACTCTGTTCACCATACGAAGCCGTAGCTTAGCGTTTGCTGGAGGCGGAGAAGATGGTAGTGATGATGCACTTGATGGCAAGTTGGGTATAGTTTCTGCAGCAGATTCAGATTCTTCCTCTCCGGATAGGCGGAGACTTCTGACTTTTTCAAAAACCTGCTGTGTACTTTCAATCAAATCTGTAACTTGAGAATGGATATTTCTGTGTTTCGCATACTCCAGAATCCATACAAGCGACATGGTTTCCAGGTGAATGGCATTTGCATTATTGAAAACCGCGAGTGCCATCAGCTCAGAGTCATATCTAAGCACTGTGCGAATGCTTTCCATTTGAATATTAGCTACTGCAGCCGATCCATCACCGAAATGGACGCCGAGAGTGCTTCGTTTGAGGTCGAAGCTGCTAATTAAAGCATCGGTGCGTCGAATCTTCAGTGCAAGGTCTTTTCCTTGAACCAAGAATCTCAAGTCATCTACGATTTTAGAGCGCAGCTTGATTATCCCAATGCCAAAGTTCACGTAGTGTCCGCCAGAAGCACGGCTCATCCCACTAGATGAGGGTGATTCATAGTTTTTCGGCCGTTTCGGTTTTGACGACTCATCGTCTAGGTAAACTCCGGAAAATGTGAGGGCTTGTTCTAATGGAGACACTTCAGTTTTCGCTTCCAAGCTTCCACCCTGAGACTCAGCTTGCCGCGAAAATTCCTCGCGCTCATGTATCGCTTGCTGGAGTTTTTCAACAGAGTCGACAATCGTTGGCATATCAGTTTCTAAAAATTGAATAGTCAGGGCCACCAAGACAGGCATCGTAGGATGCGAAACGAAAGACAGGGACTCCGCATTCACGGTGGCCCATGTGTTACTTTTCCCACCCACACACCTACTAGCATAACCAAGTTGCACACCCTGCAGCAAGGAATCTATAACATCTCCCTCAGGCGATGGGGCATGAATCCTTTTTGTCTGATAAATCCTGAAAGCACCATCGCTGGAGATTAAGGTACCATTGTGGAACAGGGACTCTGTGTCCTCAGTCCTCATGTACTCCACTGAAGTGGTGAACTGAATTTGGTGATTTTGGGTCTCTACGTGAATGGACTCGAAATCAAATTCAAGAGTTAGATCCAGCAGGAAAATGGAAATATTTGCGTGTAACGCCTTAACGCCAGAAGGTATATGCCTGGGCGCAGTGTTGGACCGCTCCGAGTCTCTCCTGAGCCCAGATTTCGAGCCTGGCATGATTTCTGCTGCACTACGTCGGGACGAACTTCCACGACGTCTCTTGTCTAGATTTGAGAGTGCCGTAATGATAGTGGCAGCGACAACGAGCAGTTCTACACTACCACGAGCTCTTGCCTTTGAGCACCTGAAAGTTAGGTTCAGATTCTGTTTCTCGTTCTTTTGAGTGGAGAGCAGCTGCATGCGCAAAGAATCTAAACCCGCGAAATGGTCGTGTAAATCAGGATAAACGATGCGCGCCACCATGCTGTCGACTCCTAACGATAGTCTCGTGGACAGACTCAGCATATACTCTTGAAATGACTTATCGTCGAACACGAGTCTGTAGATTTCCGTGTCGACGAGATTCTTAGATTGCTCCCAGCTTCTCCAGTTCCTGTAGACGTCAATAGTTTGTTCAAGAGCATCTTCAGGTAGCAAAAACGTGCCTCTTGTAATCTCGCTCTGCATTTTTGCTCGTTGCACAGGCGGTAGTCTTTGGAATAGAAACCGGAGTCTCATGACTAGTCGCCAGCTTGTTTTCGTACGAACATGGGCGGCGGATTGAACGGCGCCCGAAGGCCGTGAAAGCACGTATGAATCCTGCTCTATACCCATCTGTTTTCCAGCCATCGTGAGCGCATAGAATGTTGCTTGAAGTCTTTCTTGCTTAGTTAGACTTGACTGAACATTCTTGAATGGCAGCGGATCTGAACTCGGCCGCGTGTGTTGTGCGAACGAGCTTAGGAGTTGGCCAATGTAACCAACTGCCCAATCTATCTTGTCGGCAGCAAAGCTGACATCCACGCTTTCGAGCTGGAGGGACCCGGTACCATCTTCCTTGGAGGTTTGCTGCCACCAAAGCAGAAACTTGGACAAGACCATTGATGCCGCATTAATGCGCGACACCTCTGTAATATCCGTGCTGCCATGACGCAGCGATACTGATAAAGTATGGAAAGCAACATTTGCGCCCTGGATGTCACCCGCGGATTTGATCATTGCATCAACGTCTTTAATCTCTAGACGCACCCCACGGTTGCTTCCAATTGACTCCGAGAGATCAATGACGATAACTTTGGTTACTATGTGCCATCTCAAGACTTCCATAATATCCTCTTCCCGTATCAGTCCTCTTACTACATTGATTTGCAGAGCGTCAAGCTGCGCCTCGAAGTCCACCGCGGTATCAGTATCAAACGCACCAACCAACGCAAACAGCTGTGGAGTAAGAGATACGTGAACAGGCATGATCTGTAGCACGCAGCTCAAATTCTCAACTTCATCCTTAACGACCAGCATCGGAGCGTTCGAGTGCCACTGACTTGGGTTGAGTCCGAAGTCCGTTGTGTGTGATCTAAGGTTCTCTCGGTCCTCCGAAACGGTTTCACCAGAGAACGGGAATATATTTTTCGTCCCACCCGCCGCCTTTGCTCGAGACTTGGCGAGCTTCGGCACGGATTCGCTTGTATCATAGTCGCTATCATCGGATAAATCAGAAAATGATCCATCAGAATCGCTTGCTAGACTCTCTAAACTCGTGTGATGCGAGGAGTCCGAGCTGTCTCGCCTCTCATCCATTGCCGCAAATTGTGTGGCTAGGTGGGCCAAGTTTTCGCGGGTCATTGGGGGGTCAAATGGTGTGACTGGAATGCACGGTCTTACAAAGGCGGACTTTTTGTTCGCTTCCGCTTGCTGCTGCAGAATCAATTTTTGCGCGCGACGGTGTTGCTGGTCAAGCAAGAATGGCGCTCTGTGAAACAATGAGTCGTGCAAAGCGATATGCATTTGTTGCTTCTCGTAAAAATTATGACTTTTGGGCTTGTTGACAAACCAAGTGCCGTAAATGGCAGTCGTTCCTTCCAAGACGAGGCCGTCATCATTATTGTATCCCTTCACACCAATGAGGGGCACCTCCAAAGTTCTGTGCGCCGAATACCGATGGTTTGCTAAGTCGTCAAAGCGGACCTTGATTTTGCTTGTGAACAGCTGGAATCGTTCTTTCGAACTCTTGCTTCTTGTGTTCGTGTTTCGTGCCAAGGCTGCAGTTGGCCGCACAATGGCATTTATAGAAGCAACATTTAGGCTCACGAAAACAACGTCGTTAATTTCTTCGGGAGATAAAACCGGTTTATTCTCATCGTCACTGAAGGAGTGCTTGAACGCCATTGCCGCATTGCCAATGCCTAAAGCAAAATCCAGGGGAAAGTCGGCAGAGATGTCTCCAATATCGAAATCCCAGCGAACGACATAGGTTGGCTCTGCCGGAGGTAGTCCAAACATGCGGTGGGCGTGGATGATAATTTGTGTTATGCTCAAGTCTGCGTGGTTAAAACTTGTACTCAGTGCTTCCTCGTGCACAGTACCTGGATTGAGACCGCGGATCAACCGACCCGTAAGGGGTGAGATATCGAGTTGAAGATCCATGTAGTAGTTTGTGAATCTGATGTCGGCACCGAGCTGAACAAAGTGCAATACTATACAGTCCCGGCAAGAGTACAAGCGTTGCGGTAAAAGGAAGCAGCCGCGTTGGAACCGTACGCGTACTTGCGTGTCGTTGTCCACATCAGGACGCGTGAATTCCACTTTCTCTGCTTGCCCTCCACTCTTGTGCTTTTCCAAAAACTCTTCCGTTGTTTGAAAATGATAGGCGTGGCCAAAGTAGTTCTCGCGCACCCTTATCAAGTAGTCTATCAAGAAACCATGGGCCGTCATTGCAAATTGTTCACCGGATACCTCAAGGACTTGCGTATCGACGAAACGTGACGGATTAGTGTCGAAATGGGCCTCGCTATCTCTTTGAGACAGGTCGAGCGTTGTGTTATGATGTTGCAGCAAAACATGGAAGTTATCGATTCTAGCCATTCTTTGCGAATCGAGGAACCCGTGCAGAGTATGCCAGTTCGGGGCGCTGAGCTCTACATCAAGTACAGGCGCATCGAAGTGAGTGTTCACAAAACTAGTGGGAGACGTGATTTGCTCTCGAGGAATATCCCATTTCGCGTGGAAACTTGGTGTCTTGAATATCAAAAACGTGTTTTCGCTAATGTTTGTCGGCATATTAATGATGTTCCCCTTGTTCACGTTAAGGTACAGAGAGAAGTTGATAGCAGTCCAGTCCAACACATACAACGATGGCGTGAACAGTGCGTATGGAACCGCGGGCCCCGTCGTGAAATCGTTGGCCATGTCGTTCATCAGCGTGACGTGCTCTCGCAGCAGAAAGAAGTCGAGGTCGGTCGACTTATTCTCAAACGTGTACGTCTGCAAGCCATTCCATTCAAGCGGCTGATGCTGCGTTATCTTCAAGGAATGATGCTTTGCGCAAAACATGGTATCGTGATTCACCGATGACCTCACATCGGGCTTCTCCAACTCGATCGTGCACGTTGTGTTGAATCCCGTGCTTTGCGGCAAGAACGGCAATGCCATTTCCAAGAACGAGTTGTCGCTCGCATGAATTTCGAGCCAGCCGTATGTTCGTTGGATCTCATCGCCGAAGTTCTCGAGGTTCCGCAAAAATGCCGTGGCAAACTCCGTATCCTTTGAGGCCTCTCGCAAAGGAATGGCCAGTGTCGACTCTCCAATGAATTTAATATTCATTGTCGCCTCCGGGTGCATTCGGAGACCATTATAACACGGCGTTCCCTCGGGAGTTCTCTCAGGAGGCGATGCTGTGCTGCAGTTTCGCGGGAAGAACACGGAGTAAAACGACTGCCGTTGCCGCTCAGCATACGGCCCATAGTATACTTTGCCGTTTGTCATTTCCATCTGGACGTCAAAGATTGGGTTTTGCTCTTGGCCCGGAGGCAGCTGTTCTGGGTCGGCGTTCTCTGAATCTTGGTTTGCCTTCCCAACAACGTCGACGTGCAGTGTCACTTTCAAATTGTCGCAAGCAAGTAGTTGAGTCACCTTTGCGTACTCGGTTGGCAGTGCAGCGAGCCGTGACCTCAACTCGCCCTCGGTTCGTGGAATGGTCTGCTTTTCATTTGTGTCAGAGTCTGGCTCGTTCTCGTCATTTGTACCGTCTTCATTCGACGAATCTCGTGCGTCTTGGCTATCACTGCTCGTATCACGGCCGCTCGTATCGTGGTCAGAGCCGTTTTCCGTGCTCACAGTTTTACTGTTGTTCCCGAGCGTCGAGCCCGTGCTCCTAAAATTAGAGTCTGTAGATGCATCTTCCTCGACTGCGGCTGCGAGCGGGAAGTTCGAGTCTACAGGATTGCTTGTGAGACGACCGGGCCTTTTCGGCTCCTCCGAATCCATGTACCTTTTAAGCCCCAGCCAGGGCCGTTCGGGCTCATCCCTCGCCTTTTTATGCAGAATTCGCCTCCACAGATGCCGTTTGCCGTGCATTTTCGTGCCCTGGTTCTCCGGCGTGATGCTCGAAACCTTGTAGTCCGGGTTGTTGCGCAGCTCGGCCTCGGGGGCGTGGAAGTTTGCGTGCACGCACGTCATGTAGCGGTCGTACTTTGTGGACGCGCTTGCCATGTCGAGTGTACAGTCTGCATCGGGCGCCGACAAAACAACCAGCGACTCCGTGTCGTCGTTACCAATAACGATGCCGAGCCGCTTGAAATGCACATGCAAGGGCAGCAGCGTGAGGACCCTCCGCTCAAACGAACTCAGCTCCTGCTGCCAATTATCGAATTCACGCGCGAGTTCTGCTGTTGCGGGCTCTTGTTTGGCCAAGACATCGTACGCGTACTCGCGGTTGTAGATGAACCACTCAACCCCGTAGAGATTGAGCTTGAGGGCGCTACTCAACGCGAAGTCCGGGTGGATATGTGTGATAAAAGCAGATTTTTGGCGTTTCGGGATCCAGTAGCGCCAGCTTATGTTGCCGTTCACGACGCGCACGGCTTGGCTCGTTCCTATGTAAACGACGTTGCGGAAAAAGAGCCGGCCACCAAGCAGGGAAATCTGAATGCTTTGCACTTTGAAGTAAATTCCGTGGCGGTGCCACAGGAACCAGCCAATCGTCTGCGTGACGAGCATGCCGAGCAGCTGGTTGAAGTAGAACAGACAGAAGATCGAGAGAAACACGATCATGATCCAGTTTACAAGAAACACCCACGAAAACTCGTGAGTGTGTAAAATGGACCTCGACATGAAGTCTATGGTCACATCCTGTGCCATTGTAGCCTGTCTAATTCTTCTCAGCGAATCTTGCACTGTTTGGAAGCTAAGGTTCGTGAAGGGCTGGGGCAGCACGATCACTCTCGCGCAGGTTGCACACCACCACCTACTAGTAACACACGCCCACCACTACTACACGCAGACACACCACCACACATACGCCATTAGGCGGTGTTGCGTTCGACTATACAAGACCCGCACGGCCAATGGGAGATTTATTCAGGCTAGCGGTCACAACTTCAATAAATATATAGTCTAGGCAGAATGAACAGAAGAAGGAACAAAAGAAAAGAAAAAAAAAGCACGCATGTGAACGCCAGCGTAAACGACTGGGCTCAATGAAGCTCGGGGTATTTACATATATGTGGGGTTTGCACAAGCTCAGCTACGTTAAAGTATGAGTTAGCTGTCAGGACTTGACGTGTCGCCCGACAGTTTAGCGAACCAGCTCGGCGACCGTTTCATGTCTGGGCGGGACGGCGAGCCGCTGCGTGAGCCCATGCGTGACGAGCCCTGCGATGCACCGAGGCTGCTATCCTTGCCCGGGAGCAAGATCATGAGCGATCTTCGGAACCGTGACTTGCGCTCGCCCTCGTCTTCTTCGGACGTCGGGCTGAGTGTGCTTTGGCGGTTCGGCACGGCCGACTCATCGAGGGCACCGTCGGCCCCGCTTCCAAGATCGGGGAGAGCCACGTCGTCCGTGTGGCTGTGGATGAGCGATGACCGATTTGAGCGGGTTGAGCGCGTGGACCGTTGCCTGCGCAAAAACCCGAGCTTTGGCGCGGGCATTTGTGGGTCCTGGAGCTGCAGGCTCGGCGGGTTCGCGCTACTCAGGCTCTTCGAGTGCCTGCGCGCGTGTGACGGGACGTAGAGACCAGTGCCTGCGGCCTGCGAGGCGAGCGACGGCGTGTTTTGGGACGACGAGTCTTGCGGAGCGCTGATTGCGAGCTGCGGCACGGCCGGCGTGTCGTCGAGCGGCGTGTAGTCCGTGATGCCGACCTCGATGTTGCTGCTGCCGTCGACCTTCTGCGCCTCGTGCGCGGCAATGGCCTTGTCCTGGACGCGCTGCAATATGGCGCCGCTGTTTTTGATGAGGAACTCGATGACGATGCGCGAGATCTGCGACTCCTCCGGGTTCATCTCGTGTTCCTTGATCGTGAGCACGCTCGGCTGGAAAATTGCCCCCAAATTATACGCCGTCATGCGGTTCGCCTCGCTCTCTGCCGCAAACACGGCGAGCAGGTCGATGAGGTAAAGAAGGAGCTGCATTGACGACTTTGGCAGCGCGAAAATAAGGTTCTCGTAGACGCTCACGGCCTCGTCGACGTAGGCGTCTGACGGCCGAGCCGGGGCTGCTACGTCGCCCTGTGCCGTGCTCTGTGCTGTTGTGTTGTTCGGAGCTGTAGCCTGTGCCGTGCTAGCCGTGCTCGCCTGTGCCGTCGAGCCCTGTGTTGACGTCACGGAGTAGTAGTTCATGTAGTCCCTGATTTCTATAAATTTTGTTTGCAAGGGCTCTCGGAACGCCGCGTACTTATTGCGCGGGATAATCGGGTCCGGCAGCGCCGCGAGGTACCGCTTCAGCAGGTTCGCGGCGTCGTGCACGGAGAAGCCCGTCCAGTCGAGGTCTTTGCCGAACGTCGGTGGCGTGTTGAACAGGTCCTGGAGCATGCGTATTCTTCTCACGGACCCGGGAATGCGGAAAATGCCCTCGGTTTCTCTTGCGTTCTGCTTGAGGTACGCAGCGCACTTCGCAATGATCACTGGGACGTGGCCGTACACAAAGCTCTCGCCATCGCGGTCCGCCAGCGAGATCTTCACGTTTGCGTACGGCAGGCTCACGGTAAGGGGCACGCCGAAAATGGGCGACTCGATGTATTGGGGTGGAATCGCGATGCCATGGCTCGCCTGCATCTGCTGGGCGGCTCGCCGCGGGGACACGCCCGGCACGGCCGAGGACGACGCCGGCGACCGGCCGAGCCCGGGCCGTGGCGGCACTAATTGGCCACCTTGGGCCTCGTCACCCTCGTGCCCGCCGGACTTGAAGCTGCGCCACCAGCTAGACAAGGACTTGGTCGGCGACGACGAAAGGACACCTTCTGACATCGTCGAGCAGTGGTTGGAGGTCGAGAAGTCGAGCGCTAAAATAAAGGGTTTAGCCGTGCAGCCAAAAATGAGGCGCCTCTAAGCGTGTGGGGCGGGTCTCTGCGCGTGCGTCTGTGTGCGTGCGCGGTTGTGGGTGCGTGTGTCGTGAATTCCCGGTCAGCCAACGACGTAGCTAGGGATTTCGGGGTGGGGGGCTGTTACAGATTGGCTTGTTGTGTTGCACAGCAGACACTCGTACTCCCTCCTTTTTGTTGGATGTCCGCCTTTCGGAACGAGAAATAGCAAACGGGGCTCGCTTGGTTTAAAAATAAGGTAACGGTTCCCTTAATTGTACGAGAATAGGTTTATGTGCAGGGGCCGCTACACGAAAGGCGGGGCGAAGCGCAGACAGGCAATTACGTTATCCACATACTAGACCCTAGCCTCCGCACTAATTAAGAACCGCAACCCTGGCCAGCGCCGGGCTGCGTCCAAATCGGGCTCCGAGCGGTGCTTTGAGCGCAGGGCAGCGCTGAGCGCTGTACAGAGGAGAGGGGCTCACTATACCGTTGGGGCGTGCTTTTTTTAGATCAAGACAGATTCATGCAAAACGGAAACCTAGGGCCCCCCTTATGCACGCAAGGCACATACATACATACATGATGTGGCAGCTCGACACAGGAGCGTGTGTGTGCGGGCGAGTTTAAAAATAGCCACTCAATTAGCTACAGAACAAAATACCGCGGGGCACAAAAAAGCACAAACAAGAACTCGAGACAACTGGGCCGTATTAGCATCTCCGCGAGCCGCGCGGCTAAAAGCAAGCAGCAAACGGGTCTGCGCCTAGTGTGCGGCGGAGGCACAAGCAAGCGATGAGCGGCGGCACGAGCGTATGATTCAGCAGCTCTAAACGAGCTCGACGTAATTCCCCGGGAACGTGCCCTGTTGCGCGTTGAGGCGGCCCGTCCACCAGCCCTCGGGCTGTTCCGTGCGCTTCACGATCTCGATGCGATCGCCCGCCTGGAAACTGAGGTCGCCCTCGGTCTGTGCCGTGAAGTCGTAGAGCGCCGTGCAGAACTCGGCTTGGCGGGCTTGGCGGGCTTGTGGGGCAGGCGGCGGGAGCGGTGCCGCAGCCCGCGTGTATGCTTGCGGTTCGGGCGCAGGTTCGGGCTCGTGCACGGGTGCGTGCACGGGTGCGTACTCCTGCTTCTCATTTACGGGCCTTCTGTCGGGCCGTGCCGGCCTTTCGGGCCTGTCCGGTCGTGCTGGCCGATCGGGTCTTTCGGGTCTTTCGGGTCTTTCGGGTCTTTCGGGCCTTTCGGGTCTTTCGGGCCTGTCTGGTCGGACCGGTCGCGCGGGCCGGCTAGGCTCGTCGTACTCGCCGTCGTCTTCCTCATCCTCGTACCGGCTCGTTCTTGCTGGCCGTGCGGGCCTGACGGGCCGGCTCAAACGCGAGTCGTCGTCGTGCTCGGAGTATGGCGGCGGGACTGAGCGCGAGGGCGAGCGTGCGACAGGCGTTTCTGCAGGCGAGGCCGGCGACTCGGGCGTGGCCGAGCCGCTTGGCGACCGGCCGAACTTGCGGCGGGCCGTGTCGACCTTTGCGTGCTGCTGGCTGCGCGTGAAGTGGAGGATGCCAATGCTTTCGGCACGCTGCTGCACGTCGCCGGACTTCTGGGTGAACGAGCCCACGAGGTCGGACTGCAGCTCGAAGTACGGGATCTTCATTTCCTCCATGTGGATGTGCAGCGTGTAGTAGATGTTCAGCTGCATGAAGTAGAGCGACTGGAACAGCGGCTTGATGAAGTCTCCCTCCATGGCGAACAGCTTCGGCAGTTCTGTTTTCAGCAGCTCGTTGTAGTATTTGTATTCCTCCATAGCGATTTCGTACTCGTTCTCTACTTTGTACATCTTCTCCTCCTGCTTCACGCTGTGGTCGTTCTTGTCCTGGAACTTGCGCAGCGCCTGCGTGTGGCGCTCGAGGTCGAGCCGCTTGTGCTCGCGCTTCGTGAGCATCTTCTTCACAGAGTTGATCACGGTTAGCAAGTCGTCGGCCGGCCTCAAAATGCGCGTCTCGATCATCTCGAGCTCGGGGTGGATGAGCTGCTGGAGCTCGAGCACGAGCGCGCTGTACTGTTGCGCCGCGGCAATGCCGTCGGGGTTCGCGCTCGGGTCCTCGAGCTCCTGGCCCTCAGCCACAATGAACCGGCCCGTGTTCGGGCTGTACAAGCTTTCGATAACGCGGCTGAACTCGATCTGGTGGTGGATCATGCGGCCAATCGCGTCGCAGTACCGTGTCGACTCGGCGTGCAGCCGCTTGACCTGCACCTCGATGTCGTTGAACCGGTCCTGGACATCGAGAAACATCGGGTCCTTCGGCTCGTGGTTCATTTTCTGGCGCAGCGTCTGCGGCGTCCGCACGAGCCCTTTCTGGAAGCCTTTCCACGACATGCTCCAAGCACAAACCGGCTCGCGGTGGGTACTCGAAACGGACGGGAGGATGGGGCGTGGTGGAGAGGCTCTGTGGTTGAGGAGTAAATAGCCGTCGACGGTTGTGGCCAACCCGTGCCCACCATGAACTCGCCATAGTGTGGCACGTATAACCTGCTATAATATGTAGGATGGCTTCTTGGTGCAGTAATTATCTTTCGGTGTTTATCTTGCAGTGTTATCTTGCAGTGTTTGTAGCGTGCCTGTCTGCCTCTGTGACCTTGTGGCCTACGTCGTGTGCCTGCTTGTGGACCTGTTGTGCGAACGACCGTTGCCAATTCGTCACATGGGCGGCGCCGTGATACGGCCATTCACGCAAGGGGCTTCAGGCAGCACGCGTACACAGCTATTAAAGGTTGCGAACTCGTCTATAATTTGTTCAGGCGTATGCCAAACTTACACTGTTCTGAATCTCAAGTTTAGATGCGCGAAAATGATACGTAAACACAGTCTTTGCCGTGCCTCTTTCGCGGCCGGCCCTTGCCGCGAAGACTGTGGGTTTGCTGGGACGAGGGTCAGTTGTTTGGCCTGCTTGTGCCTTGGTGTGGTGTGGTGTGGTGTGGTGTCCCACGTGACCGAGAAATATATTTTCATGATCTACAGAGCTCTATTTATTGCATGAGCGAGTACATAGGCGTTCCGTTGCAGGTCGGTCCGAAGGCCGTGCACACGATTTTCGTGCGGCGGCAGGTGCAATCGCGCGCGCAGCGGTCGCAGCGGGACAGCGACAGCGACAGCGACGACGACTCGGCCGACAAGGCCGTGTTTGTCACGAACCTGCCCCTCGACACGACGGAGGACAACATTCGCGACATCTGCAAGGCATTGGGCGACGTCGTGCTCGACAGATACATATACCAAGGTGCACGCCACGGGCTCATCAGCCTCGTAGACGAGACCGCAGCGTCGCGGTTCCTCGCAAAGGCCCGGAAGCTCGCCGACAAGGGCCGTAAACATCAGATTGCGTGGACGCAGTACGGCCCCCGCGGAGCGGAGGGCTACATTGCGCACCACTACTCGAAGTTCCCCGAGGAGCACGAGCTGCAGGAGAGGGCCGACGAGTACATGGAGCTGTTTGCCGAGCAGGAAGAACAGGACCGCCGCGAGGCCGAGCAAGCGGCCGAGCAAGTCGACGAGGACGGGTTCCGGCTCGTTGTGTACAAGAACCGCAAGCGGCTCGCCGACATCGAGGCGCTGAGCGCCGAGGACGTGGCGCCGCGCAAGAAGCGCTCGCTCGAGAAGACAGACTTCTACCGGTTCCAGCTGCGCGAACAGCGCAAGCAGGAGATGTCGAGCCTTTTGCAACGGTTCCAGCACGACAAGGAGAAGGTCGAGGAGCTGAAACAGCGCCGCAAGTACCGGCCGTACTAGTTCGCGGTGGTACTTTAGTGGTGGTACTAATTAGCCGTGGTAGGGGCGGACCGGACCATCTCCAAGTGCGGGATGCCGTCCTCGAGGAACGGCTCGCCGACGGCCCTTAGGCCAAAGCTGCCGTACCATTTTTCAAGGTGCGATTGGCCGTGGAGCATCACGGTTTGCACCGGGTGCACGGGCTGGAGCTTCGCGATCGTTGCGAGCGCCTCGGCCATGAGCATGCGGCCGAGCCCGATGGATCGGTGGGTTTCGCGCACAACCACGCGGCCAATGCGCGCTTCAGACGGGTCAGAGCCGTTGTACATAATGCGCAAGTACGCAGCGACCCTCGTGTCGCCGGCAACAAAGCCCTGCAAGTGGTAGATGCTCGGCAGCAGGTCCTGGCCGTCCAAGTCCTGGTACACGCAGTCCTGCTCGACCGTGAACACGTCACTGCGGAGTTGGAGAAGGTCGTACAGCTCAGCTGCGTGCAGATCGGGCCCGCGTTTCAAAACCCACGAAACGCTCATGTTAAAACAGCCTGAAATTAGTCATGGCGGCGTTCATTCTTGTGTTCTATATATCGAGCGAGCATTTCACACATACATAGTTAATATAGCCGCGCACACGCGCACACGCACACAGCCACGCACACACGCACGCACACACGCACGCACGCACACACGCACGAGCACACAAGGACAAAGCTACGGCCTGTGCCAGAGTCCATGGGATCTCGCGAGCAACCACACCATACGGTCACAAGGGAGCCGTAAAGAGGTTTAACACTTATACACAGAAGTCTATCGGCAATAACCGTGAACGTACTGTACGCTTCATTTCACACGACTAGTGTCTTACCCTACACTCTTGTCATTAGAAGCTGAATAGACGTGCACGACGCATGTAAGCAATAGGCCTTGTCACATGCATAGACAAAAGGCTCACGGCAGGCTTCACGAGCACGCAAACGTTCTCTGTACATTCAGCTCCCTAGCTCACTCTATATATTAAGCATGATTCTGCATAAATTAGCGCAGTGGAGCACGTACGAGCTGGGCGTTGCCTTAACGTGCTCACTGTACATACTAGCTCTTCAGCCGTTCACGTGCTGCTTCTCCACAAATTACAGCCAACCATCGTGAACCTTCCCACGCCCAAGGCTGTTTACTGCGCTGTTCCATTGCCCACGCCCGCCCGAAGCAGAAAAAAAACCAAGTAACATGCTGAAATTCTCCACACGTCCTCTTCTTCGCCAAGCAAACACGAAACGCCTGTTTTCGTCCACGCTAATGGCCCGCCGTACTGAGACCGACGCGTTCGGCCCCATCGAGGTTCCCGACGACAAATACTGGGGCGCCCAGACCGAGCGCAGCCTTGAGAACTTCCGCATTGGCGAGGGCACGAAAGAGCGCATGCCCGAGCCCATCATCCACGCCTTCGGCATCCTGAAGCACGCGGCCGCGGAGGTGAACGAGACGTACGGGCTCGACCCGCGTGTGGCCGGTGCGATCAAGCGAGCCGCGAGCGAGGTCATGGAGGGAAAGCTCACGGACAACTTCCCGCTCGTTGTGTTCCAAACTGGCAGCGGCACGCAGTCGAACATGAACGCGAACGAGGTCATTTCGAACCGTGCGATCGAGTTGCTGGACGGCGAGAAGGGCTCGAAGAAGCCCGTGCACCCGAACGACCATGTGAACATGTCGCAGAGCTCCAACGACACGTTCCCGACGGTCATGCACATTGCGGCTGTCACGGAAATCACGAACCGGCTCGTCCCGGCCCTGCAGGAGCTGCACACGGCCGTCCACGCCAAGGCCGAGGAGTTCGCGCACATCATAAAGATCGGCCGCACGCACTTGCAGGACGCCACGCCGCTGACGCTCGGCCAGGAGTTCTCGGGCTACGCCCGCCAGATCGAGCTCGGTATCGAGCGCGTGAAGGCCGTGCTGCCGAACTTGTACAAGCTTGCCCAGGGCGGTACGGCCGTCGGCACGGGCCTGAACACGCGCAAGGGCTTCGACAAGGCCGTGGCCGCGAAGGTCGCCGAGCTCACGAACCTGCCGTTTGAGACAAACCCGAACAAGTTCGAGGGTCTTGCTGCGCACGACGCGTTTGTCGAGGCGAGCGGTGCCCTGAACACGGTTGCGACGTCGCTGTTCAAGATCGCAAACGACATCCGCTATCTCGGGAGCGGCCCGCGCTGCGGCTACGGCGAGCTGTCGCTGCCGGAGAACGAGCCGGGCTCGTCGATCATGCCGGGTAAGGTGAACCCGACGCAGAACGAGGCCCTGACGATGGTCTGCACGCAGGTGTTTGGCAACCACGCCGCCATCACGTTCGCTGGCGCGTCGGGCCAGTTCGAGCTGAACGTTTTCAAGCCCGTCATGGCCGCAAACCTCCTGCGCTCCGTGCGCTTGCTGGCTGATGGCGCCACGTCGTTCCGCGTGCACTGCGTCGAGGGCATCAAGGCAAACGAGGACCGCATTGCCGAGCTCATGAACAAGTCGTTGATGCTTGTCACGGCCCTGAACCCGCGGATCGGCTACGACGCCGCCTCGAAGGTCGCGAAAAACGCCCACAAGAAGGGCCTCACTCTGAAGGAGTCTGCGCTCGAGCTCGGCGTGCTCACTGACGAGCAGTTCGACGACTGGGTGCGTCCCGAGGACATGATTGCCCCGAAATAAGTTAAGACGATATAAACCAGCAGTATCTATAGATTACGAAAAGTACCCTACACGAACAGAACCACTGCACGCAAAGTACCACTGCACGCCGATGTGATTGCCCTCGTGACGAGGCTACAAACTCCCTGTGGCACCCTGTGGCACCCTGTGGCTCCCTGCGGACGATGCGAAAAGCGAAGGACAGAACAGGCACTGCCGTTGTAGGGATGTGAAACAGCAAAACTCAAGATTTGAGGTCCTTGTGACATTGTAGCCTTGATACCTCGTGCTTTAGACCTGCTTCAGTGCTTAAATCGTCGAGAGAATTAGATACTAGCACTATTAAGATTAGCTCGAGGAGGTAAATGCAAAGAGCAAAGAGTGATACTAGTGGCTACTTTTGTCTACTCGACGGGAGCTAAGACCAACCCGACGCGCGAGGGGATGTAGACTTGCAAGGAGTGCGGGCGGTTGTTCCATTCTCCAGGAACTGTAAAGTGGTCAACCGACGGATCGGTGCGTCCTTGGCCCTTGAACTGCTCTGCATCAGTGCTGAGCACGATCCGGTACTTGCCCGCCCGCGGCGCACCAATGCGGTAGTCAGTAAAGCTTTTCGAAGGGTGGAAGTTGAAGATGAAGATCAGGTTGTTGCGGTCGAATGCAAGCATTTTGTCGCCGTTGTTCTTCAGCGAAACGTACGCCGGGTCCGATTTCAGCCAGTGGAACTTCGCCTCCGTGTGCTGCAGGGCCTTGTCGAAGCCGTACAAGTATTGGTACAGCAACAAGTCGTCGTCGACCAAGTTGAACTGTCTCCGCGCGTACTGGTACGACTCACCGTTACCCTCGCGCGGGAAGTCGAGCCACTCGGGGTGCCCGAACTCGTTACCCTCGAAGTTCAAGTAGCCCTCGCCGGCCAATGAGTGCGTCACGAGCCGGATCATCTTGTGCAGGGCCATTCCGCGGTCAATGATCATGTTAGGCGGCGACAAAACGGACATGCTTGTGTACATTTCCTTGTCCATCATCCAGAAGGCTAGCGTCTTGTCACCCACAAGCGCCTGGTCGTGCGACTCTGCGTACGCGATCGTAAACTCCTTGTACCGCCGATTCGACAGCACAAACGCAATGTTCCCCATATCCCAGTCGTCATCGCTCTTCTCTTTAAGGAGCTTGATCCACATATCGGGAACTGCCATGGCGAGGCGGTAGTCGAAGCCAATCCCGCCAATGTCTGTGGGCAAGCACAGCGTGGGCATGCCACTGACGTCCTCAGCTATGGTCACAAAGTTACCACTCAGCTTTTTGATCAAGTGGTTTGCCAAAATCAAGTAGTTTATGGCCTGCTCGTCGACTTGTGACGCTCCAAAGTACTCATGGTATCCTCCGGAGAACCCCGTGCCGACGCCATGGTGCGTGTAGAGCATCGACGTGACGCCATCGAACCGGAACCCGTCGAACTTGTACTCGTCGAGCCAGAACCGGAGGTTCGACAACAGAAACCGCAGAACCTCATGCTTACCATAGTTGAACAAACGCGAGCCCCACTGCGTATGATGGCCCTTGCCTCCGCCATGGAAGTACTGGTAGTCCGTGCCGTCGAACATGTTTAGGCCATCGGCCGAGTTTATGGACGCATGTGAGTGCACGACGTCGAGCAAGACCTGGATTCCAAGCCCGTGTGCCGTGTCCACGAGCTGTTTCAGGTCCTCAGGGGTCCCAAACCGCGAAGAGGCCGCAAAGAAGTTCGTTACTTGGTACCCGAACGACGCATAGTACGCATGTTCCATCACGGCCATGAGCTGGATGCAATTGTAGCCGAGTTCAGCAATACGGGGCAGCACGTTCTTTGTGAACTCGGCGTAGGTACCGACTTTCGCCTCGGGGGTCGAGATGCCTACGTGAGCCTCGTAAATCTTGATGCCACCCTGAGTCAGGCCGAACGTGGGCCGCGCATGCTTGAAAGTGTATGGAGTTGGCGGGTCCCAGTACACGGCGTCGTACGCGGGCGACACGGAAGTGTCCTGGACGACTCGCGTTATCCACGCCGGGACCCGTTCTAGAAGCTCGACGCCGTTGACTTTCAAAACAAGCTTGACTTTCGTGTTGTGCTTAATCGCGTGCCGTGGCAGCCTGAGCTCCCAAACACCAAACTCGTTGACCTTTGTTAGTGGATGCGACGTGCGGTGCCAGCCATTGAACTCACCCGTAAGCCACACTTCCGAAGCGTTAGGTGCCCATTCCCGAAACACCGTCTCGCTCGGTGTGTGGTTAAAGCCAAAATACTTGAATCCCTCGGAGAAGTTCAGCAAACCTCCCTCGGAATTGTCCAGAGTTTGAAGCCATTGCTGAGCCATGAGCTGCCGGCGACGGATGTCGCCAATATGAGGCTTCAGCCAGGGATCAATTGCCAAAATAGGGTCCTCAGACATAGAAAATGTCACTGAAGGGTAAGATTGGCGAGGGTACGAGAATTGCAGCAAACGATGCAAACGGTGCTGGCCTATGCTCTATATATGTATGTGGGGGGATGGGGGGGACAGTGGATAGGAAAGCGGCAGGCTGTGGGGAAGCGACGGGCAAGGGTACTGCGATCTATTAGCTCTTAGAATGGCCCGCGCCCACACACACGCACGTCCGTACACACCCGTATTACCCTCGTTGAAACAGGCAGCAAGGAGGGAGGAACGAAATGCCTGCCCCCTTGCAGCTTCCCGGGCCCATATCCGAGCGTGATTTAGTACCGGCAAGAAGTCTGGTTGAAATTGCAGATAATGATGCATGGCCTTCAATATCGAGAGACCCGGCGCTTTTAAACAGTCTGTATTATCCTGTGCGCCAGGTGCCATTACCGACTTTCCAATATGAGATGCTGTTTTGGCAAAGCGACAAGCTGAACGTGTTCAGCGAGTCTCGCCCCGGCCCGAAATTTGCTGGTGCTGCCGGCACAAAAACGCTGCGTCTTGAAAATGAGACAGTGAAGTACAAACGCATGGACGAGTTCACGGTGCTCGCCGTTGTTTCTTGGCATGGAGTTGGCGTTGTGTTCACGAACGAGATCAGCCAAACAACTTGGGAGATTATCGGCGTGTTTTTTGTCAAAGATCTAGCTGCGCATCTCTTTTCGAACAAGCACACGCTCGTTGACTACGAGTCAGTGGAAGCTAGCTTTATCGATCGCAAAGCCCGCGAACCAGCAAACGAAGATGCTCAGGACAGTGACGATGATTACTGGAACCAGTATGGCCAGAGCTCGAGCTCAGACGACGACAAGCGCGAATTAGAGCACAAAGGCAGCAACGACGACGAGGGCGACGACGACTACTGGAAACGGTACGGCGACCAGCCCCATCAAATAGATGACTCTGCAACTGAAGTTCGGGGCTTTGCAGTGCAAGCAATCTTAGACCTGGCCGAGCTATATAAGGACTGCGGGATCACTGACCTCGACACTTTTGAGAGCGACCTGAAACACATTGCCTTTGGCGACGCACCTCCCAAGACCGTCGTACCAAAAGTACCACACAGGCATGCCGAAAGGACTGTGCGGTGCATCCAAGAGGGCCAGCCCGGGTTTAAAGAAGAGGTCTTGGCTGCTCTACTAAAACTAAAGGCGGTCTCGACCTCGACCAATTGAGCTAAGAACCGCAAAATCAGGTCAAGCCAACTCTGTGTGGTCTTTCCCCAGTTTTTTATTGCTTCGTTTTCAAAAATTGTACATACAAACTCTATAAATTATATACAGATCCGCATATTTACTGGTGGCTTTACGCAAGTCAGGCACGACCTCGACTTATGTAATTTTTTCCCACCATAATTTTTTTGCCCTAGAAAACACGGGCTCGTCTGAAATTTATCACTCTCGACTTGCAAGTTCTTGATCAATGTCGACATCATTGGCTGCCCAGCTTGCTGGGATTAAAGCAAATAACAATGCGACAATCTTGGACAAGTCGAAAAGAAGAAAAATTCACAGCGTTTCGCTGGTCTACGAGCCGAAAGAGGCCGCGAGCCAAGACTTCGAAACGATCTACTACGACTGTGTCGAGGCATTCCAGGAGCTTGAGGGGGTCGACCGCCGATTCGGAGCTTTCGAAAACTCTTTGTTCAGTGAAACAAGCATCCGGTTCGACCGCACGATACAAAGCGGAGACCAAACAGATGCCCTGAACCTCGCCATAGAGCAGTTTCTCATGCTCGTGTCCGAGTATTTGCACCTGAGCTCGGCCTTCCGGGCTCTCGAATGGCTAGTCAGGCGCTTCCAAATACATATTCATAACACAGAGTCGCTTCTTCTCGCAACTCTGCCGTATTACGACTCTGCAGACCAATTCGTGCGCATCCTTGACATCATTTCTGCACAGCAATTCCCGCCCATCTTCCAATTCTTGACGAGCTGCAAGTCGGCTATGCAGGGCCCGAGCCGCTCGGCTCTCGTACGTGTGTGCACTAAGGACCCTGTGCTGCTCGACACAATCAATCAGTTCGAGCTTGTGCGCATCTCGCGAGGCTACAGTTACAACCGCGAGCTCGTTTTCTGGTCGAGCTTGAACATACTTGTGGCCATGGTGTATAAAGAACAGGGCGAGGCAGCGAAGGCCACGGACAGCCTGTTGCCGCAGTTGAGCGAGGTTCTTGTGCAGCGCCAACAGCCCCAGGCCCAAATCGCTGCTTACATGCAGCTGTCTATGCTGTCGTCACAATTCATACTCAGTGATGATGTTATCAGTGCGGCTATTAATACTGTCGTAGCGCACTGGTCGCCAGCTTCATGCATTAAGGGCCTCGAGTGTGTGGCCATGTTGATGGAGGCCCAGGAGGGCGAGGCGAAGCCGCTCGAAGAGCCCGTGTGGAAGACGTTAGTGGACTCGTTCGGCTCTGTGAGCCACGTTGTCTACAAAATCCTCGACAGCTTTTCTCGGCACCACCACGTTGCCAAGTTAACAAACAGCGTGGTCCTTAGTGTGATCAAGCACTCTCCTCAAGAGTTCAGTGATGCCATGCCTCTGATTTTGGAAGTGAGCGTGTCCGACAGCACTACAGACCAGCTCGTGGCTTACGTTCTGGACTCTCAGCCCCTCGAACCGAAGCTGAACTCGGAGTTTGTTCGGTTTGTTGAACATATTGCCGGCACGCTCTCCACGTACAAAATCGATAAGCTTGAGATCGCTTTGCAGTCGTCTATTAAGAGGCCGAGTAGCACGAACGGCTCAAACAACCAAGACGGCGATGCTGAAGATGGAGTTGCGGAGCACTTTGGCTCAAACAAAGCCGAAGACGAAAACGGGTCGAGCCAAAATTCTGCAGAACTGAAGAGGCAAGTCATTGAAGAGGCTGCAAACATGGAGCAGAGCACCGAACGGTCGTTTTTGACTGCTCCCTTGTCTTCAACGGACAGCCGGGCTCGTATCTGGTCCCGCGCAGCCGGACTCGGCTTGCTTGACCTTGACGAGCTGCGGCAATTGGCCCGTGTCTCGCCAGAAGCTCAGCTGTCGTTCGTCATAGCTATTGCGATCGGGCCGTGGCCTACCGTGAGCCGCTGCGCAGCCATCCGTGTGGCGTACAGCCTTGTGTCTTCGGTGCTTTCTGCTGAAAGTGGCGGTGACCCGAGTAATGCAGACTTCCAATCCCTGCTGCCGTTTGTCATGTTTTTGCTGAGCGATCCCGAGCACCGCGTTCGAAAGGAAGCCTCGAAGCTGCTCCGCAGCATGGCGCACAGCAATGTGGGTAAGAAGACTCCACGCTGGGAGGACTTCCCGCCGTCATCCATCAGCTGGCTGTCGCGAGGTGATCTGCAAAACGTCCAAAAGCGTCTCTTGGAAACGCTCGAGGAGTGCGTTATGGACCCAGACTATATTTTTAATGCCACGCGTCAAGCCGGAAAGGCATCGTGGTGTGAGTTTCTTGTGAGCATTGTGCTGAGCACGAACTTGCCGCAGATTCTCTGGGTCACTTTGAAGGCTCTTTCGAGCTTCAAGGGTGTAGCCAAACAACTCTCCAAACTATTGACCGAGTGGAACACACCCAACACGCGAGACCGCTGGCAGAAGCTGTGCAGCGCTGCAAAGTTCCCACTAAGTGGCATTGAGCGGTCGCTAGTCTCAGTGCTGAGGTCAAACGATAATGTAGCGATCACTTTCCTGCTGGATGTCATGCGCTATGGAGACGCAGACGGCATTGCTTCTATGGCAGGAGAGCAGATTGTGCAAATATGGACTGAAGTACTCCGCCCCGAAGTCCAAGAAAGGGTGGCTGATGCCATGATAGACATGTCCGTTGATGACAAGGTCGCCTACGACTCGCAGAGTGTGCTGATGCAGCTGCAGCCCTTCAGCAGTGGACTGTTCACAAAGCTGCTGAACCGCACGGCGAACATTGGCGACGACGAAGCAACGCCGTTGTTCAGTGAAGCTTCTAAACGCCGACGACGCCGGAGCAGCAGCACGATCCAGCTGCGTGGAGGCCCGAGAAACGAGGTGAATGCAGAGGCCGAGCGCCATCTGCGGAGAACCACGCTCGTGCTCGAGCTCCTTGAAGCGTCTGCACCACAACTCACAGACACGACGCCGCTTGTCGCCGTTCTTTTCGATATACTTGAGGAGCTCATGGCGCTTGGTGAGGGCTCAAGGCTCCCTGTTCTCTACACTGAGGAGCTCTTGGCAAACTGCATGATTGCGCTTGTCGAGTCGCTGAAGTCGCAGGGCGTGCGGTCTCGCGAGCTTAACTCGTTGAAGGTCAACGTCGTTGTGTCTTGCATTCGTACGTCCTCGTCACCACAAGTTCAGAACCGACTTCTTCTGCTCGTGGCTGCTTTGGCCACTTTGTGTCCGGATGCCGTGCTTCACGGTGTCATGCCTATATTTACGTTCATGGGCGCAAACACTGTCCGACTCGACAACGACTTCAGTGCGCATGTTATCGAGCAAACGATTGAGCAAGTCATTCCCGCTCTCGTGGCTGCTGGCGATAAGCACGAGGAGGTAGAAATGGCTCTCATGAGCTTCGTTGCAGCATTCCCCCACGTCCCAAGGCATCGTCGCAACACTCTGTTCGGTGCTTTGATCAAGACTCTCGGCCCCTCGCAGAGCTTGTACAAGCTCCTTCTGCTTCTTGGCCAGCGCTACGCAGATACTGCTGTAACCAGTGCCGGCACGAGAGGGAGCCGCTCCTCGGCGGACGCGAAGGCACTTGTGCATTTTGCAACACCGTTTTTGCGCTCGTTTAGCGCAAGCGAGCAGGTACATGCTATCAGCAATTATGTTCAGTTTATTATTGTGCCTAATACGGAAGAGGAGAACTCGCGCTTCGGCCTGCGCAAGATCAAGGAAGCACTCAAGGAGTCAACGCACTCACCGAAATTACGGAACTCGTTGTTCGAGTTCCTTGGCCGTACTGCCGGAGAGGCCGAAGTCATTGCTGGCACGCAGCCGCTGCGTGTACAAATAGACAAGGCGGAAACAGCGCTAGACAACAGTGTTTGGCAACAAGTGACGTCCGTGATTGGTATGTTGCTCCAAGAGATTCAGAATACGGGCGTTCCTGCAGCGAATGGACTGCTTGTGATGATGCTTGAGATCCTCCCCATTGACCGCTTTGCCTCGGTTGTGAAGCCCCTCATTTCGGCGTCGAACGAGCGCGTGTTGAACCTCGTAAGTAAGAAGTTTGAGTACTCTTCAACGAATGACGAGCTCGATCTTGCGGCGGCCCGCGATATTTTGGACCACTTAATCGATATTGCCGAGCGGGAGCCGGCAAGCTCGGTCATTGATGCCATTGACCCCATTGTGGAGAGGTTCGGCACGAAGCTGCGCAGCCAGGAGCTGCGTTTCCTTGAGGTCATGGTGGGTCCCAGCGGTATTTTGAACCACGATATCGACGTGACGATCTCTGCTATCTTGGGAATCAATGCTGCCTGCCACCATCTCGGAGCTGCTATGTACGGCTTCTTCCCGCGCATTTTCCCTGTGTTGTGCGAAAAAGTCCGCTTTGCGCAAGAGCAAGACCAGCAGCACCGCGATGAGTCTAAGATGGAAGTCGACGACGCCGAGGAGCATGATTCGGATGAGGAAGATGACGACGACATTGAGCTTGCCGTGTTTGCCTTGTTTGCTGGTCTCGTGCGACAGATGCCTAGGTTCATGGCACCGGAGATTCTGCCGATCCTGCAGCTTGTTCTTGCCTCGCACATTAGCGCGAGCTCGCGCGTGCAGCTCTTGAAGGTTCTTGACGACAAGATAGACCCCCGAATTCTACTGTCTGGGCTGTCGAAGTCGTGGCCCGCCGTGCTGAAGGGCGGGATTTCTGCCGTCGGGATGTTCTTTGCGGCTCTGGGCAGCACCATCGAAAAGATCCCGAAACGCGATCTTGCCGCGGAAATGCCGAACGTGACGCTGCTTCTTCTCGACTGCTTGTCCGTAAGACAGTCATCTACCAACAGCGATTTCGTGAATCAGGTCGAGGCGAAGGCTATCGAATGTACGCTTGCCGCCGTTCTGCGTTTGAACGATCGTGTGTTCCGACCGCAGTTCAAGCGTGTTATCAGCTGGGGTTTCGAAAACGGCTCGACGCCGAAACAGATTGCCGTGCTGAAGTTCGCAAACCGCGTGCTTGGCCAGCTCAAGGGCGTTGTGACGTCTTACTTCGGCTTCTTGCTTGACGATGCGTGCGCAATTCTCGAGCAGGGCAACGCCGCCGACGCCGTCGTCCGTAAGCTCATTCTCCAGGCTATCACAACGAGCCTTTCGTTCGACCAGGACGATTTCTGGCAGTCGCCCTCGCGATTCGACCGCGTATCGCGAGCACTGGTTGGCCAGCTCACGACCGAGCCGATGACGCATGGCTCGCTCGTCGTTAAGGCCCTCACGGCGCTTGCCCTCGCGAGCTCGCCGCAGCACCGCAAGCAGCTCAACGAGTCTCTCACTCAGCTGATTGTGGCCACGGCGCCCGTCACACAAAAAATATGGACAATCAAGGTCCTCAGCAGCCTGTACCGCCGTCTTGGCGAGGACTGGGTCGTGAACCTGCCGCAGCTCGTGCCCCTCATTGCCGAGTTGCTCGATGACGAAGACGAAAGCGTGGAGCTCGAGACAAGGAAGTCGCTTGTTCCCGTCATTGAGAGCGTCCTTGGCGAGTCTCTCGATAGGTACCTTGCATAATGGGCTGTCCCGTTTGCTATGAATAATGTATTTATACACGCACATATTAGTTACCCAAAAAAACGGTGTTATCTTGAACAGAACCGAAAATGAAATCCAGTGCATTCCGTGCGTAAATTCCGTGCGTAAACTCCGTAGCCTGTGTGTTCTGGCTCGACGAGTCTTCACAAGCAGTGAGTTCTATGTACATGTTAATATATGCCGGTGTCATGCAATTTATCCCTGACGCTGCTTGTGGCGAGGATTCGATTTGCAGTAGACGTACACCCGGCCCTTGCGGCGCACAATATAGCAATGGGCGCAGAACTTCTTCACCGAGGCGCCAACCTTCATGCCACGCGTCTGCATGAGTGGCATGGGCTGCTGGGCGTAGCGGAACGGCGTAGCAGAGGCATTTGCGAGACGTGCCGTTTGCGGGCGAAGCGCAGACTTCGCGTGTTTGAAAAGTAGCGAAAACATCAACCTTCTCTTGGCGAGGCCCACGCAGTGCTGGGTTGAAATTTTCGATTATGTGTGGGCTGTCAGGGACCCCGTGCGCACGTGAACAGTCGACCCTCCATAAACAAGTAGTTCGCTGCACATGTGCACCCATTTAATATTACACTTACTTGATTACAGTTAACTGAACTCTCGAATTACGGGTCTGATTTGTGCAAGTGGCGGCTGCAATGGTGCAGATCTAAGAGCAGTAGCCGAGACTTAAGAGCAATAGCCCAGAGCAATGGCCGGCACCAGCAATGTAACGACTAAAATGTGAGTAGTGGGCTCCCCATCTACACCTTGGCGCGGCTAACTAACATTGCTCGCCGTTCCGGCACAGGTCCTGTTCTAGAGTGCTCTATGCGTGTTCGTTTGCGCGTGTTCCTTTATGCGTGTTCCTTTATGCGTATTCCGTGCGTGTGCCATTATAACCCTGGCCCTCGGCCTGGGGATGCCTTTCCACCTAAACGGAAAGTCGCGTGTGTGATATTCGAGACGCGTGCTGCCCATGTGGGCTCTTCCCCGAGCTGAACAGCCATATACACTGAACCACCCACATCTGGATATAAATAATGAAGTGCACGTAGTGTTTGAGGAGCCCGCGGACCCTGGAGAAGAAGAGAACGAAGCGGAGAAGCAGCGCGTGAAGGAGCGCGTGGTTCGCGACCAGCAGGCCGGCCCCATTCGTTTGCAGCCACCAACTACGACTCAATTCAATGTTTCTGGGTACGTTGGGGGCAAAGACCGAGCATCGCGATTCTTGGCCCTGAAACACGCGAACAAAGTGCCCCCTCCCGAGGTCGACAGGGCCGTACTCGACGCAGACGTTGGGTTTCGCCACAGACATAATTCAACACACTCGAGCGCTCGCAAGGCTGCCTCAGCCCGCCTGGATGCGGCCATGGCTCGCCCCGATGCGGCCATGGAAATGTACCAGCCATTCACTTACATGCTGCCCGAAGACCCGCTGCAATTCGATGAGCATTTGGCAAAGCACACGCGCGTCGAGTACGACATTGACGAGGCAGACCTGGCCGTGCTCGGGCTGCTCGCCACGCGCTACCGCGTGCAAATGCTGCCCGAGGTGTTCGAGATCACAATGAGCATGCTCGACCTTGCGGCTGCACTCATTTGCCTGAAAATGTTCCCCCTCGAACGCGCAGCACGCGAGCAACGCGGTCTCCTGAACACCGTGGATAACCGGCGGTGTGCCGTGTGTAACTGGGCTGAGTGCACGGACTCGAACACGATTGTGTTTTGCGACGGATGTGACGTTGCTGTACACCAGGACTGCTACGGCGTGCATAGCATCCCTGAGGGCCGCTGGCTGTGCCGGAAGTGCGAGTCCGGCCACGGGGCGGACATTAAATGCGTGCTGTGCCCGCACACGTCCGGCGCATTCAAGCAAACGACGGGCGGCGACTGGATCCACCTCGTGTGTGCCCTGTGGACACCGCTCGTGTACGTGCCCGAGAACACGTCGTTTTTAGAACCCGTTCGGGACCTCGAGCTCATGGAGCCCGGCCGGTGGACGCTGAACTGCTACGTGTGCCGGACGAAACGCCGGGGCGCCTGCATCCAGTGTGCAGCCCGCGATTGCTACGTTGCGTTCCACCCAACTTGCGCACAGACGGCGGGGTTTTACATGACGAACTGTAACCACGACTTCGGCGAGATGCTGAAGCAGCAGCAGTACTTGCCCGTGTACTGCCACCGGCATTCGATGCAGCACGCCCCCTCCGGATTCCCCACACCGAGCCTCGATGCTGCACGACAAGCGCTTGTCGACGAACAACTTCTATTTAAACAACAGAACGTCTCATTGTTTGCGCACAAGAGGTACAATTACTGGCGGACAAAACGGCATGTGCTCATCCTCCCGCAAGCCGTTGTTGCAGCCGTGCAGCGTAGCTTGAAGCAGAGGCTGCACGTCGAACTGAGCACAGACGTCATCGAGTTTTTGTGCAGGTACTGGACGATCAAAAAGGACCAGAACGATGGTGTTATGTTCAACCGGCGGCTGCACCATGCGCTGGAAGTCGCCCAGCACCGCGTTATCAGAGCAGAACAGAGCGAGGAGCAGGAACGCACGCCCGGGGAGCTGCTCGAGCTCGTGAACGCGCTCCTAAAAACTCTGAAGGGGAACGAGGGGAGCGGCACGAATGGCGACGGAAAAACTAATGCAGACGAAATTAATGCAGACGGAATTAATGCAGACGGAATTAATGCAGCCGAAATCACGGCTGAGACCGACACTAAGCATCCCGCCGAGACGAGCGGTGCAGCAAGGGAAAGGGATCCGAGGCCTGGCGCACGGAAACGGCCCGCTACTGCATCACAATCCCACAAACGCGTACCGCGCGAACCACTAGCGAATGGGCGAGAAAACGGCAAAACCGAGCACCGCCGGCTGCCGTCCACACGGAAACGCATGAAAGAGCTGGGCTCTACCGTGGCCTCAATGCGTAAAATGCGTACGAGAAAGTCTATTTAGATGTAACATTGCGCCCTATGCGCTCTAATGATGGGTCTTCTAACTTGTATGCTTTGGCGTAGCTGCCATCGGGTCGTTTAAGGCTCGGGTTTCGCACCGTAGACGTCGTGCTGCCGAGCGACGTGTAGCCGAGGTCGTACAGCGAGCAGTACTCGATGTTAAGCACCCGGATGAAGTGCCACACGTCGTCATAATCCCAGTTCAGCACGGGGTGGATCCGCATGAACTCGGGCCACCCGTGGTCTGTTGGCTGTATGTACGTGAGGTGCTCTGACCACGGGTCTCCTCGTCGTATACCGACAAAAATCGCCTTTATGTGCTTGCGGGCATTGAGGTACGACTCGAGGGCGTCCTTCATGGGCTTTGTGGATATCTCGACATTCAGGTCGTATTTTTGGGCGCACGCATCGACGAATTCATCCACCTCGGGGAACGTATCGTGATTTCTTATGTACACGGTTTGCAAAGGGCGTGAGGCACTCGCCAAAATGACGTAGAGCATTACAAGACAGTCCTTACCGCCATTGAACGACAGCGCGAGCTCGTCCTCTGTGTACTCCTTGAACGCCTCGCGCACAACCTCTATTGACTGTCTGAGTTTCGCCTTTGTTTTCTCAGGCGCATCGGGGTGGTTCAAGAACTCATTTATTTTCGAGGATGCATTCGAATACGGGTCCATTCAGAACAAAAACCGTCCTCGTTTCGTTCTTAGCGTGCTGAAGAGCCGAGAGCCGAGCCCCGGGGCCAGAAGGACTCACCTTACCCAAGCTACAGGAGCTTACGTGGTTAGGCAGCGGGCTCCTAGAAGGTACTATCTGCCTCTCTCTCCACAGTTAGGGTAATTGTAGTAGTGGTGGTGGAGGTGTCTTCTTATTTGGGGTAAGATACATAGTGTGAATAGCTAACTTACACCAACCCGCCTGTTACTTCGAGTGGCCCTTGGATATGTCCATAGAGTTTGAAACAAAACATCATAGCCAATTATCATTACAGGAGCTGTATGGAATTCTAGAGCTGCGCAATCATGTGTACATCGTTGAACTCGAGTGTCCCGTGGAAGACGTTGATGGCGAGGATCTCAAGGGAGAGACGTTCCATCTAATGGGCAAGCATGAAAACCGCATTGTTGCGTATTTGCGAATTCACAAAACTGGGAACAACGAAATCAAAGTTCGGCGTGTCGTCGTAGCCAAAGACTATAGAGGAAGGGGCACTGCACGCGCACTCATGCTGGAGCTGATAAGGTGGAGCGAATCACAGGGGATCCAGTGCATTAAGCTTGGAGCGCGGATCCATCTGCAAAAATTTTACGAGTCTCTGGGTTTCGTACCTGTTTCACAAAAATACTTCCATGATGGCACTAAAGTTTGGCATGTGGACATGGCGTTAACATTAGCCTCGTAATATCGGAACCTTGTTTATCTCGATTCACAAGATGAAAGCGTATACATATATATATATATCTACGTCAATCATAGTCTTATCGCAGTTAGCAGCAGTATCATAGAAGGATTCATGTTATTCTCGAGAGTCACACAAATAGGTGCTCTCGTCCTGTTGTCACCTTTTTGTTTGGCTGCATCCAAGTCCGCCGACAAGTGTCTGACGCATCATGAAGTCCGCGAGCTCGAAGCCGGCTCGCGCAACCTCTTCCAAGGTTGGAATAGTCTGGCAGATGCGCTCAGTGCAGGCCTAACTGAGAGCAACATCGATACCATTTCGGACTCCTTAGACACCATCCGCAAGGAGTTGGAAGCATCAAAGGCGAACTTGACGGGCAAGTCTTGTGTTGAAGGAAGCACTTCCCAATTGACCAATAGCACGAGCCTTTTGCTCGACACGGTTCGCTCCCACATCCAGCAGTATTTCGAGGCTGCACTGACCGTAGTGGGAAACGGGGACTCTCATAATGATCTTAGCGCGGCTTCGGCCTCTAATACGTCGGTGATAGCACAAAGTATTGAGATAAACCGAGCTGTGCACTCGAGCTCGAGTGGAGAAGAAGGCAAAGGAGGTAAAAGCAAGCCAGACGAAGCCGACAGTGGCTACAAATACCAAGGAGGCCACGTAACCGGTGATGAGGGGGCAAAGAGTGGCGGGAAAGAGAGCAAATCGTCAAATTCACAGCCGGATAATAAGGATCCAGCATACGGGACTGGGTATGAGTCTAACTATCAGCAGCCACAGTACGAGCAGCCTCAATATGGCCGGCCGCAGTACCTTCAACCACAATATGGCCAGCCTCAACCACAGTATGGCCAACCGCAGTACGGTCAACCGCAATATGGCCAACCGCAATATGGCCAGCCTCAGTATGGTCAACCTCAGTATGGTCAACCTCAGTACGGCCAGCCCCAGTACGGCCAGCCCCAGTATGGTCAGTACGGCCAGCCGCGTTACGGAGAGTCTCCATATGGACAATACGGCCAGCCGGCTTACCGCCCGCAGGCATCAAGTAGCGGGCACCCGCACTGCATTGCTGCTATTCCGGGCCGTGTCCTGCAATTCACGGAAAAGGTTGTCGAAGTGCTTCTCTCTCAGCTCGAGGAGATTGGGTCTATATTCACCATAGGTGGTACAACAGGTGCTATAAGCCTTGTTAACGATGTGCGGCGAGAAATAGAAGAGCTCGCGGGAAGAATCCACTTGTGACGAACTTATAAAAAACCTACTCTCCTTCAGAACATACGTAGTTCGAGTTTACAGATCGTACATACACTTTTTCTAAGTCAGTCCAAAGCCTGGAGGACGACGTGACTCTACATATGACCTGCGAGACGTACTTTCCGCTGTTTCTTTGCTTGCGTCTAGACCCCCAGCCTCAAAAGGCCTTCATTAAGCGTAATTACGGCGAAGTCGCGGACCTTACCTTAGCCTACAATAAAGTTTAAAACTAATATATTTGTATCGCCTAGATAATTTACGAACTCAATCTTTAATGGCTTGCCGTTTAAATAAAATGTGCCGTGTTCCGCAGGACGGGCATCCACTTCTTTCGCTCTTTTACGCATGATTCACATCAAGCCCTTTGCTCTCGCAGTTATGCTGCTTGTTCACGGCACGAACGCGGCCAGCTGTGATTCGTCGAATGCGGACAATCTTGTCCAGCAGCTGGACCACTTCAATTCCATGCTTGTGAGCTACGCCAGCTTGGGAACCAAAGTTCTGGCTGCTAGTGCTACGGCAACCAAGGCGAAAGCGGGCCTCCACTTGAGAGCTGCTGAGGAAACGGCACAGCCTCACGTTGCTGCCCACGAGGGCGCACACAGCTCCCCGAAGGCAGCCTATGAGTTCCACCACCAGCACGTACAGCCCAAGCAAACGTCGCCAGCAGTGATCCAGGCCGCGCACCAGCAGCCTTCTGTCCAGAAGCAACAAGTGCAGCTGCAACATCAATCACAGAAGGTCGAGGCAGCACCGCACCCATCGGGGCCTGCTCACCAGATGCAACAGCCAAAGCCGCAACCGCCAAAACAGCAGCAACCGAAGCAGCAACAGCCGCAGAAGAACGCGGCTGCTAAAGAGCCCGAGCACGCTAATGAGCTGCAGATGCTTATCCAGTCGTCGTTCACACAGCTAAATAGCCAGCAGAAGCACCTGAACTCGATGTCAGAGGCTTGTATTCCGGCAAGCCACAAGCTGAAGGTAGTCTCTGCTTTCTCACACGTGTTCTCGACTTACCTGGAGCAAGCAGATGGTTTGAAGGCTGCCGGCAAGCTCGTAGAAGTCCCGAAATCAAAGCACAGTGGCGCGAAGGCCAAGAACGGCGGAGCCAAGGCTAAGCGGCAGCAGGCCGGTTGGCTCACAATGGGCGACGACGTCAACGGAGGCTACAATGGAGACATGGACATCTTGACATCGACAACTACAAGCACTACGAGCTCGGCCTTCCAAGAGTACGGTTACTCGAACGTCCCCTACATGGGCCAGCCTCAGTTTGAGACAGAGTTCGTGACCGTGACGACAACAAGCACCTCTCCTGCACCTGTGACTTCTTCGTCTGGCTCAAAGAAGGGCGCGTCTGATAATGCGAGTGACACAGAGACTGGATCAGACACCGAGAGTGAGAGCAGCGATGACGAGTCCAGCACGGGCGCTGCAGCTCCCATACCTACTACCACGAAAGCGCACCATAATATCATTTTCAGTGCTGTTGATGGAACTTTCCATCTTGTGACGGGCTCCCTTCACTTGCTCGAGCACATTCTCGGTATTGGCGGCCATTCATCGTCTGCCATCGCGGCCGACGAGCAGGGCCCGAAGAACTCGCACAATAACAAGAACGAGCAGCCCAGCGACCCGATTACAGACGAGCTTGTCGGAATCGTAGGCAAAGTCGCTCGTCTTTATGAAGTGAAGCGGTAAGTTGCGCAAAGTGAACTCGGATTCTTCATATTTGCGCGTGTGTGCTCTCTACAAATACGCTAACCCCTGGACCCCTTCAGCAGTTTCTCAATTTATATTTTCTTTTTATTTGAAACCATATATTTTACCTAGAATACGAACACGAATGCAGACACAAACGCAAATGCAAACACGAATGCGAACAGACTGAAAACGCGGACGCCAGTCCAAACAGAAACACGACCGCAAATAGTGTAACTGGGAACCGCCTGCGCGACCACGAACTGCTCGATCAACTCTGTAGGTAAGATGATTTATAGATACTGGGCTCACGTGTCCACTTAGTCCCTGCAGAAGACTGCCACAAAATAGTGGGTTCCTGCGACAAAGTCTTCAGTCGAGTAAATTTGGGCTCACGATTTGTGACCATTCCGCTGAGTTGATCGACCTTTTTGGTTTAAATCACACGCATAGGCTCTCATTTTTTTTATTATTTTTTTTTTTCAATTGTACGCCTAGTGTTCTCAAGCTCATTAGCCAAGAGGAAGGCCACTGCCGGTTCCTAACCCATGGGTAAGGGAGTTAAGTGGAGGTTAACGCGCCCGCCTTATAAGAGTAAACAGCTTTCGACGCACAATGCCTGCTGGACCCGAAAAAGGCACTGAAGCAAGAAACGCGGACCTCACAAAGCAAGCAAAAGCTGCAAAAGACAAACACACCTATTCTAAGAGCATTGACCAACGTCTGGAAGCATCCTATTTAACTTTCACCGCTTTTGGGACCTCAAATATGCTGCGATGATTAAGTCTTTTCTTTGAAATCGAGGGTTCTAGACAGCTGCATTCACGTTCATCCAGCACAAATAAGGTTTAGACCCTACATCGTGGCGACCCGGAATATATATAGTCACTAGTTAAGACAACTTGGGTCCAAGTAAAGGATCCCATCTTAGTGCGCAATGAAGAACCTCTGGGTCTGCATCAACTGGCTGAACAAACACGATCTTACATTCGTGATAACAGAAGAGGGTGTTGATGATGCGAGGGCGCGGGACGATCATGATCAGTTTGTAGCATATTTTGGCCATAATACCATGGATGAGCTCGACGATTGCCTGCAAATTTTAGCCAAAGGTGCTCAAAAGTTTGGGAAAGACTTTGCAGTATTTGGTGTTGGATCGTTTATGGCCTTCAAAGAATACTCACCACGGCACATCTACTATGGGAATCCGTCGGACTTCGACGTCTTCCCAACAGACCGCGAGACTCAATATAAGCTAGCGAGGTAACGGGTTTTTATGAGGCTGTGAAACGAGCTGGCGCAGATACTCATGTAGTCTTTGGCTGCATTAGAGCTACCTACCATGTGAACTGAGGAGCTCGAAGCTCTTGTGTGATCCAATGTTTAATTGCAGATACTCGAGCGGAAAGAAGCTTTTCGAGATCGCGTGAGACATGCTTAGCTCTGGCTGCTTTCATATGCTGTCACTATACATATGCGCCCTAAGAGACAGGTGATTAAAGTTCGTATGTAACAACCTCAATTCTAAGTTCGAATGACTACGCCTATATATGGAAACGTTCTGGCTCAAAACGGAGTCCACAATCTCGAGGCGTAATGAAGGACCTTTCCGTTTGCATCAACTGGCTGAACAAACATAAGCTTACATACGTGATAACAGAAGATAGTCCGTGCAATGGGGACAATGAAATGTTTAGAGTGTATTTTGGCCATCATACCATGAAGCAGCTTAATGAGTGCCTGAGAATTTTTACCGATGGAGCTGTCAAGTATGGGAAAGACTTTGTAGTATTTGGTATCGCGTCGTATAGGGGCTACAAAGAGCACTCACCACAGCACATCTACTATGGAAATCCATCAGACTTCGACGTCTTCCCAACGGACTTGGAGTCTCAATATAGAGACACATAAGCGTGCCGATCATCAGAGAAGTATGTACTAGCGAAGTAAAGAATTCATGAGACTATAAAACGAGCTGACGCAGATGTTTGCGCTGTTTTTGGCTACACTAGAGCTATCTGCCATGTGAACTGAGCTCTTCGCTTCTTCATTTGCTATTTATAGGTTGTCTTCGCGGTCAGAGTAACGGCTGTACTGGATGCGGGGTTACTTCTCTGAAGAGCCCGTAGCTGTTGTGCTATCAAATACTTCGTTGTAGATGTTCAAGCGGAACAAAGTTTGTACGAGATTGTATGAGACATGTTTAGCTCTGGCCACTTTCATATGCTGTCATTATACATATATGCCCTGATAGACAGGTGATTAAAGTACGTATGGAACCACTTTAACTCGAATATCTACACCCATTTAGAACCGTTCCGGCTCAAGACAAAGTCCGTCATCTCGAGGCGCAATGAAGGACCTTTCGGTTTGCGTCAACTACTTGAACAAATGTAATTGCACATACGCGATAACAGAAGGGGGTGGCGGTGTGAAGGCGCGGGACGAATATGATGCGTTTGCAGCATATTTTGGCCATAATACCACCAAGCAGTTAAATGAGTGCCTGCAAATTTTCACCAGAGCTGGTCTCGAATATGCGAGAGAATTTGCAGCATTTGGTCTTGGATAGTTCTTGGGCACCAAAGAGCACTTGTCACGGTACGTGCGATGAGCTTCCGCGGAACGTGGACCAATTCTTTGACATTTTGTTGGCTGTTGATGCCGACCGTGTCTCAACGACCACAGCGAGGCTGCTTATCAAGCACGTAGCCCAGAGCTATGACGGTCCGATCGATGCAATCATCCGTGATCTCGCGCTCGACAGGGCCGAGACGAAGGAGCTCGCCGAGGTGAGTGTGCTGCGTGTTCACTTCAGGCCCATGAGACAGTGCCACGTTGTCTGCGTGAACAACGGCATTCATTGCAGTTTCCACACATTCGTGCGTGGAGCGTGTACGTAGTCGACCTAATTGACCATGTACGTAAAGTCCTCACCGTGCCGGAATCCCAGGAGTTACGGTCCACCGAGCCGTCAGTAGCACCAAGATTTGTCAACGCGGAAGCAAAGGCCGCTGAGAGGAGTCGAGCAATGTTTTGATGCCCAAAAAATTGTACAAGGAGAGTCAAGCACGGCTGTCATTGGCAGCCGGGTATTTGTGGGGGGAAGCGCGCGTATGCATGTGCCCTTGCCCTTATCTAGATAACCCCTCGGCCAGACCTGCGGGTAAATTCTCCCTCTTATCGCTTTAACCGCGCGCCATCGGAATCATATTTGCTACGTCAACAAATTGTGTTTTCCGACACTAAAGTGCTTAGATCCGATGGTTTTCCAGCATAGTAAGAATATCAAACGCAAGCAAGAGCAACGAGCCTCGCGGATTGCTGATCTCGCCAAATACAGCGAGCCCCTCACGCAGCAGGACAAGGAAATCTTGTCTACTGAAGTCGAGAGCCTTGTTGAGAAGGTTCACAATGCAGCACTTTCGCCCAAAGATATTCTTTTGGCCTTTGGGAGGCAGACGTTCAAGGCCCAAGAGCGATCGAATCCAGTCACGGAGATCATGATTGAGGAGGCCGAAACCAGCTGGGCAGTGAAAACAAAGGGTCCACTTGCGGGCATCCCAGTCTCGCTGAAGGATACTTTTGGCGTTGCTGGATACGACTCCACGACCGGGTACTCAAAGTACTGTGACAAGCCCCTGCCAGAGGATGCGCCCCTCGTCAAGCTCATCAAGGATGCCGGCGGTTATCCGTACGTGAAGACGAACATCCCGTTCACTTTGTTGAGTTTTGAGAGCTACAATGATATTTGGGGCACAACCGATAACCCGCACGTTACTGGCTTTACTTCTGGTGGCTCGTCAGGTGGTGAGTCGGCCCTGATTGCACTTGGTGGGTCGCGAATTGGTGTGGGCACCGATGTTGCAGGCTCTGTGCGAGTTCCTGCGCACTTCAGCGGGATTTATTCGCTGCGGCCAACAACAACGCGGTTCCCGAAAACCGGTGGACGTACTTCCATGCCTGGCCAAGAGGGGATTCCCGCCGTTGCTGGGCCTATGGCACGTAGTCTCGGCGACCTGAACTACTTTTTCAAGGCTGTTATTGACATGAAACCTTGGGACTACGAGTACACAATCACGGAAATCCCGTGGCGCGAGCCGAAGCTGCCCTCGAAGCTGAAGTTTGGCGTTATTCGTACGGACACGATTGTTGATCCCTCGCCGGCGTGCTCAAGAGCTCTTGAGCTGACTGTCGATGCTCTGAAGTCGCAGGGCCACGAAGTGAAGGAGTTTGAGATCCCGGACCCGCTCGAGGCGCTTACGGTTGGAGCTCAACTGCTGTGCAGCGATGGAATTGAAACGGCTACCGAGGGTATGTACTGGGGCGAGAACAACGATGCCGGTGTGGGACGTGCAAGGTTCTGGGCCCGAATGCCAAGCTTCATCCGTCACGCTTGGGCGTTCATTGTCCAACACATTTATCGGGACAAGGTCTGGGCCCAGCTGCTGCGTGATTTCCGGAAGATCACGATCAATGAGCGGTGGGCCCTTGTCGCCAGGAGAGAGGCGTACCGTAAGGCATTCTACCGCAAATTCATGGAAGAAAACGTGGATTTCTTGATCACTACTCCGAATGCGACGCCAGCGCTTCCTCACCGTGGGCTTTACAACTCGTTCAGCTCCTGTTTGTACACGTTCCTCTTCAACATTGTTGACTACCCGGCAGGCATTCTTCCGGTCACGAAGGTAGACTCTGTTCTAGACAAACTCCCCTCGACGTTCTCACTCAAACGACTTAACGGCGTGGCGCAGGGTGCTTACATGAACTACGATGCCGAGAAGATGCACGGGCTGCCCGTTGGCGTCGAGGTCGTTGGTCGCCGGTTCCACGAGGAAGACGTGCTCGCTGCCATGAAAGTCGTGGAGACGTCCTTGCGCGAGTCGGGCACTGTTTATCAGCCGCTCGATATCTAAACCCTTTCCAAGTTACACTCAACATCATTTAGAGTAGAAAAGTTAGACATTACTATATGCTCTTAATAAATAAGTGAAGGTGATGAACCATTGAGGGATGCAATCAGTGAGGCAAACCGCCAGAACCCGTCAATCAATCGTCACCAGTAAGATCGATAATGTCGTCTTCTAGGGACGGCGCCCTAGATCGACTAGGCTCAGAACTGAAGGGACTCTGGTTACGTTTTTCAAGGCCCGACAGCTGCATACGCTGGGTGCCATTACTGGAGTCAAACTGTGGCGGCGACGGCACGGGTGGTGTGGGCTGTTGCTGCTCTTGTTGATATGATTGTTGGGGTGGTTGTTGCTGTGGTTGTTGCAGCAGCTGCTGCTGCTGTTGTCGCTGTTGCTGTTGTAGCTGTGCTTCACGCGTCGTAAGCGCCTCGTTCGTCAGCTTCATCGGGTCTTCGAATATAAGATTCGGCGACGCAGCGAATGCACGCAGCGTCGCGAAAATCTCGTTTCTCGGTCCCTCTACGCCTCCTAAGTTACTGGAAAGTCGCTGTTGACGCCGCGAACGAAGTGCTTGTAAGGCCTCAAACACTGGCAAAGTCGTATTATTTCGTCCGCGATCCACGGCTTCTGCGTCTGTAGAGGCGGTGTCCGGAGTTCCATTCCCGAGAGCTGGAGAACGTGGCGACGCCGAGGTCTCGAAGGTCTCCGAGGGCTCGCGGCTCCGTGGTCCGTGGCTCTGTGGTACGTAGCTGCCCTGTAGTGCAATGCTCTGAGCTCTCAAGCTCAGTGGGTCGTGGATACCTAATCCGCTACCGATCTCTAGGTTGCGTGGGCCGAGAGCCTCCGGTTGCGGGACTGTTTGCGTATGCGGTGAAGGTTGTGTCTCACTGCTTGGCGCTATCGTATCCTCGGACGTCGATGACGCAGTTTGTGGTGCCGCACTTGCGTGCTCAGATGCTTCGACGCCTGGCTGTTCGCCACTGGGGATATGCTGCGGCATTTCATCGTCCGTATCAGACAAAAGATCCACGATTTCTGTGACTGACGTCTTTTTGCCTGGCGTTGGTCCCCTATCGCCATCGCTGTCGCTGTCGTCTGAGTCGCTTAAGTCATTTGAGGATTCGAGGGACCAACTGCCGTCGGCTTTGATAGCCACCGTCTCCGCATTAGGCCCCGCGGACCGAAGAATCTCGGAGAAGAAGTCGTCAACAGCCAAAGACTCCCAAGTGATGAGTTTGTTGCATACTGGACACTTCCAGGTCTCGGCCTGGTCCTGCAGCATTAGAAACGTAAGGGCATCAAAACAGTCGATATGGCCACAGGCCCTGGACCGAATCGGGATCGTGATTCTTGTCATCATCACGTTGTCTCGTAAACTATAAACGGCATCCGAGCTCATGACGAGGCCGTCCTCGTCATCAGCTGCGGCGGCCTTCATGGCCATCCCCTTCGTGTGGTTGAAGTCTATGTGGGATCTAGCGTTCAGCTCCTCAACCATTTTCTCGTGCGCGTTCGTGGAGCCATAAAACAGGCCGAACGCAAATGACTTGTCGCTCATTCGCTCTCCCTGGTCGCTGATTATGACCGTGATTTTGAGCTTGTGGCTTAGGCCCGGCCGTTTCAAGAGGATGGGGTTCAGGTCGACGGGCCTTGCCGAGCCCGGAACGCCCCTCACGCCGCGCGTATTTGCCGTTATCCGCTCATCGTCCAGCTCAATCTCGTTATAGAATGGGAAGTAAACGGGCCGAATGTCGCCGGCTTGGGGGTCGTACTCTTGGCACAGCAGAAACACGTGCGTCCCCGACTTTTGGAGACTTTCTGCACTGCACCGAAAAGATATCGTCTGCACTAACCGCCGTCGTAGATGTGGCTTTATGAAGTAGGCTGGCGGCTTCAGCATATCGCCGAGGCTGTAGAACGGGCTCGGGCGGAAGGACAGCTCGTTTTTGCCGAGTGTGGCTGGGGATACGAGCGGGTTTTGGGCACGCGCTCCGCCTGGCCGGCTGTTAATGAACGATTCTTGCATTCCGTTTGCGTTTACAGCACTGCCTAAGGGTGTGCTGGCGCCGCCGGCCCCGCGTACTTGACCTCGTCGTGGCAATGGGCCAACTGTCGTACTGATTGCAGGTCTCGGACCGTCCAAATCTCTCAACGACGGTGGACACTCGTTATCGACAATGACGCGCATCGAGTGCAGTTTACCGGCCTCGCCGTTGGCCCGGAGCCGTTTCGCGAGCGTCAGCAACCGTTCCTGCTTCTCCTTCTTCAAGCCATACATTCCCACATTCAGAGCCTTCGACATGGCGTTCAAGTGCGATACGAGCGTGCGTTTGTGGTCCAACACAAACTTGATTTGTAAATAGTCGCGTTCTATGGCACCAGCAATCGAGCTTTGCAAGCCCACGGGGCTTGGCTGGAGATGCTGCCGCGCACCACCGCCTACACCGTTGCCAATACTGTTGCCGTTGTCAATACCGTTGCCATCGCGATCGCCAGTCCCATTATTAGCCCCATTGTTAGCCCCATTGCTAACACCATTGTTAGAACCAGTGCTAGCACCATTGCCAATACCATTGCCAGTACCATTCGGCATGTGCATCCATTCATCGTTTCTTACTCCATTCGCAGACCCGGCAAAACTGGGACTATGTGGCGAGGGGCTTGTTGAGCTGTCTGAGTGGTTCAAACTCTGTGTTGGCTGAGGACGCGAGTATCCCAGCATCATACTATACGGGAAGCTCCCGAAAATTGAGTCCTCCGTGGGCTGGGCCGTTTGCGGTGTCATGTACACCTCGTATGGTGGCCGTGAATGGTTTGGTAAGAACTGGCTCATTCCATTCGCGTGTCCTGCCACGGATCCGTTCTCCGAGTGGAACCCGCCACTAGGAGCCATGTTCGACTGTGGTGAGATCATTTGGCCCGTTGGCGAGTGGCTCATTGGCGAGTGGCTCATTGGAGATGGCGACTGGTTTGATGGCGACTGGTTTGCTGCTGAAAGGCCCACAGGGTTGTACGGCCGCGGCGAATGCGAGCCCATAAGATTGCTCATTGGCGACCGCGCGGGGAACCCAGACACGGGCACGGCTCTTGGCATCCCCATTTGGCCAACTCCGTTCGGCTGGGGCATGCCCGCATGTCCGGAACCCAGGCCGGGCTGCCTGGCCATTCCGGCTGGGGAGGCATTGAAAGCCTCGTTCGACATGGGAAACGCGTGCATGCCATTTGCACTCGTTGGACGGCCCTGGTCGTTCAATGTCCTGCCCTCGTCTACGGCCCGTTCTGCTATTGGCCTGCCATCTGAAGCAGCAGACATTTACTAGCGACTGGCCCGCTACACAGGAACGGAACAGGGCAGCCTGCCTGCTATACCGGGCTGTGTTATGTAAGCGGTTGGTGGTGGAATATACAAGCTCGCGCTCTCGCGTGTGCGTGTGCGAGCAGTTACGTGCAAGGGCAGTTTCGTGCACGGGCAGTTGCGTGCACGGGCGGTTGCGTGTAGTTGCGTGTACTCGAGTATTCTAGAGCAATTTTTTAGGCAATTAGGAGAAAAGCACAAGCTATGTAGAATATTAATGAGCTTCGATTTATATGCAAAAAGTCCTCAGGTCCACTCGTTACGAATCTACTCGTCCTCGCCATCCTTCTCTTCCTCCTCCTGGGAGGCGCTGGGTGTGTCGAGCTTCGCAACGCCGCTGTCCACTAACCGTACGCGGTTTCTGGGGGCCTGAGTGCCCTGGATGCGGTGCCATGTGTCGATGAACGGCAAATTCATGTTAACGTCGAAAACACGAACTCTCCGCTTGTAGTCGCCCTCGTTGTCTGCGTACCCACCGTAGCCGGCGAACCCCGAGCCGCCGCCGTAGCAAAGCCAGGCATTCTCGTTCACGGACTCGGACGGCGACGCGGGCTGCAGCTGGCAGAAGTCGTTCACATGGTCGTGGCCCACGCTCATGACCGAGACGCCGAGCTCTCTCAGGGCCTGCAGCGTGCCCGAGTTGTGCACGGGCGCAATGACGTTCTCGCGCTGCTTGCCACTGACACGCACTTGGCTAGCATCGCGGTACTCCGGGAGCGGGATGTGGAAAAATGCCATGCTTAGCGGCACATGCGAGTAGCCCACGAGCTTTGCGTGGATCTCGGCGTAGGCCTGGCGCATGAGGTCGTGCTGCTCGGCACGGATGTAGTCGTACTCCTGCTTCTTGATCGGGAGCTTGCTGTGGCTGTCCATGAAGTACAAAGTGAGCGCAGGGTAGTCTGAGTTTGCGGGCGAGGCCGTCACGACGTAGTTCCCGTCGCCTGGCACCTCGGCCGGTCCGTGCGAAGACAGCGAGTTCGGCAAGCTTGTGACAATGTCCATGAGTTCGCCATTGCTCAGCGGGCCCTGGTGGTCGTGGTTGCCCCAAACAACGGCAAACGGGATCTCGCGGCGGAGCACGGGCCCGAGGGCCTTGAGGAGGGCCGTTTCTGCGTCCGGCGACCGGTCGCCGTAGATCTGGTCGCCCGTGAACACAACGAGATCCGGCATCTCGGCAGCGAGTGCCTCGTCCACAAATGTCACCGTGCGCTCGTCGGCCTTGCACACAACGTCCTTGCGTGCGGGTGGCACGGGGTGGTCGCAGATCCCGGGGCCTGTCGACATGTGCAAGTCCGCGAGCTGCATGATCTTCAGCTTGCCCTCGCGCGTAAACTTCAGTTTGGGCCTTGGCTGCAGCTCTTGTCTCCCGACCTTGAACGCAATGCGTGGTGCTAGCGCCTCGTCCTGCACGCCCGTGGCCAACTCGGCTGCGCACAGCGTCCACGACGGCACGGGGTAAACGGCATCCCAGCCGTACAGAACTTTGACGGCCGTGACAGCATGCCCCGGCTCGTGCTTGCCCATTTTGACCCACAGCCCCGCGTCCTTGTCTCTGATGCGCCAGCCGAGGCTCTTGGCAAGCTCGAACGCCGCGTGCCGGTCGTCCAGGTGGCTCGGTGTCTCGGCAAGGGGCGCAATGTCATTGATGACATCCTTTGGAAGACGGGCGTCGAGGTCGTTGATGTCGAACAAGCCGTGCGCAACCCGCAGTACGACCTTCTGGCTCGGCTCGAGCTCGTTCTCGTTGATCGTCTTCGTGTACACATAGGCTTGCCTTGTCCACGACGTGCCTAGGTACAGATCCTTGGGTATGCGGTGCCACTTCGTGCCGGACGAGTCACAAGAAGACAGCTTGCTGCACGAGCGAATCTCGAGGTCCACAACAATCGGGTCTGGCGGGTGCATGGGCAAATGCGTCTGAATTGACGGCGGCAGGAAGTCGTACCACAGGTCCGTCACAAACACCGTTAGCGTGACCACCGATAGCAGCACGGCCAAGCGCGCAGACCATCTCAGGAGCTTGCGCGACACCATATTTCACAGCTCGAAACTTGCCCCGCGCGATACTCTGGTAGCCAACACGAAGCAAAGTCCCAGGGTTCACACTGAGGGCTAGGGCGCACCTGCGGCCGAGCGCGAACCCGCGAACTCACGCATATGTCCAAGCCGTGGATCCGCATCTGGATGGCTAGGTGTGCTTCGGCCTACACTTAAAGTTTTTAACCAAGAACAAACACACATTTTGTACGGGCATGGAAGGTGCCTATCGTGTGCCTATCGTGTGCCTATCGTGTGCCTTGGATGTGCCTCTAAAAAGCCTTGAATGTGCTGGATATAGTACATACAGATCGAATAAATACATGAAGCAGCGAAAACGTGCGTATTAAAACATCTCCGGCAGCTTCTCAATGACATACGAGTGGCCGCCTACGCTCATAAGGGGGATGCCGGGGATTTTGCGCACTCGTCGTTTCAGATCCGCATCGTTTGTGGCCACAATGTAGCATTTGTGCTGCAGCACTCGCTCAACAAGACAGTCGTCTGCGTACGTGCCCTTGTGGCTGCACTTCACGTGTGTGACGCGCGGGTCCTTTGCCATTCGCAATGCAATGCGGTACTTCGGCCCGAGCTTCTCGAGCTCGGCAAGCACGCAATCCGTCACAATGGGGATGCACCGGGCGTACAAAGCGTCCATCATGCCTTTGACAAGATCGAGTTTCTTCTGAATACTGAAATTAATGAAGTTTGTATCCACGAGCACCTGGTACGGCGGCTTGATTGCCGTGTTGTACTGGAAGAACAGTGCACTCGATACCTGAGGAATTGACCTCACGGCAGGATTTATATCGGATTTGGGCTTCTTCGGTTCGGGCCGTTTATCTTTTGGCTTCACCATTTTCTTCATAACGCTGAACTTTCTCGTCTTTTGTGCCTTCCCCATTTTCGTGTGATGTGAAGAAAATTGAAGCCTGAAAAATATTAGTAAACGCACGGTCCTAAATAGTCCCGAGAGAAGGCGTGCAGAAGGCGTGCGTAATACATGCAGGAATAAAAGTTTTTTGTGTTTTTTTTTCTTGCTCTCCTTCTAAACGTCTAATTTGTTTTTTGTGCTTTAGTCGCGTATTTCTATTCTTGTTGTTATATAGTAGACCTAATGGCTTCGACACTCGGCATTTCATGTATGGCGTGAGCTTCGGTTCTCGAGGTCAAGTCCTTGCCCTCATGTGTGTGCCCGCCTGTGCTCCCCACCATCACGGACTCTCGGCTTCAGCCAGCTTCGCATCATGATTTCGGGCTGGAATGAGTTCACATTCTTCGAAACCACGCCCGTTATAGACCCGTCCTCGAAGGAGGCGCCCCTCTACTCGGACCCAGAGCTTCTCGATATAAGCCCCGGCGAGAATGGCACGGTGTTCATGACCACGCGCGAAGGTCTGGTCAAAGAGTTCAGTGTGGATATGGAGAAAGTCAGCGAATTCGCTGTTTGCGATGCAGACTCCGGGAAGGTTCCAGAATTGGTACGTTCCATCAGCAACACACGGCTTCTGCTGACCGTTGCATCGAAAATAGGCCACCCCCTCGAGGTCTCGATATGGGACCTCAGTACGCACGACGTGCACGCGCGTGCGACCGTTGTCAATGGGTCGAATACACACCCTGTAACGGCTTTCTGTATGTCTCCAGACGCTTCGGTGCTCGTGTTTGGATTCGGCGACGGGTCCGTAATCGCCGTACGAGGCGACTTGTTGCACGACCGTGGCACCAGGCAGCGAGTGCTGTACAAGGACAATGCGAGTATCACTGGGCTCGCTTTGACGGACTCCGGGGACCAAGTGTTTGTATCTTCTCTGGAGCGCGTGATCGTTGTTTCCTCCACGGCGTCGAAGTCCCTTAAGTTCCTCGATAAGGCGAAAGGTGCCGAGCTTGGTTGCACAGCCAAGGCCCGTGACGAGTTTCTTGTTGCACGAAACGAGGGCCTTGCCTGGTTCAGCACAAAGCACAGGGGACCGTCTGTCGAGCTGCCCTTCACGAAACGCCGTGTAATGCTCACTAAGGACGAGAAGTACCTTGTTGTAGTTGCTTTAGTCGGTCCGAACAACCGCAGCATTCTGAGCACGGAGTCTGTGCGCCTCATCATAGTTGATCTCCGAAACAACATCATAGCCTTCAACTCTCACCTCTCGAGTGGGATCCGTGCCGTTTTTGAGCAGTGGGATAGGCTCAATGTCATTGGGTCGAACGGCGTCATGTACGTGCTCAAGGAAAAGAGCCTTGAAGCGCGCTTGTCAACTTTAAAGTCGAGAAACTTGTACCAAGTTGCAATCAAAATGGCCGGGGAGGCCGATACGGACCAAGTGAAGCTGCTCCTGCATCAGGACTTTGCAGACTATCTTTTCGAAAAAAACGATATTGATGCCTGCTTGAAAGAGTACATAGCCGCGATCGATTTGGGCCAGTCGAGCCGGGCCATCCGCCGGTTCAAGGATTCACACCATGCAGCAACGCTTCTCAAGTATCTCATTGCACTCTATAGCCGGGGGCTGTCTACTGCGCGGCACGTTACTCTTCAGATCATATGCTACACGAAGCTCGACGAGCTCGACGAGCTCGTTGAGTTCTTGCGGTCAGCCGTCGAGATCCCGGACTTCGATTTCGAGCGTGCAATCAGCATTCTCACCGAAATGCACGACTCGCGCTACGCTGCACTAGCTGCATACGTTGCTGAAAAGTGGCCCGACCCTGATTTGGTTGTACAAATCAGGCTGCGCCAGCTTGACGACGTCCAAAGCACTCTAGACTACATCCAGACAGTGTCACGGGCCGACGCACTGCGTATCCTTATCCAAAACTCGCGGCTTTTGCTAAACAAGCTCCCTGTAGAAACAACGGGCGTTCTCATTACGTTTTTCACGGGAAGATTTGTCACGAAGAGCCCCAAAACGGACGAAATTGGCTCGTTGGGCAAGCAAAGCAGCCCTCGAGTCGCTACAGATACGCCAGTTCTCCAAAGTTATCAAGCATTCATCAACTTCCTGAGCTCAGCCAGCTACCTCGGGTCGCATATCGTGAGCGCAGAGACCCTGGAGGCGAATGTAGACGAGCCTTCTTACTCGCCGCCCCGTCCGCGGCTTATTTTCCCGTCATTTATTGGCCACGATAACGAGTTTGTGATCTTTTTGGAGGCATGTCTCCACGCCGCAGCGCGGTTCGACTCCTCTGAGAAGGATATGAATGACATCGCCACAACACTGTTCGAAACATACTTGAAAGTCGGCGCTAAAGATCGCGCAAGTGAGCTCGTTGACAAATATGCTTCCATCCTCTATCGAGTAAATATACAAACGGTATGCGAGGTCTTCCAGTTCAAGCTCACTCCCGAGCAACAGCTCGCACTTGGCTCGTCCCATACAGACGTGCTTCGCAATTGCATAGAAAACGGCGACATTGATGCCGGTTTGAACCTCTACTACGAATACTCGACTCAAGATTCGGGTATGTTAGCTCAGGCCATCAGGCTTTTCAGCTCGAACAAGCCTGCTTTGGACCACATTCGCAACAAATCGGGCGACGAACTGAGTCGCATCTGTGAAAAGGCGCTGGCGTCAGACCTCACTCCTGTCCAGCTTATCGCCGTGTTGAACAAATCCCCATTTGTTACCATTGGAGATATCAAGCCATTTATGGCACGGTACCTCAAAAGCAACGCCGACCAAACAAAGAGACATGCAAAGCTCGCGGAGTCTTACGAGTCCGAGATCGCAGAAAAACAGGCCGCACTTGAAAAACAGAACCAGTCCACATTGATGCTTCAGTACAATAATTGCAACCAATGCGAGCAGCCTCTGGATTTACCCGCAGTCCATTTCGCATGCCAGCATTCGTACCATTTGCAATGTATCGGCCCAGATGCCGACTGTCCTATATGTCTCCCCGAAGCAGAAAACATAGAGCTTCTGCGGTCGCAGAAAGAAGAAACTGCAGCACAGCAGGACTACTTCTTATCTGAACTGAACAAGAGACAGGACAAAATGAAAGTTATTTTGGACTTTGTTTCCAGAGGCGCGCTCAGCGAGATACACTGATGACTATGAAACCTTATTAATGCGTGAGCATTTTTGCTTGCAACATTTGTAGAATTACTTATTTTTTTTTTTTCCAAGACACATTCTCTTATGTTCACTTATTAGTTGAGTTTGCTTAGGCGTTGAGTTTCTGTCATTAGATATATACACACACAAAAACTATGTAATTACATGCGCTCCACAGGCGTGATTCCCAAAAGTCTCAATGCGTTAGACAAAACATGGCGAGCCGAAGCGTAGAGCGCCATGCGGGCCTTAGCAATCTCCGGGTCCTGGTTGCGGACCCACAGTATATCATAGCACGAAGAGACGGTATGGGTCAGCCTGAACAAATAGGTGATCACAGTAGACGGCTCAGAGTTCCTGAAAGACATGAGCAAGGTATCCGGGTACGAAGCAACAACACGAGTGAGCTGCTGAGCAATCGGCTCGGTGAGAAGCGAGAGGTCAGCAGTCTCGTAGTCCTTCGTTTGCAGGCCCGAGTTCCGCTCCATGGAACACAGACGCGAGTGCGCATACTGCAGGTAAGGACCGGTGTCACCCTCGAACGAGAGCATACGCTTCCAGTCGAAGGTGTAGTTGTTCACACGCTTCGACTGCATGTCCTGAATCATGACTGCGCTCAAGCCAACGAGATCGGCAACGACCTCGGGGTTCTCGATTTGAGCATACTTGGCCTCGTTCTTGCGCATGACTTCGTGCATGGACTCCTTCGTCTCCTCAAGGATCGTGTCCAAGAACACTACAGTTCCTTTACGAGTGCTCATGCCTTGGACCATACCGAAGTTGATGTGTTGCAGGTTCTTGGCCCACTGGAAGCCCATGATTTCCAGAATCTTGAAGAACTGCTGGAAATGCAGGTCCTGCTGGGCGGCGGCCACGTATACCATGCGGTCGAAACCAATGTTCTCCTGACGGCGGATGGCCTCGCCGAGATCGCGGGTCAAGTAAAGCGTTGTGCCGTCAGACTTGCGCACAAGACACTTTCCTAGCTTCTTCGAGTACTTCTGCAGCGGGACGAGCAGAGCGCCACGGTCTTCTATGGTGACATCCTTCTTTATGAGCTGGTCGATGACGTTCGCCATCTCGCTTTGCGAGACTTGCGACTCGCCAGAGTACTCGTCGTACTCGATGTTGAGACGCTTGTACGTGGCCCGGTACTTCTCAATGGAAGACTCACGGAGTTCTCTCCACAGCTCGAGGGCCTTCTCGTCACCATCCTCCATGCGGCGGAAGTAATCGCGGGCCTCCTTGTCGGTGGCCGAATTGCCCTCGGGGTCTGCAGCGGCCTCATCCTCCTTTTCCTTGTTAATGCGCACGTAGAGATCGAACATGTGGTTGATGGGGTCCTCCTTGAGCTTCGTGGCATCGCCCCATCGGTGGTACGCAATGGCGAGCAGGCCAAACTGCTTGCCCCAGTCACCGAGGTAGTTGATTCGGCGGACCTCGGCGCCCATTTTCTCGTTCAAGTTCGCGAGGTAGCCTCCAATGATCGTACTGCGCAAATGGCCAGCGTGGAAGGGCTTCGCAATGTTTGGCGAGGAGAACTCAACAATGACCTTCTCTCCCTTCGCAGCATTACCGTCACCGTAGTGATCGCCCTGGCGGAACACCTGAGGAATGACGAGTTCGCGCAGAGTAGAAGATTTGTATGAGAAGCGCAAGAACTTGCCGTTCGCCGTGCTGGATTCGATGTAGTCGCTCTTTTCGCCCACGGGGAACTTGGCGGCCCACTCCTCAGCGAGCTGCTCGGCCGGTGTGCCCTTCACACGCAACCGCGGAATGGGGATAATAAGGTCGCCATGCTTTGTGTCGAGCGGAGACTCCAGAGCCGGGAAAATGAGGGACTTGTCCACACCACTGATCTTCGCGAGCTCCTCAGTGATGTACGACCGGAAGATATCCGTCGGGTTCTGGCCCGGGTTTGATCCTGGGAAATAAGTGAGGTCAGCAAGACCCAGAGACTTGATGCTCTTCGTGACCGCGTCAGTGATTGAGGACATTGTACGGCGGGTCTGAGATTTTGAGAGGTAACGCAGAATTGTGGTAAACTGCTGCTAGTTAAGGATCCTCACCCGAAACAATGAAAAAAGTATGAGTATCTAACGATTTAGTAATCATACCAGCGACTCCGCGTTTTGTGGCAGCTAAGAGAAAAAGAGTCAGGTTCAGGGCAGCCCGCTCAACTTCTAGGCATATCGCATCGCTGTGCTCGGCCGCCACCGCCCAGGGCGCGTGTGTATGCGACGCTGACACTAGCAGCTACTTATACTAAAGGTACTCCCGCAACCACCGCTACGACGACGCGTGCAAGTACATGTTATTTCTCCATGATCCGTTAGGTACGATCGGGATCCGAAGGTTTTGCAAAATGCTATGTAAATATAGAAGAGACCCTGAAAAGGTGACCTAATATAATTTGTCTGACGCACTTCCGAGTGGCTCATGATATTTATAAGGCATATTTCGTGCTCAGTTGTACGCTGTCGTAGCACTCGGCTGGTTGAACGACCCGATCGTTCTTGGTACGCTGTGACTTGATGCTTGCGGTATTACAATGAGTAAAATATGCGATACCGTGGCCCCCCCACAGTGCATAACTCACTCATAAGCACTCCCCACCTGGGCACACACGACGTAGTTAGGCGTGGTGAACCAAATCGGGCTTTCCCCCCACAGCAGCCTCTTAGAGAGCTGCATACACCCTAGCCCTATTATCGCAGCGGAGGAGGACAAGTGAGGAGAGAACCCCAATCTTCCGTTCTCTACGAAGTGAACCGCTAAGGCAGTTATTTGATTTCGTATTGAAACTACATTGGGCCTGCCGTTATCAATGCGGAACGTCAAGAAGCCCATACTTATCGAGGTCTCTACGGAGACCGCTCGCAAAGTCGGTGGTATATACTCGGTTATGCGGTCGAAGGCCGTCGTAACCGCTGCTGAGTATGGAAAACGTTACATTATGGTAGGAATCCTCGACCGCAGAAGTGCTGATGTGGAAGTTGAGGAAACAGAGCCCACAGAGCCTTATCTTATCGAGACCTTGGAGTCCATGCGCTCGCGGGGTGTGCACATTCTGCATGGCCGTTGGCTCATCGATGGTGCTCCGCGAGTCATTCTATTTGACATTGGCAGTGCATACCATTGGCTGAATGAGTGGAAGTCGGACTTGTGGAGCGTTGCTGGCATCCCTAGTCCCGCCGGTGACACGGAAACGAACGACGCCATTGTGTTCGGGTACTTGACGGCCTGGCTGGCTGGCGAAGTCGTGAACCGCGCAAAGGACAACGCCATAATTTTGCATTGCCACGAATGGCTGGCCGGTGTCGCATTGCCCCTTGTGCGCAAGCGCGAAATGGACCTCACGACGATTTTCACGACTCACGCGACCCTGTTGGGCCGGTACTTGTCCGCGGGCAATGTCGACTTTTACAACAACTTACAGAATTTCGACGTCGATGCCGAGGCTGGGAAACGGGGAATCTATCACCGCTACTGCGTCGAGCGTGCTGCTGCGCACTCTTGCGACGTGTTCACGACGGTGAGCCACGTAACGGCGTACGAGGCCGAGTACCTCCTCAAAAGGAAACCAGATGGTGTTTTGCCTAATGGGTTAAACGTCGTCAAATTTAACGCCATGCATGAGTTCCAGAACCTGCACGCAGTTCAAAAACAAAAAATTGGGGAATTTGTTCGCGGGCATTTCTACGGCCACTATGACTTCGACCTTGAGGACACGCTTTACTTCTTCATTAGTGGGCGGTACGAGTTCCGAAACAAGGGAGCCGACATGTTCATTGAGGCCCTTGCTCGCCTGAACTATCGCCTGAAGGTCAGTGGTACGAAAACAACCGTCGTCGCCTTCATTGTCATGCCCACTGCGCACCACTCGTACACTGTCGAAACGCTCAAGGGCCAGGCAGTGATGCAAGCATTGGAGAAAAGTCTCGATGCAGTCAAAGAAAAGATCGGCGAGCGCATGGTCGAGTACTATTCACGAGCAAGTGAGACTGAACCGCGCACGAACGCTCCACCGCTCGACCAGCTCCTACCCTCTTCGGACCAGGTCATGATCAAGCGCCGCGTGCTTGCCCTCAAGCGTCACTCGCTGCCCCCCATTGTGACGCACAATGTTGTAGATGATGCGAAGGATCCCATTCTGACGCAGATCCGCCGCGTGCAGCTGTTCAACCACCCCAGTGACAGGGTCAAAATCATCTTCCACCCTGAATTCATCAACAGCACGAACCCGATTCTCCCCCTCGACTATGAGGAGTTTGTACGCGGCTGCCACCTCGGCGTGTTCCCGTCTTACTATGAGCCTTGGGGCTACACACCCGCTGAGTGCACGGTCATGGGTGTGCCATCGGTGACGACGAATCTTTCTGGCTTCGGCTGTTACATGGAAGACCTAATTGAAAACAGCAGCGACTATGGGATTTACATTGTCGACCGCCGCAAGCAAGGCGTGGACGACAGTATCGAGCAGCTTGTTGACACGCTCGAAAACTTCACAAAAATGACGCGCCGGCAACGCATCAACCAACGCAACCGCACCGAACGCCTCAGCGACCTGTTGGATTGGAAACGCATGGGACGCGAGTACGTCAAGGCCCGCAACTTGGCTCTCCGGCGTGCCTACCCAGACAAGTTTGAGGATGGCGAGACGAATCCGTTTGAGGGTGATTCGAATGTCAAGCTCACGCGTCCGCTCTCTGCGCCGGGCTCGCCCCTTGATGCAAGCATGCTGATGACACCGGGAGACCTCGGCACGCTTCAGGATGCGAACGAATCCCTCACGAGTGAGGACTTCCTCGGCTTCAATCTCGGAGAGGAAGAAAAATAGTCTAGCTCTTTGTGCTTTTTAATTCATACTATTTAGCATATTCCGTTTGAAACACGACTGCTGCTTGGCCTCGCAGTAACGTTTCGCGAGTATCAATGCATCCTCGGGTCTTAGCTCAGGGTCAACAATCTGTTTTTCGATTCGCTGAAGACTTGTTTTCGACTCGTCAATGTCTCTCTGTAGCCGGTTCGAGATCCCTACGTAAGAGTAGGGCTCTATTTTGAGGTACATCTCTCTCTCGGTATCTTTCCAGCGTGCCAGGGCCCGCGCTTCCTGGTCTCTGAGCTCAAGAACTCTTGAGTGCAGATCTTTTACTTGTCCAATTGCGCTCTGAATGGACTCAGCCCGCTGCTTGTTGCTTTCGAGTAGCTCGAGGTCGTGCTGGAAATATGCCGAGTTCCGGGGTAAGCGCTCCCACAGTCCATCTAAAACATCATCTTTGTTGCTCAATTCTTCTAAATCTGCCACTCGTAAGTCTTTTACATGACTTTCTAGCTCCTTTTCCGCCATTCCATGCAGTATGGCGGTGGATGCAGCAGGGACAATGTGACCTTTGGTTATGTCATTTTCAGTGTGGGTCTTCTTTAGGCGGCGCAGCGTGATATGTACAACCAGGGCAACAATTCCTAGAATATCAGAACCAACTAGCCAATTGCCGAAGCCAGCCTACTGAAACCTGATTAAATACTCGTAACATGAATTTCTGTACGACATCCAATTGATTGATGGCACGAAGCCATGGTGTTGCTAGATTATGCCATGTGCTCACTAATTTCCAACACTATTCAGAGCCCAATGGGGCACTCCTATATATATTATATCGTCTCAGTTCGAACACGCCTTATGTGTGCTTGTAAATCCGGAGCCTTGAGATCTCAATGGCTATAGTGTTCGGCAATGAATTGGGTTCGCTCGTGTGGCCTGCAAGGTGAAAACCCCAGAGCCACACCCACGGCGACTTACCCTGCGTCAAGCGAAGGCCATGAAGCGCGATCCGTGGGTTAGGTGTAAACAACAACAATGCCGTGATATATACGTGACGTTCTTCAGAGCCCACACAATCTTGAACGAATCAGAAAATCACTGACTGGTTCTACAGGAGAAAGGTTGCAGGATGCATCAAACTTCCTTTATTCTGAACCTCCCTCGCTCGTGCGTAGGGAAATCAGCCTCGCGGCTAGTACTGTATGATAACTCTCCCGCATCTCTTAAATGGAGCACTCCAGACCCGAAGCTCACACCTATGCATCTAATGAGCTCGCATATGGTTTTGGACCCCATACACAGGCTCAGAGATGAGTTTCCTGAAGTTATGTGGACAACTGAGTCCCTTTTGATACCCACGCAGGACCCGGCCGAGGTATACAAGCACTACACAAAGTATGACCACTACGAAATCCCTCTCGATGTTCAACATGTCTCGGAATACACTGGCGAGCTGAGGCCGAAACTCAAATCTGAGGTCGAACGTATCTTTGATGGCATTGTCGACTATGCAAATGTCGCTATAACTGTCACCTCGAATTTCATCCTTCACATGTACGGGAGTCAAGAGAATGTTGCGTACGCGCAGTACAAGCTGTTTGTCGTGCTCAACCACATATACGGGTACGCAATCTCCCGGATGGACTTACCCCTCTCGAAGCAGCCTCTCGTAGCAGGTCCTGACCGCCAACATTTGCTGACCATCTTCCAACAAACTGGCGTGAACATATATCTTCCCCCAGCTTTAGACTTCAGCAGTGAGGTTGAAGTCGATGAGGTTTACTTGACCGGAGACAAGCTGCAGCTTATCACGGCTGAGAAGCTTTTAAAGGACGTTGTCATTCGTAAGACCGACATGTTGGAAAAAGAATGTGTGGTATCCTCCTTCGTGCGTGATATTTTGTGGGTGTACTGCAGGAAACAGGTCAGCAATATCATGCTCAGGCACGCAACTTTCATCCAACTGCCCCCAGCCGGCAGCGATGCAAATATCACGAGGGTTGTAGGCACTACAAGAAGGAGCATTGAGAACTCTATCGACGAGCTCATGAAGCTTGCCGGATCCGTATATTGTGTTGAAATCAAAGCCCGCTTTGACCAAAGCTTATCAGCGCAAATTTCCGCATCGGGCGCAAATCTCGTGAACACAACTAACGGCACCATCATGTATGGGCTGAACACGAATATTCAACAAGCATTGAAGGCACTGAAAACATCAGGAAGCGACAGCGTGAACACGTCTGTCCTTATTGAGCAACCAGTTGAGCTCCTCGACTTCATTTTGGGCAAGAAACAGGGTAAGATTTTGAAAGTGGTTCATGGGACTGGCACGAAAATCACCGTCGAGAAATTCCATGAACATAACTTCCGTCTCAGATTATCTGGGGATAAAGTTTCTGCCATAATTGAGGCCTTGGGTATGCTCGAGGCCGAGCTTCCTGCAGAGAAATCTCTCTACATACCGGAGGTGTATCACAAACAGGTCATTGGACAGGGTGGGCTATCGATTCAACAGCTCATGCGCAAATACAACGTTTATATGCGGTTTGCAAACACAACAAAGGAGAACTATCCAAATGCCTTTGGCGACTCTCGGTCCCATAATGTTATCATCCGCTGTCCCGCAAAGAACAGAGCTCAGATAGATAGCGCTGCGCAAGAGTTGATGCAGTACGTCGAAGAACTGGCTCGCAACCACCACCGCAAAATCGTGCGCCTCAGCAGAAACCACAGGCGGCTGCTTCTTGCCACGCAGAGCAACGGACTGCGTAATGCTGAAGTTGCCTCGGGCGCCGCCATCAAGCTCCCTAGTGAGGAGAGTCGCGAGGCTCAATTTGTGGAGATCAGCGGCCAGACTGAGGCGAGCACGGATGTGGCGCTTTCCATGATGACGCAGCTACTATCGCAAACTGATTATGAATTCCGAATTCCCTGGACTTCGAGGTTCCTCGAGATTGCCGGCCCTCAAAGCCAGTTTTGCGAAAAGGTTTCTGTCCCGCTGTTTATAGCCATGAACGCCCAAGTGCAAGCCTTTGAGAAGGTGCAGATGTGTGACGATCCATCGACGTATTCGCAGATTGTGGTTAGCGTTCACGAGAATCATGTTGAGGAGATGTTCGAAGACATATCTGAAGTAATAACGGGCTATCTTCGGCAGCACAAGATGGACATTGTTGAGAAGGGCAGGATAAAGACCGAAATTGAAGCCGAAGTCGAGTCCCTGCCAACAATCACGTACATGAACACGGTTGCCTCCAAGGTCCAGCCATCTTCCCAACGCAATAATGTAACCGGGAATGCTCTTTATCACTCTCCAGAGCAGCATGAGGCTCCGATTTCGCTGGCCTTCTTGAAGGCTCAATCGCAAGTCGCTCAGCTTTCTGCTAATACTTCGTCGCCAAAACGACTTTCACACCTTGATGTTACAGTGCCCAAGGAAATACCCTCAGAGCTTCCGTCAAGACCACCGATGACTAGCCTCCAATGGAACCGCAACTTTGACGAAACTCCTGTGAAGAAGCGCGGGCCAGAAAATGACAAGGATTCAGCCGTGCCTCAAACCTCTACCCCACGAGTACGTCTAAAGCGCACGGGTCGACAGTAGGACTCTTTACGCACCCAGATTAATGATACCCAATGCACGAGTCTATATATTAAGCCAGCAATAACACACTATTCTATTTTAGGACTCATTTGCCCTCGAAACACAGGCTTGCTAAAGAAATGTAAGCATTCGGTTTTCTAATTGGCTCACAAGTGAAAAGGTCTTGCAAGATTTAGAATCTCAAGATTTCAATGCCTGTGTATTCTAAATTTGCTACTACCGCTACACGCGTTCGGTAAACACACACGCGGGCGCGTACACACAGCTGAAAGATGACCTGACTAATCTCAATATCGACCCAAGTCTACGAGCTCCCTTTAAGCCACACTGAGCTGCATTGACATAGGATGCCTGAGACTGCGCCTTTGGACGTGAGTGAGGCAACGGTCGGCTATGAGCTAGACTCGATCACACTCAGAGACATTGCCAGCGTCAGATACGTGCGACACCACGAGTGGCTGGACCATGTGCTGGGCAACCCCTTGCCGACCTCAGCAATTATACCACCGCAGGTCACAAAGGCTTTGAACGACGAAGAAATCGATACGCGGACAAAGCAGTTAGAGCGTGAAATTGCCGAGCTTGAAGCTGAGAAGAAGGAGGGCTGGAAGTTCCATCTGGATGAGGAGCGGGCCCATGCTCTCCGAGACGCGATTCATGATCTTCGCAATAACTTTGGAGCAGACTCCATCGAGAACACACAGTCCAAGATAGAGGAACTGCTTGGCGTCAAAATGATCGAGGCAAAGGATATGCGACCAGTGACGATAACTTATGACCGCCAAGCCGTCGAGAGACAACAGGCTGCACAATTCCAGGAACGTAAGGAGACTAATGAAGTATAAGATTCGTGTGAGGCTATAACCTGCTTTCTGTACATTTTTCCAAGTCTGTTAAGACGTATACATCTTCAAGCCATATGGAAAGGAATATCTTGCATTAGTCCATTTTTACTCATTTGCTCTAACTATATTATACTAGGCGCTTTTTCTAACTATTCTAATGTTTTTTTATCACTGTTCTGTCATTACGTCTACTTCAAAAGTATCCGAACACCTCAGTGACTTTTTTGATTGTATGGCCACTAAGCACGAGGCCAATAATGCAGGCTACATCGGTGGCCAGCAACGATAGCGCTGCAAACATGAATCTTGGAGCGAAGATCTTCCAAGTCATTAAGTGACGGCGCAAGGAGTACGCAGCAATCAAAGAGGCTACCGTTCGTACTCCAGCAACCGCAAACAAACCTAGTGCGGACCTGAGAACAAGTGCCACGGGCTGGCGGGGCTCCCTAAAAGGCGGCCGACGCCAAAGAGCACTGAACACGCACACAGTGCCAGCAAGAAGGAAAGGTCCCAGAGTATTGAATATAATCGTCATAGGGGACCAGGGGTAGCTCACTGTGCGTGCAGCCACAAATGCTATGTCCCATTGGATGCTTGCGATTGTTGCTTGGTGGCCCGTGAAATAGAAGAACCCATGAGCAAGTAGGTCAAACAGCACAGCCGTCAGCAACGTGTATTTGGCCTCGCTAATGTCGAGGAAGTCCAAGGATCCTAGACAGCTGTAAAGCAAACCGGCCAGGGCAAGTATTCCAGGGGGCTTATTAGTTACTGCAAGCGACCAAAACAAACAGACTGGGGTCAGCACAGCGTATGCGCCATGCACATTGTTGTACCCCTCGATCTTCTCGGGCCTCCCCGTGGTCTTGCTAAGAACTATCTCGATGGGCAAGTTGTTCCGCCACCAAATAGCGATACCACCAATGAGCCCAAACGCGAGAGACAGCCTACCGAGAATCAGTTTCCCAGTTTGTAAGCCTAGGAAATCATGGGGGATCCACCCGCGCGCCTCGGCGTTTTCGAAGGACCAGTATGCGATGACAATCACCATTGCGAGCGGAGTCATGTTCAGCAACAACGAAGCAGTGCCAACGTTGTTCTGGCCAATTGCCCAAAACCGCTTCAACAAATACGGGAGCACGAGCCCTAGAACGCCTAGAGCAAATATGGTCCATGTGGGGAATAAAGAGGAGCCCGCTTCGAACACTGTAGTCGCACAGCGAGACGCTGTTTCTTCTCTGCAGAACACCCAGCTACTCGAGAGCCTCAGAACTACAAGTAGCACAAAAACGTACCAGGCACCTAGGTGCATGACTACCGCATTGCCGGAACGAGCACATCCTATGGCAAGCACCACAAACACGGTGGCTCCCAGGAATTGCAAAATACGCGACTCCCAAATCACAAAGGAGTTCGAGAAGGAGGTTGCGACTTCAATAAAGAGCACACCCACGGCTGCTAAGGACCATATTGATGGCCGCGATATCGATTGGTGAGAAAATGAAGGCAGCACCGTCAATAACACGATACCGACGCCTGCATAGAACGATACGGATATAGCAAACCCAAGCACTGACGTTTCAAGATCTCCGATACTGTACAGGACCCCAATGAAGGTACCGCCAAGGGCACCGAACGTCTGGAAGCGAGAGATCAAGGAAATGTTGGCGGTTTGCACGGAGTTGTAGAGTAGCACCGCTAGCACAACCGACGAGATCAACAATCCTACGCCACGACGCATTGCTACAAGATCGAATTGAACCCAAGCGTCTTTGAACTCCCTCAGAATGACTTCTTGGTATCCTTGCGGGCCCATCTTCTCTTTCTGAGTAATTGCAGTAGCAAGCTTGGACTCAGCTAAACCGACAACACCAACGTACTTTTCGATCTGCTTCGCAGTTGCATCACAGATAGCTTGCCAGCCCTTCGCCGAAAAGGCCTGTCGAATTGGGAAGCCCAGTGAGTTGAAAGGGATAGGAGTGCCGAGCAGACCACTAATGGTTGGTACGAGATCGATCTGATTAACGGTGGCTATGCCCTCATTAGAGAATACTGGCCGTTTAGAGTACACCCACAGTGCTGCTTCGAGCTCCGGCTGTGAGTCACCTCCATGATTACCAGTTTGATCCATTCCATGATCACCCATAACCAGCAGGACCGTGCGATCATCGATTATTGAGGTAATTTCCTTCACGAATTCAAATGTCTCATCCAGCTTCGCAGACATAGCAGGGTGAGATGGGCCGTAGCGGTGTCCGACATGGTCAACACCAAGCATGTGTCCTATAACGACCTTGTTCGATGTATTCCGGATCATGTCAGGCAGGTGCGTTTTGACGCCATTGTCAACTGTATCGAGATCTCTGACATTTAGAGAAGGGAACGGGTAATTCTCGCTGAACTCGTGTGCAAACAGCGCCTCCCAAGTATCATCTCCCACAAACGAGACAGGACCAAGGTGGGTCGCTGCCTGGTGAACCCAATTGTCCTCCTCGATTTTGAAGCCCCCAAAGTTAGACCCAGCATCCACGAATGCTGGTAGTGAGCCTGTAGTAAGCCCCTTAAGTCGCTGCAGTGTCGTAGTGGGCGGGTCAGCCAAAAACTTGACTGCAAAGCTGTGTTGTGGGTTGTTCGAGAGTTCATGGACAGGGAAATGCCGCAAGTATGGTAGCTCGGCAGCTCCCTCTGGTGTTTCAATAAAGTCGTGGCGCAGTGCATCCACAACTAATACGACTGCACGATCGAAAGGTGCGCTCGCCTGTTTGGAACCCTCTGATAGGTCAGGCAAGACTGGCCGCGTTAATAGAAAGCCACGGGTGAACTGCCCAATAGCAGCCATATGCACAAAAAGAAATCCGAACACTACCCATAACGCATGTTTGCGTGTGGACTCAACGGCAAGCACTGAAGCTTTCGATCGTTGAGCCATGGTGTGTGCAATATTTTAAGTATATGCAATGCACGAACGTTCCACAAAGCTCATGGAACCCCTACCCACGACGCATTGAACCCGAATATTGGTGGAACACTGAACACGCGAATGTTTCCGTTGCAAGGGAAGCCGAATAACTGCTGAATGTAGGATCCAAAAATAAGCTTATGGAAGACTAGTACTTTATTTATACATGATTTAGGCAGACCGTGTATGGTGTCAAGGCCTTTTGCTCCGTCTTAAATTTTATTCGCCCGAATTATTTACTGGCCGGATCCACTTCGAAAGTCCAAGTGCCTGTTTGAGCAGACCAGCTCACAAAGTTGCCTTGAGACTGGAGACGTTTCATGAACTTACGAGCTAGAGGGTGTTCAGGGTCCTTGATAGGCTCCTTCGTGTCCCGCTTTCTAGCAAAAATATTATAGAGCGTCACTCTGTGCTTTTTGTTGAACCCCTGGCCAACAGGAGGTCTTTCAGACTCAATCGGATAGAGACAGAAGGACCTATCGCCGAACACAACGGTGTGACCGCATACCTGGGCCTGAACGTCGCTAAACATAGAGAGGTCCACGGGCTCCAAGAACTCTACGAAGCCCTGCGTGCGTTGGCCAATACGGAAGTCTTTGATTTGTCGGATCTCTCGCAGGGTCATGCTGGCAAGCTTGTGCTTTGCAGGCGAGATCCAGTAGCCGTGAGAATCGACAACTTCATTATCTGGGGTGTCCGGTGCCACAGCATCAGATGCATCTACGCCAAGGGAGACATCATTGTCTTCATTGTCTTGATCAGCTCCTTCTCGGTCTGCCGCTTCCTTGCCTTCGAGTGCATCAGCTCTACTCACATTGTCGAGGCCAGCCCCGCTTTCGTCGATGCGCGAAATGCTCGGGGACACAATGACATAGTCTTCGTTCTCGCCTTCCGTGGTTTGGTCGCCGCCCTTCTTGGTTGGTGTGCTAACGGAAATGGCCTGCGGGTTCGTGTTGCGAGCACTCTCCATCCCAATGGCCTTTACACCAGTCCGGGCGAAATCAAAGGCCTCCGTATTGAGAATGATGTCATCCGTGCTGTTGCTGAACAAGACATTCCGGAACCTATCAGCATCGCCAGGTTGTTTTTGCGGAGGGAAGGAAGCTGTGTCCGTTGTGGCTGTTGCCTCAATCTCCTTCTGGCCACCAGCCGGAGAGCTGCTTGTTTTGCCGATACGCTTACCGCGTGGGAGCGCATTGGGCTGCATAATTTGAGCAATTAGTATTCCCGTAGGAGGCTTGAATGATGCAGCATCCTTCTTCGAGGTTGCATATGGCTGCTCGCTCTGCGCAGTAGATTCAGAGGGCTGCTGTATGTTTTTGAACAACGGGTTCGACAGATACGCATCGCCATCGATAGACGCCATTGGCGCCGTTGGCACGGCTTGTTGCGACAGAGTCGATTGCTGCGCTCCGAGCCCGCCAAACCCGGTGGTTGATCCTCCTCCTAGTGTGGGCTTGCTGCCCCCAAACAAACCACCGCTGGTTGCTGGCTTGTTCCCGAAAAGCCCCGAGCCGGTGTTTGCCTGGCCCTGTTGGTTCCCACCAAAGGAAGAGAACATCGAGCCCGTGCCACCTCCGGCGCCGGAGTTCCCGAAGAGGCCGCCTCCACTCGTGGCTCCCGAGCCCGTGTTGCCGAGAAGTCCCGACCCAGTAGCCGGCTTGTTACCAAAGAGGCCGCCCGCAGTGTTATTATTGTTGGCGCTATTGGCGTTGTTGTTACCAAAGGTACTTCCACCAAATAAACCGCTTGACGGGTTGCCGTTGTTGGCGCCACTCGTGTTGTTGTTGGCTCCAAATGGAGACGCTCCCGTGTTGCCGGCAGCGTTATTAGACCCAAACAATCCTCCGCCGCCGCCTAGGCCACCAGCGGCCCCAGTTCCTGCGGCATTATTCTGGCCAAACAAGGACCCACCAGCCGGCTTGTTCAAGGTCGAGCCAAATCCACCAGTGTTAGTGGCTCCCATGCTTGTATTGTTCTGCGCACCGAAAAGAGGCCTCTGTGGCTGCTGAGACTGCCCAAAGAGACCGCCGGTCCCGCCTCCTAGAGTGTTATTATTCGCAGGGGGTTTCGGCGCGCCAAATCCGAATCCTCCAGATTGAGCGTTGCCCTGCTGCTGCTGATTATTTTGGCCGAAAAGACCGCCTCCAGTGCTAGACGCGCCAAAGGGCCCCGAGCCGCCGGCTTGGTTTGTTTGCCCAAACGCGTTCGTAGGAGTACTCGGGTTCTGGCCAAAGAGCCCACCCGCCGGCTTGTTTTGCGCACTTCCGAAGCCGAAGCCGCCCTGTTGCGGCTGGGACTGCCCGAAAGTACTGGTGTTGTTTTGACCAAACATGCCGCCTGAGCTAGGCTGGGCGTTAGCTTGACCGAAGGGGCCTGAGCCCGTGTTCGTCGGCGTGCTGTTATTCGCATTGTTCGCCTGGCCAAACAACCCCATGCCCGTGGTGCCCTTGTTTTGGTTGAAGCCGAAGCCAGAAGTATTAGCTGCATTGTTGTTGTTGTTGTTGTTGTTTTGACCGAACAAGGACGATCCTCCTAGCGTTGCTCCGCCATTGCCCTGGCCAAACGCACCAGTGCCTGTTCCGGCGGAGCCCTGGTTGCCGAACAAAGACCCGCTAGGTTTGTTCTGGCCAAACATGCTGCTGCCTCCCGTGTTATTCTGTCCGAACAGCCCAGAGCCCGAGTTGCTCGCTCCAAATGCATTGTTTTGTGGTTGGCTTGCCGCGGCACCGAAGCCAAAACCAGTGCCAGTCGCAGCAGGTGCAGCGGGTGCTGCAGGCTGTTGCCCGAAAAACCCGCCGGGCTTCGCACCACCGCCGAAGAGCGAGCCGCCGCCGCTTGCACTATTATTTTGGCCAAACAAAGAGCCCGTGTTACCCGCGCTCGCATTATTATTGTTTCCGAAACCGAACCCGCTCGAGGGGTTCGCGGCCGGCGTGCTGCCGAACCCACCTCCAGTCGAGGCCGAGCCGAAGGCGTTGCCCTGCTGGTTGTTATTCTGGCCAAACAAGCCACCCGACGTGCCGGCGGTGTTGCCGAAGGCTCCGCCCGTGCTCGGTGTGTTGTTGTTTCCAAACAGGCCTCCTCCGCCGGTCGCAGCTGTACTACTGTTGTTGTTGTTTTGACCAAACAATGACCCGCCCGTATTCGTGCCACCTCCTCCGAAGGCCGAGCCAAACGGGGAGCTTTGGCTTGGCTGGCCAAAAGCCCCGCTAGTGGCTGGGGCCTGTCCAAAGCCGAACCCCGTGGACACGGGTCCCGAGGGGCTCTTCCGGTTCGCCTGGTAGTCTTGCCATCTCAGCTCTTGCAACGTAGAGTTTGCATACTCGGGCATCATCGTGATTGTTTCATAGCGGTCGACCTTGCCTGCCTTGATGGGGTCGTTTGCCTCGTGGGGCGTGAACGGCACGGTGCCGGTTCCCTGGCCTTGTTGCTGCTGGCCCATCGCGGGCTGGCCGAGCTGGGGCTGTGTGCCGCTACCTAAGGCTGCTCCAAACGGCGAGCTCGCGGCCGGGGCTCCGAACCCGCTCTGTGCGGGCTGTGTGGGCTGTGCGGGCTGGCCAAATAGTGACGAGCCGGCGGCTGGTTGCTGGGGCTGGCCAAAGCCTCCTCCGAAGCCAGTGCCTGTGTTCCCTGACTGTTGACCAAATGAGGTGTTGAACATCTTCTACGCCGTGCTCCAGCACTGAGGTCAACTAGAGAAAACGAAAAGAAAACACAGCTAAGCGCGAGGAACACGCACCTCTCTTTCCAGGTAGAATAATAGAAGGGATGAGGAAGTCGTAGGGAAAGTAGCCGTGGTGGGCCGGCGAGGGTTATTTTCCTGGCAATGGCTGGGGGTGGTGGGTGCTGCAAAACGTCCCAAGCAGACCGCCTCACTACAGCTGTAACCCGACCGGGTGCGTGTGCATGCTTGTAGAGCGGCGTGTGTCAGGGCAGGGGTCGCGCAGAGCCCAAACTCAAACGCGTATATGGGCATAATTAAGAATTAATACGCGTGTGGACGACAGTGCTACAGACCCCCCAGCAAAGTCGCACAGAACCCGCTAAGTTACACGAAACCACGCAAAATCAAGCCGTAGCGAGCAGGTGAAGCAGAGCCGAAAATGGGAATCAAAGGTCTGTTCAAGGTCATCAGCGACAATGCCCCGAACGCCGTGAAGCTCACCGATTGGAAGGCCCTGTCTGGCCGTAAGGTAGCCATTGACGCGTCGATGTCGCTTTACCAGTTTCTCGTGGCCGTGAGGCAGACGGATGGCAACCAACTCACTGGCGATGATGGCCAGGAAACGAGCCATTTGGTGGGGATGTTCTACCGCACGATTCGCATTGTTGAGAACGGGCTGAAGCCTGTGTACGTGTTCGACGGTAAGCCGCCAGACTTGAAGGGCGATGAGCTCGACAAGCGCTTAGAGGCTCGTGAGAAGGCGCAGCAACAGGCCGAGGAAAGCGGGACTGCTGCAGACGCTGCGCGCTTTGAGAGACGCACTGTACATGCAACGCGCGTCCACAACGAGGAGGCCAAGAAGCTGTTGCGGCTCATGGGGATCCCCGTCATTGAGGCCCCGAGCGAGGCCGAGGCGACGTGTGCGAAGCTCGTGGCGAGCGGGAAAGTGTGGGCGGCCGGTTCCGAGGATATGGACACTTTGACGTTTGGTGCGCTCGTTTTGTTGAGACACCTTACTGCTGGCGACCAGAAAAAGAACCCGATCACGCAAATCAGTCTCCCGGCTGCGCTTGAAGGGCTGCAGCTCTCGCAGGCCGAATTCGTTGACTTGTGCATTCTTCTTGGCTGTGACTACTGCACGCCCATCCGCGGCATGGGCCCACAAACGGCGCTGAAGCTCATCAAGGAGCACCGCTCAATCGAGAATATCCAGGCTGCTCTCAGCAAACAGGGAGGAAAGCTGCAGATCCCTGATGATTACCCCGTAGAGGTTGTGCGGAACCTGTTTTTGAACCCGGAGGCCACGGATCCGGACGCGGTCCAGCTCAAATGGTCCCCGCCCGACGTCGAGGGGCTCGTCGAGTTCATGGTCAAAGAAAAGGGGTTTAACGAGGACCGTGTCCGGCAGAATGCGGCGAAACTCGCGAAGGCCGCGGAACAGAAGCCACAAGGCCGTTTAACCGACTTCTTTAAGGTCTCCACAACGGCTGCAAAGGCCGGCCCGAAAACGGCCGGAAGGAAGTCCGGCATGGTCACGAAACAGAAGAAAAAGGCCAAATAAGCCTTGAACGCGTCGTAGCTCTGCACGATACTGCGTCTTCGTGATCCTACGGCTGCTATGGCTGCTATGGCCTCTATGGCTGCTATGGCTAGGACGTGGTTATGGCTATGCTAAGAATATGCTATGGCTAAGTCACGACTTTTAAACTGCAATTGACTGCTCGACGAATTAATTTGCAAATTTCTCGTTGAAATTGGCGGGTGGTTGGACTTTACACAGATGCTTGCCGGGCTCTACGTGGAGTAGGCGGCTGGCTTACCTCAGCTCACACGCCCGGTAGCCACCGAGCAAACGGTGCATTCTGTAAAGACTCATCGAACTTGACCCAATTCGCAGTACACTGGAAAAGCAATGAAAATCGGATGCCATGTGTCTATCGAGGGGGGCGTGAGCAGGGCCGTTCGCGAGGCCAAGCTTCTCGGGAACACGGCGTTCGCAATGTGGCTTCATAGTAACCGCGGCTGGACGTCGAAGCCGTATACGCCCGAAGAAATTGAGAGATTCAAGACGGAGTGTAAAACGCATAATTACAATGCGCGCACAGATATTCTGCCTCACGGATCGTACCTCATAAACCTCGGGTCGCCCGACCCAGAAAAGCAGAAAAAGAGTTACAACGCCTTCGTTGACGAACTGAAGCGGTGTGAACAACTCGGCATTGGCCTTTACAATTTCCATCCTGGGTCCTCTGTGGGCACGCCGAAGCCGCCAGCGCTAGACCGTGTGGCGAAGTCGATCAACGAGGCGCATTCCGTGACAGAGTATGTGAAGGTGGTGCTGGAGAACTCGGCGGGTGACCCCGCAAAGGCCATTGGGTCGCAACTGACCGACCTCAAAACAATCATAGACATGGTCGATGACAAGGACCGCGTCGGCGTGTGTATCGATACGTGTCACACGTATGCAGCCGGGTGGGACCTCAAATCCGAAAAGGGCTTCTCTGATTTCTGGAAAGAATTCGACAAGGTTGTTGGCATGAAGTACTTGAGTGCGATCCATGTCAATGACTCGTGCTGGCCCATGGGCAGCCACCGCGACCAGCATGCGCGTGTTGGCACGGGCTTCCTGGGCCCGCAAGCGTTCCGGATCCTCATGAACAGCCCCGAGCTCGAAAACGTTGTTGCTGTTTTGGAGACAAAAGAATTCGAGGACGAGGTGCCACAGCTGAAATGGTTCATTGGCAAGACCGAGGAGGAAGTCGAGAAGAACTGCCAGGCGTTGATAGACAAGGGCAAGTCCATGCGCGAGACGAACCAACGCAAAATCGATGCAAAGGCAGCGAAGGAGGCTAAAAAGGGCGCCAGCAAGCGGAAGGCGCCGCCGAGCCAGGCCAAAACAATGGCGGACTTTGTGGTCAAACGGAAAAAGACGGCCGACAAAACCGAGGCTCGGCAGGCGGGACTGGACACATCTAATAAGGACACCCCTGCTTAGGATGCCCCTGATCAGCATGCTTCATGTTTACACAATCTCCTGCTGAGTAGTTAAATCATTGACTAATTCATTGACTGTATATATATCATATATTTATCTGACCTTATGTGGGTTTTCACGGACATACGTGAGTAAATAATAGTTCATATGCATGTGCGACTTGCAGGAACCCTGCCGCCTACCGCATGTGTGCCCGTCATGCTTAGATGAGGCCCGACCTCAACTGCTGGAAGAGTACACAATAGCTCGCGCTAAGCTGAAGTAGAGCACAAAATGGATTTCTTCTCAATGGGGATGTTTTGCGTGGATGAGATCCACACGCCTACAAAGTCGTACACGGATATCATTGGTGGAGCCGGCACCTACGCGGTGCTGGGCGCTGGAGTCGTGCTTCCCAAAGCCGAGCGAGAGCGTGCCGGGTTTATTTGCGATGAAGGCAATGATTTCGGGTCGGAAATGCGGAACGAAATCAATAGCTGGAGCACGGGCTCGATCCAACGCAGAGACGAGACTCGCAAAACCACCAAAGCGTGGAACAAGTTTGTTGACAACGAAGAAAGACTGTTCAAGTACCTGAGCCCCAAACGCCAGATATTCTACGAAGACCTGCCGGAACCGGCACGCAACGCGAAGGGTATCCATCTGATCTGCTCTCCACAGCGGTGTGAAGAGTTCATGCATCACTTCCGCACAAACGCGTGGCCCGGCCAAAAATACGTGTGGGAGCCCGTGCCTACGGAGTGCAGCCCCGCTCAATTCGATAACATGAAGGCTGTGGTTACAAAGTACAAAATCGACGTGCTCTCTCCGAATGCGCTTGAGGCTGCAGCGTCAGTGGGCCAGCAAGAGCCACAGACACAGGAAGGGGTAGAGCATCTCGACAAAACATACTACCAGTTTGCTCCTGCAATTGCAATTAGGTGTGGTGGCCTCGGCTGCTACCTTCGAGTCGGCGACCGCAGCAAGTGGTACCCAGCCTATTTTGTCAACGAGCCCGAGCGCGTTGTGGATCCCAGTGGGGCTGGAAACGCGTTTTGCGGGGCTCTTTGCGAAGCTTTGGCACGAGACCTTGATTGGGATACGGCAATGGCCTATGCAGCGGTTGGTGCGAGCTTCATGATAGAGCAGATTGGAGCTCCTAAGTACGATGCTCAAAAAGATACCTGGAATGGAGAGGTTGGGGCCGACCGGATCCGTAAGTACTTAGACCGCATTTCTTGAATTCGCACTGGAGTACTTGCCTCTACGATTCAAATTTACATCCTAGTCTATTTTTTTATCCAATGTATATTTTTCACGCTCAGCGACTTATTTGCCCTCTCCAGACTTGCCTGTCACCCATCACCACGACCACGACCTCCACCAGCTTACACCGTCCACCACCACACCGTAAACGCCCACCACCCACACACCACACATAGACTGTGCGCGTGTTCTTGTTGAGCGGGCGGGGTAAACAGAGTGCGCTAGAAGGATGGCGAGAACATACGTAGCAGGCGTGTTCTTAACGATCTGCACGTACGAAGGACCCCAGCTCGTATACCATTACTATGACGACAGAGTCGGTTCAGAAGGGGACGAGAGCGTGAGTAGTAGCGATGACGGGCTCGAATGGAGCTCTGAGGAGTCGAGCGAGGGCGAATTGAGCGACTCAGATTCATTCTACCTCAAGTCTCCCTCGTCAAAGTCAACGTCGAGCCGTCACCTTAGTGGGATCACTCCACCGGCCTCAAAATCAAGGTACCAGTACCCGAAGCCGCATGCATCAGTTACGACGCACTCTTCTTCGGCCTCCGAGCCCATAAATGGTTCGAAAAGGAACTCGAAGGCGTCAAACAATTTTACGTCGGACTCTATGTCCACATCGACCTCAGTTGACCCTTCACGGTCAGTGTCTGGTTCGGAAAATCTGGGCCCGAATTCGGCAACTAATAACTCAAGGGCAACGCCAAGATCGCTGGGAATGCTTAGCAGGCTTTCGGAAACAACTGCCGGTGCAGACAGAAGCTCGGAGTCTAACTCGCCGGGAACACCTACGTCGCCGGAGTTCTCGCGGCCAAGACCTGTGGAGCTTCCATGTGGACTCGATAAAGACATACTGGCCGAGATTCTGACGCCGCCCGAAACGATGTGCAACGAGAAGTTCACGCTGACGGTCGATGATTGCATGCTCGTTGGCATTCCTGTCCACATTTTGGACACAGGGACCTGGCGCCCACTGCGGCCTGGGTTCACTGAACAGCACGAGGATGCCATCAAGACCGATCTTGCTGCACAAACCGAAAACCCATCTGACGAAGTCCAGAGCGAAGACGGCCGGCCGGCCATCAATATGAACTCGCCAGAAGCGAGTCCTTTGCGTAAGAGTGCGAGCACGGGCACGGACACTGACGCCGGCACTGACAAGGATACCGACAGTGGAGCAGGCTCTGTCGATAAAGACACGGAAGAACCCTCGGCCGAGCAATTAGTATCACGGTCTGTACCCCGCAGCCCGAGGGTAGAGCCGTCTACCGTGGCAGAAGTAGGTCAGTTGAAAGGCGTGATTACTGACAAGGACTCGCCAATGCGAATGTTCCATGTGAGTTTCGCGCTCATACCGCCCATCACAGAGGCAGCAATCTGTGAGGAGCGCGTGTACAAATTCATTCTCGTACCTTTCGTCCGTATGCTGAGACAAGAACAGGCAAGCAAGAATTACGTCTGGGAGGAGGTGTCGAAGATGCAGCGTGTGCACGAGTCTTTGAACAAAGCCAGCGCTGCAGAGATTCAGGAAGCGATGGAATCAGTGAGCGAGCTTGCGCGCGCGCTCCGGAGGATGTGCACGGCCATTGCCAATATGGACATTGCACGGATCATAATCGGAAGCAAGGCCAGGGCATTTCAGGTTCCGCTGCAGCTCGAGCTTGCCCAGTTGCCAAGCTGGTATGACGAGATCTCACCACACTCGTATGTGAGCACGATCAATTCCCCGTCGAAAGAAATCGGTCATGAGTGCTACGAGTGTTATGGCTTACTGCTTCTCGATGACCCCGAAGTCATTCTGCAAGAAATCGAGGTCGACCCGCAGGGCCCCGTAGCAGCGATGATCCGCAACATCGAGCCCACATCGAGCCTTGAAGAGCTGGCTCTGCAGAACAACATTGAGATCAAGCAAATTGTGAATCTCGTGTGGTCGCTCGTGTACTGGAGACGCGCTAGAATAATAATACCTATTCACGCACGGTACACGTACTTTACAAGCCCACTGTCGCCAATAACGACCAATTTCTCTGAGCTTGCTGCTCAGTACCACAATATATTTCCTATGATGCCGCCAATGCAGAAACTGTTGGCGCTGCTTTCCACAGGAAAGCCGAAACCTTTCGCAATGCATATTCCATCCACAGATCACAGGCATATCTATCTTCAAGCGCTGTCGTGGCTCATGCAGAAAGATTTTGTCACACACTTGCCAACGTTCGCGCTAGTGGTCGTAACTCGTAAAATCAAACTGTCGTCAATGAACACAGAGCAGGAACAGGCCATTGAAAGCAATGAAGGAGATACTATCAACGATAAGGATAAGCAACAGCAAACCGATGCTCCCAAAAATGGCAACCAGAGCTCGGCGTCTAGAGCAAGACATATTAACGTCGATCTCAAGCTCACCCCAGAAAGGAGTACCGGCGGCCAGAACTTCTCTGACACGACCAGCGATGCGATCAAACGCAAGAGACTGTTGAGGCGTCGACTGTCGAACCGTACAGAGATCGAAGAGATCCAGGACAGCATTATTCAGGACCCGAGGAAGGCGACGCCGCTTGAGAAGCGCTGGCTGGGCCAGATCTCGGTTTCAGGGTCGTCCCGGAACACGAATTTGGCGGCCATGTTCCAGCGCTTGACGAAATATTTCAATGGCAAGGACTGTTTAGAGCAGGTCATGATCCACGAGCGTATTTCGAGAGAGGACATGCGGAGCTTCATGCAAGAGTTCAGTCAGTACATTGTCACATACAAGCATTGGTAGCGCGCGCACGCACGTTCCCCGCGACCTGCTCTGGTCTTAAAAACTTGTATCAAAGCTGGGTAGGCCCCTCGATATGTATTTATATTCGTATAAGTAATAACACTGTACAGCGAAACCTGCCTGTTTGAAACCGGTGAGAGTCACATTAGTTCTCCATGCTATTCCTCATCGCTAAACTCGTCCAGCGAGCTCATCTCAGACCCCGAGTCTTCATCGAAAGGCGTCGCATGCTTGGAGCCACCGTTACTCAGAAGCGGAGTATTACTTTTGGCATACTTTTTGACGTATGCTTGTACCTCTCGTTGGTAGTCTCCATTGTCACGAATCCACAAAGCCGCTGCACGACGGTTCAGCGGATCGGCGGCGTTCGGGTATGCAAGCAATTGAGGAAGAAACGACTCGAAAATATTCAAAAGGCCAAATATGGGAGTCCAAGTCTCGTTTATGACGTCCAGACACACACTGCCACTGCCTTCATCTATATTTGGGTGGAACATTCTCGTCTTGAACACGACCGATGGCGAGCTATAGGGATAGTCATTGGGGAGCTCAACATTAACGATCCAAGTACCGCCAGAGTATATAGTGTCTTCGGGACCTGGGAACTCCACGGCGAGTTCTCGCAGGCTGTCGTTTGCGAGCTGGACTCTGAATTTGCTGTTTGCTCTGTTAAAAATGTTAGTAGCCGTTCGTGAGCTTGGGATTGAGCCCGCAAAGAGGGGTTTCGCCACTCGAATACTTACAATTTCTTTACATCTAGCTCAATGCGACGATTCGGGGCCACCATGGTTGGCGTGATGTTGGCTTCCGTAAGTCAAACGGTGGTACGACTACCGCTCCCCAAAACCCACTCCACCAACGCAGAGCGCCTCAGTCGTACACTGTTGGACTACCACGGGAAGTCTGTGTGAGCCCTGACCCACACTCCTACCGTGTCTGCACGTCGGGCCAAGGCCAAATATGGACTTCCGGAGGGGAGCAACCACGAGCAGGTGATTGGAGTCTTCTTCACTTCGCCTTGAATTTGATTTTTCCTATCGAGTGGACTCGCAATATAATATATTTAGCAAGCATTGACTACTAATTTGAGCAAGAAGCACATGCCCATGCTTCATATCATGCTACAGATATCAGACTGATCATATGCCCCCCCCAACTAGCTGTGGTGTACTCTCGTTGCATGTGTAGTCCGGATCCATGCCTCGTTTGTAAGCAGAGACCGATCAGGCGGACTACTAGACTAGGCCACAGGACATACGAGCAGAGCGGCTCTCTAGTTGGAAGGATGTACTGAAGCATGTCCACCTCAAATTCGCAAAGAATTACAGGCCTGCAGGAAGGCCTAAGACCTGCAGACTGCATGAGGGGAGGGGCCTCCACGGTCAATAGTGTGAGCCAAGATCAAACGGGCATTCAAGACGGTGACGATGACCCATTGAGAGCAGAGAGCGTGTATACGAACCTTATTATAACCGAGCATGCCTTGCGTTCACAATATATCGAGCTGCAGCGAAGCAGGAGAAGGGGGCTTCTCTTCTTCTGGGGCGTAGTGGCCGGTGCCTCGGTACTAACGTACCGCGTGCGTTACGATCCGTCAATGTACCGGTTTATCAGACTAGTTGAGCAATTGCTCATGATCGCGAGTTACATTTCGTGTGGCCTGTTCTTTTTAACCGGACTGTATACAAAGGTTTTTGCGGTGGCCCCGAGATTTCTTGCTGACACTAACAAGGGCCTAAAGACACTGAACTTCCGGATTGTAAAATGCCAGACTACTTTCAAAGAGAAATTGGTCCGGTCGTTGGTCGATCCAGTTTACACAGAGGACCCGGCGGGGCCCGTGAAGCTAGTTTTGTCACCCCGAGAGTTCGCACCCCACTTCATAGAAGACTGGGAAATTTTCCGAAATGAGTACTGGGAGAAGCAGCGTAGGCGACGCCAAAGGCTGAAGAAGACTCGCAGAAGAGCTGATAGCAAAAAGAATCACTGAAAATGAGTGTCCTATCTTCCATCCCAATTCTGGAAGTTAACTTCACTTTACCGGCCTCATCACCACAGCAACCAATCGGCTTGAAAGAGCAATATGAGAGCATAGAAGAGACAGGGGATCCAAACGAGGAACTCGGAGCAGCCATGATCAAAATATTACGGTTCTGTATCACTCGGCAAAGCACTGCTACCGTATGCAGCTGGTATATCACGATTTTGACTCACACCAAGGTGTGAGCGATCAGGGATACTAACGGACGGAAGTACAAGATCTAGGGACATGTATATCCCAGTGGAAAAGGCCGTTGTGCCCGTCTAAAGTGCAAGTCCTCTGCCTTAACCTTGTTGGTCGTGCCTTGAACGATCCAAAGTCAGCCTACACTGTTTCGACGTCTATGACACACTCGCAAGTGTACTTACAAAATCCACTTGAGACTTGGGGACTTGCAAATACGGGCTCCGCTCTGAGGGCTCGAATCGCCGGACGCTAATTGTTCGCAATTGGCTGCACATGGCTTGCACCGAGCCATTGAAATACTGCATGAGCATGCAAGAATACGATCCCTCGGTGCGTTAATATTTTCATTTCAAAATCAGGAACTGTTAAATGAGTTCTTTTTAGCTGTGCGATTCCACAAGTTGCCTAATAGCCAAAGTCTGTGTGTGTGCCATTGCGCGGAACTCAATGAATCCAGGACTTTGTTTTTTCTGCGAATTATATATGTTACATTAAACTACTTCTAAATTATCGAGTCTCTGAACCATCGAGACAATCGCAAAAGCTTGCTCAATTGAATATACAGAATTCCCCCCAGGATTTCTCTAAACACATGCACCTGTGTGTCATGATGACCGCTGTCTCACCCCCCCACATGGGCAAACGAGAACAGTTCTTACAAAGTAACATGACCCGCAGAAGCAAGTAGCGGGTACCTACGTCAAACGCGCACGGCCATAATTAAGACATGCAAGACGTTGTTCCGGGTCATGTGCCATCCCAGTCCACCCCTTCATGGAGAGAGAAATAAGGATGCAGCTCGCACCTATCAGGGGCCGAATATCGCACGAGCCCACGTTGTACTTAATTTGCCAAAATCCTCATTCAAAATTCTGTTCTGCCCAGTCTAGCCCTGAGTTCATGTAACAGCGCGAGCTGTGCGTGTCCTTGCTTGAACGAATAGGCCCTCCCGCCACTGCCAGTTTCTGCACAAGCACCTCCCATTTACACGCATAAGTGCGACTTCGAAAGGCAACATTCCTCCTCCACTGGTCTCGCTTGGGAGTTTGCATAGCCCTAGCCTCATAACGTCACTCTCCCACGTATGCCGAGTTAACGCTGGTGATGTGCGGCCGCATACCGTAAGCAAGCCAAAACATGACATCATATGCAAGTGTCGGCGCGTGTCATCTGGGCAAGTTTCGATGAGTAACACCATGCTTGCCGTTATCTTCGCAAGGCGACCCCGTCCGCTGCTACCCACCACGCTCTGCATCGCTTATTCCCTTGCCCCGCCTTTCTTCTACGGGTTGGATTCCTGAGGGATCGTACTTTCTCACGATTATTGTGAATGGCTGTTTTTGACAATTTGAAAAACTTCATTCGACAAGGAAAGCAGGCAGGCGCGAAAAACGGCCATTCTGTGCCGGCCGGTCGTGACAGCGCCGATGTTTCCGACAGTTCGGGTGCGAAGGCGTCGAAGGGACGGGCCACGGCATCGTCATCCACAGCTGGCCATAAAACTGATGCTGTGGATGCCGAGGCGTCCACCTCCCGGAAGCATTCGAACCCAGCACTGCACTCGGGCCACGAGCGTGACCCTGAGCCTGAGTCTGGCTCCGAGTACACACCGAAGAAGGGCAAGCAGCGCAAATACGACAGCGCCGTGAAGCAGATCATTGCTGAGGAGAACGCAACTCGCTCGAAGATGCCCGCGTATGCGGGGCTTGAACGGTACAAGCTCGTGGAGAAAATGGGCGACGGGGCGTTCAGCATCGTGTACCGTGCGTTTGACGTCGAAGCAGACGAGCCACGGGCGATCAAAGTCGTGAGCAAACACAACCTCTCGTCAAGCCAGCGTGCCTCTGTGCTGAAGGAGGCCGCAATCATGCGTCAGCTACAGCATGACAGCATTGTTCACATGTATGCATTTTTGGAAACTCCCGAGTATTATTTCATAGTGCTGGAACTCGTTGAAGGCGGAGAGCTGTTCCACCGCATTGTTCAACTCACGTACTTCAGTGAGGATCTCAGCCGACACACGATTTTGCAAGTAGCCCATGCGGTCCGCTACCTCCACGAGGAGGCCGGTGTTGTGCATCGAGACATCAAGCCCGAAAATCTACTGTTCACGAGAATCCCCGTCACTCCGTCGAAAAAACGGGTGCTGCGACCAGGCGATGACGAGACGAAGGAAGACGAGGGTGAGTTCTTGGAAGGTGTTGGCGGTGGAGGTGTCGGGACCATAAAGCTTGCTGATTTCGGACTGTCAAAGGTCATTTGGGACTCGAAGACGATGACTCCGTGCGGCACGGTCGGATACACGGCCCCCGAAATCGTCAAGGACGAAAAATATTCGAAGTCAGTGGATATGTGGGCACTGGGCTGCGTGCTGTACACTATTCTTTGTGGGTTCCCGCCCTTTTATGACGAGTCCATCGATGTGCTCACGCACAAGGTCGCCATGGGCCAGTACACGTTCTTGTCACCTTGGTGGGATGGCATTAGCGACTCTGCCAAGGATCTCGTGAGCCATCTCTTAACAGTCGATCCCGAAAAACGGTACACAATTGACGAATTTTTGCAGCATCCCTGGATCACGCAGGAAAAGGAAACGGCTCTCTCTACAGACAGCGAGGTCACAAAGCATATGCAGCCATACCAATCGCTGCCGTCCACGCCTATGCACGAACGCGGCGGTGTCCGTGATGTGGCTCGCAGCGGCGCATTGAAGGACGCATTCGACGTCTCTAATGCCGTTTACCGCCTCGAACAGGAAATGGCACGCCGCAACAAGGGCTCACGCAACGCTGCCATAATCGAGGAGGATGATGAAGATAGCGTGGACTTTGCTCACATCGAACACGCGTTCGATAAGCTTAACCTCAACAGCGCCCGCACCACGCCAACAGGCACCGGTTCAACAACATCTGCACGCGCGAGCAAAACTAGCTCCCCCAATGTGGGATCGTCTCGCGCTGCAGCGAAGCGTGCAGCAGCCGCTGCCGCAGCATCTGGAGCCACTGGTGCGGGTGGTGGATCATTCTTTGATTTGCATTTAGAAGGTTCAACCTTGTTGGAAAGACGAAAGGCAAGACACGCACCGCTTGCCCACTAGCTGCAACCTCCAACGACCTTGCGGAGTATTTTAGAGCACCATCTCACTTTTATGTTTACAGATATTTATTGGAAATAACCCCTAATTTGGCCTTTCGAATCGACTGCACTTTTGTGGATTGCCACAGCGGAATTTCAACAACGCCTCACGAGTGAGCTGTCCTTGATAAAGTCCAAAACAGAACCTTACTCAACAATTAAGCATTCCTGACGAGTGGGAATCGATGGTTCCTACATACGTTTAGAAACCTCGCTAGCTCAATTGGAAGAGCGTGGGACTTTTAATCCCAAGGCTGCGGGTTCGAGCCCCGCGTGGGGTGCTTCCTTTTTTCTTTTTGTTCCCAGTGCCTCAGTTTAATGTTCGACCGTACACCACCTACTGAGCAGTTAGCTGTGCACGCGCGTGTGAAGTGATGGTTTTATTATAATTCTACGAATTTTTGACCTATGCGAAGCACTGGATGGCAGGGATTAAGCTCCTTGAAGTAGCTGAGTAGCATTTGGATAGTTTATATCAAAACAGACTTGGAAAAAGTCCTTGATGCGGAGCAGTCATTTTATCGCAATTGTGATTTCATAATAGTTCTTCACCATAAATATAACTATTATTGGAGTGGAATTGAGATTCCACAGCAGATTTTGCCTCGTAGTCATCTTCAAAGAAGTAATCGTTAATGTATATAAAATGAGGAGTGGGAAGAAGGGTACGAAAGGGTCCGCGCACAAGTAAACAACGTTCTTTATATGTCGCAAATTACTTTGGACCAGACAGCAATTGCTACTACCGTAGCCGCAAACATCATTCTCAGTTTATCAATTCAACTACAAAAGTACACGAAAAAACAGGTGCTTCATTTGGCTCTTCATGGAGTCTCCACTGCGCTTTTTGAACGCATCTGGATTGCCGGCTTGGCGATGCTGGTAATTGCGGAATGCTCGTACTTTCTTGCTCTTGGCCTCAGTGACAAGGCATTGCAATTGACACCTATAGGCGTCTTCACTGCCACGTCGAATATGGTTCTTCCCCCACTGTTTTTCGAGCACCGCACCTGCACAATCGTTGGCTCGTTGATGTGTGATTTTGGTATTCTAATTATGATTTTAGTGGGTCCCAGTGTTTCGTACGGTGTTCCAAAATTTGACTGGGATGCCTCGCAAACGAAATGGGTCATAATTGCTGAAATTTGTTTTGGGATTATCCTAGTCATGGTGAAACGGCACCGTCCTGCGAATTGCTCGCTGAAATTAGGAACGAACTGCGCTATTAGCTCTCTCATGGGCTCCTACTCTGTCATGGCTATCAAAATAATGCAGACTATTCCTGAAGATAGTAGTTCCCAGCCTTTGTTAGCAACAGTTGTCCTCCTAAGCTTTGTCCTCGAGATTGTCCTCCTGACCGAGTCACTGCAATTCTTCCCGGTCTGGCAAGTAGTTCCCCATCATTTTGCTCTTTTTTCTTCGTTTGTTCTTTTGAACAGCGTCACGCTTTTCCATCAATTCGATGACACCTCGACTTCGAGTAAGGCCCTAGTGCTCGCAGCTCACGTTCTCATAGTAACCGGTGTGTGGACATCGGCCAAGCCTCATTTGGATATACCAGCAAACATTATACATTCCGGCTTGTTGCCGGAAATGGCAAACCGAGTTCTAAGCCGCTGGACGGAATCGAACGAAGACAGCGCTCCCTTGGATACAGACGTCTCGACTTCACAGCTCGATACTCCATTCGGCCACTCTTGTTTGCAGATTGAATTTGGCAACATCATGCACGAGATTTTATCGCAACACGATAACCCGATCACAAGGCCCTAGCGTTCAGGAATAAAGCCTTGACGGAGGACCCCCTCTGGAGCTTTTTCCTATCATTTGAGGCTGGGGGCAGCCTAACCAGGGCATTCGCACGCACCATACTCTTTATGGCGCTGCTTCTTTGAAACTCTCCTGTAGAGTCCCAAATCCACTTATCAGAGCTCTGGGACACAACTCCGCGCTGAAATTCAGGGCGGGAGTCCAAAACTATGTCTGAGTTGATCTCAACATCGACCCATTCACTTGCATCTTGTCCCCTTGTCCTTCCCATCATTTTCATCAGCATTGGGTATCCAAAAAGCTGTAAACACACGACACAGCTCACTGGATTTCCCGGAAGTGCAAGAATAGCTTTCTGGTTCGGCAGGGTAGCGAAAGTGACCGGCTTGCCTGGCTTCATGAGGACGCGCCCGAATTTGATATCACCGCCCATATCTTTTATTAAATCTTTCAATAAATCAAGCTCACCCATTGATACGCCGCCGCTCGTCACAAGGACATCGACCTGTTCTAGAGCATTCGCTACCTTTTCCCGTAACGAGTGAACCGTGTCTTTTGCAATACCCAGATCGACTACATTGGCACTTCCAAGCCACGTCCTAAGGTTTGTCAAGAGCATAGGCCTGTTCGAATCCCAGATTGCACTCCCGGATAGGGAATTTCCCGCGTCGACAACTTCATCGCCTGTGCTCAAAACACCTACGATAGGCTTCCGATAAACTGGAACTTTAGTGATGCCAAGACTGGCGAGAATACCGATCTCACCACCAAGAGAACTTATTATTGTATTGTGCTTCAGGACACGGCTTCCCAACGAGACGTCACTTCCAATCTCTCTGATATTATCGCCTGGGGTCAGATTCGGAGCGATAATCTGTACCTCTAACTCCTCGCCATCTCGCTCTTTGTGCAGCTTTGTGTTCTCAACGGGAACAACCGCCGTAGCACCATGAGGCACCGGCGCACCAGTTGTGATTCTGGCGCAGGAATGCGGAGGAAGAATAGCGACATCCGAGGAGGCATGCGAGATTTTGGACACTGGCACTATGCGGTCGTAAGTTTCCTGAAAATCGACTTGGAATACGGCATATCCATCGACTATGCTCGCTCGGAAAGATGGAACGTTGACAGGAGCAAAGATATCCTTGCACAACACGCAGCCCAACGAATTGTCTAGCCCGATTTCACTTGGAGAAGGATCTGGCGTGCTGGCAAGAACCATGGACACAGCCTTATCAAAGTCAGTGAGCGGGAACGGACTTTCCCGTTCTCTGAATGCGGGCCCAAAGAATTTCGGGCCGGGGCCATGCGAGTGGGAACCATGAGAATGGCCGTGTGTGTGCGAGTGACCATGGTCGTGGTGGTGACTACTGCTGTCAAAGTGTGAATGTGAATGTGAATGCGAATGAGAGTGGGAGTGGGAATGCGCATGGTTGTGACCAAGAGACGGAAGTGTTGCCGACAAACTACTAGGAGCCTGCAACGTCTGGGCCTGCGGAACCGAATCACCCTTTGTTACGGAAGAGTCTTGCGAGTGGAGCGCGCGTGAACTTTCGCCTTGAAGAAGCTTAATGGCATGCGGGAGCACTCTTTCAACAGCTATGAAATTTTCAACAGCTGCCTTAGGAGACCCAGGCAGCGTAATCACGAGAGACCTCCCACTTATTCCAGCAACCGGGCGCGATAAAGCTCCAAAGGGAGTGATGGACAGGCTGTATTGGAGCATTGCTGCAACCAAGCCAGGCGTCTTCTTTGTGAGGATGGGCTTGATAGCCTCAGGAGTTACGTCCCTCGGCGAAAATCCCGTTCCACCTGCAGTCAATATGAGATCGCAGCCCTCAGACACGAGCTGCTGGACCATGTCTCTAATTTCGGTTTCATTGTCGGGCACGTAGCTCACAGGAATAGCATCTGATAGTAAGCTGGAATTGATCGCAGCCTTCAGCTTTGGTGACGTCTGGTCGGACGAAGGATCAAGCGCGCAAGTATCGGATACAACGACAATAGCCGCTTTCATTTGATCCATTTTTCTACGATTTCGGATCTCAATTCACTGATCTGGTGGTAGGATTCCTAGGTAGCCATTGCGGATTTCATTCATGTTAGGGTTCATGCATGGTGGAGCACCCGAGAACTGCTGGCTGAGTCGATGTGTCAAGTCGAACAGTCCTGCGGACGTATATAGCGAGCATAAAGACTCGGAAACCGGGATGTTGGTGTAGACACTACAGAGCAGGAATTATCCTGGATATACTTAGCCCAACCTTCAGAGTCGGGAAGTAGTGCCATTGCTATATATCTGAATATGATTGGTTCAGCTAAAAAGATTTATTTCACTACCAATTATTATTGTTGCCACTTCTTAAGGTTTGACGCACGCGACCGCTAGCAGGCTTGTGTAGCACCCCTACCCAGCATTCATTGAATCTCGGGAGCCCAGTGCGCTGTAGGAAAGCCAAGAATTCTTTATGGATTTTTCGTCTCACAGAAGCTCTTGGGTGGACTTTGACAACCGTGCACTCGTTGATGGCTTGACCAATCCTATGACAGGCAGGCGCAGTGTTACGTCCCTGAGATCTATGGACTCATTGAGCCAAACTCATGAAGACTCCTCGAGTACCACAAACCTATCTACTCCGAGTTCAGAAACTTCAATTGAGGCGCGTAGACCCTCGTATTCGCTCTCAACGCTGAATGGGTCCATAGATATGTTGAGAGGTTGGCTTGTTTCATTGAACCTGGCCGACTATTATGACGCGTTCGTGTCGAACGACATCACTTATGACGTGCTCGCATATCTGAGGAAGGAGGACTTGAAAGAATTCATACCGAAAGTCGGCGACCGAGTCAGAATATGGAAGGCTGTCAAAAACTTACAATATCAGCCATGGACCCAGCAACAGGAACCAACGAGCTCTCATTCTAACCAAAGCAAATCTCCAGGCTCTCTAAGCTCAACCTCGGATCTCGAAAAGCCCGTGAGCGTGACCTTCATGACCACAGAAAAGTCGATGCATCTTTCGCTAACCCCGACTAGTGCGGTTCGCCCCACGATCTCTCAAACGCTCAAGCTTCCCTCGGAGAGCTATTTTAGTGTCCACGATGAGTTTGATTTCTATGACAGCGAATCATCACTGAAAGACGCTATCTTCAGGAAAGGCGTGCGTGAATTCTGGATATCACGAGACGAGGGTGCACCAGCCTTTGCGCTCGCCAATGCGGATGGGCCCTCCGCGCCTTCTTCAGGAACGTCTTCAGATGACCAGACGATGATCGCTAGTCGAGAGAATGTTCTCAACGTCGGTAATAAAGGAAGGCCGACTTCTCACGAAGTGACGAGTCGACTGTCTGATTTCTTCCCTGGCAGTAAGCAAGAACTTCTTGAGGAAGGGCTCCGGAACTCGCTTCTCATCAACCGACGATTCTCGACCCTGACAGGCGGCTGGCGTACGTCTGTCCGGTCCTCTCGTCGTTTTAGTAGACTACCAAGCCTAGAATCGAGCGAGCCGAAGGCTTCAGAAAGGCCGAAGACAAGCGCACTATCCCAAAATTTGCATGCGCTTGATATAGGACAAGAGTCGGAGCTTTTGGAGCAGCTGGACAATGAGGAAATGAGCCCGAGTGAGTGGCTACGTGGAAAAATTATCGGTAGTGGGTCATTCGGCTCCGTTTATTTAGCATTCAATGTCTTCAGTGGTGACATCATGGCGGTCAAGCAGGTACAGCTAATTGAGCGGGACCAGCGGCAAAAGAAAATGGTCGAGGCTCTCCGCCAAGAAATCAGAACCCTCCGCGATCTTGAGCATGAAAGCATTGTACAGTATCGTGGGTTCAAAAAAGAGGGCGAGTACCTGAACATTTTCCTAGAATACGTGCCCGGTGGGTCTTTGGCTACAACCATTGCAAATAATGGACCCTTGAAAGAGCACATGGTAAGGGAATACATCAAGCAATGCTTGTCTGGCTTAGCATACCTTCATGATCGTGGGATCATTCATAGGGATATCAAAGGAGCGAATATACTGGTTGACACGAACAATCGGGTAAAAATCAGCGACTTCGGTCTCAGCAAACACGAGGACAATGCAAAACAGCGTTATTCCATGCAGGGAACAGCCTTCTGGATGGCCCCTGAGGTTGCAAGGGCTCGTGAGCAAACGACCACAAAGGCTGACATTTGGAGCCTGGGATGTCTCATCATCGAACTTGTCACTGGCCAACATCCATTTCCACATCTTCAAGCATTCCAAGCCCTGTATAGGATTGGAAAAGGTGTCCCCCCTGAAGTCCCTGAGCATATTTCTCCGAATCTTTCGGATTTATTAAAACAATGCTTGGACGTCGATCCAAGAAAACGATCTAGTGCTGAAAAGCTATTGAAGCACCCCTTCATCACTGAAGAAGATTGACCACTTCAATTAGATAGTAAGAAAATATATATATTCACATAGGATAATCCGTCTTAGGGAGAGAGAGCGATGCAAAAAAAAGTCAGCAACTAACGTACCTATGCTACAGCTAAGGACTCTCCAAATCAGTGGAACCTGTCAAATCGTATACTTTAGGGGGCACAGCCTGATGTTCACTGTCTCCTCGCGTACCATGCTCTTGAGTGCCGCCTCCATGCACACTTGCTTCACTAACTTCATGCATATTAGCTTCGCCCGCTTCATGTACGCTTACTTCCTGTATGTCAGTTTCAAGTACATCGGATTCATGCATATCGGCTTCGTTTGCATCAGTTTCGCGCAAGCTGCTAGCGCCAGTATTCACATCGGAATTGCCACTCAAATCAACATCACTTGTTGAGTTGCTATTTGCATGATTTTGCTTAGCATAGTGCTCGGAGTCTTGATTGGCGAAGTCAATAATTGAGGCCGCTGTTTGAGGCGAACCAGGGCTGGATGTTTCGCGCTCATAGAATGCCAAGTAGTTATCGAACCTTTGCGCCGAATACGCGACGTGGGCCCAATCTATGATCCGCGTTGTTGAACCACGCGTGAAATGCCATTTGGATGGTTCGGATGCGCTGCGTGTAATTACCACATTGGATTCGGCACCAACGTCCATGAGTATGAGCGCCTTCAAGCCGTAGGGTGTCATTTCACTCGGAGATATGGGGACCATGGAGTCATCTCTGTCGATACTCTCTAGTTTCCTTTTCAACTCAGTTAATTTTTGCACTCTAAGCGACGACTCATTTTCCAAATGGAGCAGCTCGTCCTTAATTTCGCTTGCAGCGGAGTTCAGCCCTGCGCTTTCCAGCGAATCAATGGTGATCTCGAGAGCCTTAGAGAGTGATTTGCCATCGACAGCCGACAAGGAATCAAGCTCGGCCTCTAGGCGCTTCATTGAATTGTGGGCTTCGTGCTTTGCATGCCATTTCGCCATCACCGCATCCCGATAGTGGGTTGTGTACCGATCAGGCCATATCTGTTCATCGGGCTTGATGTCAGGCTGTTGGCACTGAATTACAAGGATGTCACAGAGATTATCGAGAACAGGAATTTGGTTGACATCTGGTTCTGTACCCGCAGTGGAGTGGTACACCATTTGCCAAAACACTCTATCTACTGCTCGCTGAAGGGTGCCCCAGTAATCCTCTGTATCAATCGGTATGGGCAGCACAGCAATGCGCGAGTAGTCGACGTCTGCGAACTGCATAATGCTGCCGTATATCTGCGGAATTTCGACCAAAAGCTTGAAAATCGTGCTGATCTCAAGCTGTGGTTCTTCAGGACGACCCACGCGAAGCCTTAAGAGGCTCTCCAGATTGCCAGTGGACGCCACTAAACGTGTAAACTTCCCATCCAAGAACGCACTGAGCACCTGAAGGTCGACCCTCAATGACAGCTTCCACTCCTCTTCTTTTGTCTCTGGTCGTTGTGCGGGCTCGGCAAACTTGCGGTACCACTCGGGATCATACGACAGTGACGGAACAAGATCTTGGCCACCGTTTGCAAACACGCGATTCATTGTCCGCGTAGCATTGAATGCAGTAACGAGAGCACTTAAATTAGGGGACTCAATCGGTAATAAAATCGGATATAAAGGAGGCGTTGGGCTATCATCACTAGAGGTCGAACTTCCATCCGATATCTCGTCATCACCATAGTCCATGCTGTGGTACCCAACCTCCTCTACAGAATTGTCTGAGATGTCGTCATCGACCCGCTCCATTGTTTTATAGAAGACCAAAGCTCAAACTCGCTTGGCCACTTGTTGAATGCTGAGGCTGCCAGCTATGATACACAAGCGAGGCCACCGGCCCCTTACCCACTTTAGACAGGTGGACCCAGAGGCGAGGGAACCCACTTCCTCAGGAGGGTAGTAGCGCTTCGTTATAGCACAACAAATGGATGTTCTATATGTTCTATATTGTAGTTTCTAAAACCAGTGAAAACGGAACTTAAATAATACTCTTATACTGGCATTCATCTGCTGCGACTGAAAAACATAGGCAGTGAGTTTTGGATATACGACTCAGTGTAGAAGGAATGCGAGGCTCCATGAGCGGACACCAAATTGTGGGCCAATTCGTGGGCCATGACCGGATAGTAGTAGTCAACAATGCTTGCAGTACCCGGCGTAACTAACGAGTTAAGGAAGATGCTCCCATTGTAGTTGAACGCAATTGAGTTCGTATCCGGATCGCGATATATGTTGACTGAGTTCTGTGGGTAGTTGAAGATGTCGCATAACAGTAAGAGCACTTCGCTCAGTACAAGCTCGTCTTGAGCAGGCATGAGCCCAACTGATGTACCGAACACATTCACTCCGTTCGCGAGAGTCGCCACATGCTTCAAGTTGTGAACCTTCTGAGGCTCGACGCACAAAGAGTTGTTCATCGGGCTTGGGGCATCGACGTATTGGGGTGCTGCTAAATGCGAGGACGAAAAAGGACGTCCTTTGCTCAGTCCTCTTTGTAGTTCAGCATTGACATCAGGAACCCCTCGCTGTTGGTCTTGATATTGTAGGTTTTGGTGTTGTTCGTGTTGTTGGTGTTGCGGTGGCTGTTTTTGCGGTTGATGTAACTGTTGTTCCGGTAGTTGCAACTGTTGCAGCTTTTGCTGAGGTGGCTGTGATTGCTGCTGTCGTTGCGAGTGACTGGATCCAGTAAATGCCTTCTTCATTGACTGGAGCTTATCAGCAAACAAAGATCCCGCTCTTTGAGTATTAACAGGATGCTGAGAGCTAACGGGCGGCACGACTGGAGAGCGACTGGGGCCACTCTGAGCTTCGCGAGAAACCTTGTTGTCCAGTTGGGTGCTCGGTGGTGGATTCTGGGTGACATTATTTCTCAATTCTTGCTTCTCAGATGGTGGAAAAGGCTGCTGCTGTTGCTGCTGCTGTACCATGCCATTTGAGCTCGCTGAACGCCCCTTTTGCTTCACTACGTCGGAATCCTGTACATCTTCTGAGGCCAGCAACGGGACTGTTGTCTTTGGTTTTGCCTTTTGGTAGCTTGCCCGGATTCTTTGAATGTTGTAACCCTTCTTTTCCAGCGTATCTAGATCAGAGCTGAGCTGGATCTCTAAAACCACAATAGAGTCCTGGTCTGGTTTCACCAGCACGGCTTTAATCAAAGCAGAAGAGACACTGATCCAATCAAGCGACTCGCCCGGGACTATCAAAATCTTGTGCCTGAACTTCGGGTCCATGAACGCGCATGTTCGATATAGGACTGTCGAGTGTGGGGGGATCGTTCTTTCAATTTGCAACGAGTTGACAAGAGCAACCTCGATGTCTTTGACTCCGGTCGCCTTCGTCTTCGAGGTGTTCTGGAGAAACAGCTTGAGGCGCTCGCGAATATGCTTCTGCAGTGCCACCCGCTTGTCCTCATTGTCAACTGGTGAGCCGATAGTGACCTTCTCCCGCATGATCGAGGACAGCCTCGGCACTCCCAGCCGATGATACAGGCTTTCTATAGCATCATCTTGAGGCGCAGTAATGATTTTGTCCTTGAATTGATTGAAGATAACAATGTCATCTACAATAGCTAACTCAGAGACGCGATATAGCGACACCTCAGGTTTCAAATCCTCCTTTTCTGTCTCTTTGGTGTACTTCAAACCAAGAAGGAAGGGAGATCGTTTCATCTCAGCCACCAGTCTCTCGTTCTGCGAAAGCTTACTCCATTTTGCATCCATTTGGATCAGGAGTGCCTCATAAAGTTCAGTAGAATGCAACAGTGACAGTACATGTGCCGGCCTTTGGACCAGAAGTTCAACCGCTTGGGACAATGTCGGTCTATCTGAGACTCCTATGAACAAAAGGAAGGGCCGCGAGTGGTTATCCGGATATATTGTATCCAGTAACGGCCGCATAAAGTCCTCATCGGTATTATCAGTACCTGTATAGGGCAAGAAGACAGCCGATGGCTTTGCCCACTTTACGACAGCCTCCTTTTTTTGCTTATCTGCCGTGTTGGCTCCGCTTCTCACAGGTATGAAAACAGAGTCACGGCAGAGGGAAACTTCTAAGTCACCAAACTCTCCAAGATGTCGTCCAAAATATGTGAATATCTTATCGCATTGTGACTTGTCAGACAGATATTTCTCGGGATCGCCCAATACAATTTGGAGCAAATCACGCATTCGCGGCCTCTTCTGTACTCCCAGGTAAGCACTGAACGCCTCCCATTTCGGATCCAGAACGTTCTTGCCAAATAAGCTGAGTTCCGCATCGCTATAGCAATCTGCGGGTTTGGCATAAACTCCTCCGACTGTTGTGGGGAGAACTTGTAGACCACCGAGATGTTTCCATGAGTAAGTCGCTTCCTCATAGTGCCTGATGAAGTACTTTAGAGCCAAGCTGTAATCCCTGCTCGAGCTCGATGAGGAGAAAAGAACCGGTGGCGAAGGGAATCTCCGAAGGCCAATCTTGAACAAGATTTTCGCCTGGCTCGACGATTCTGACCAACCGTCATACGATAAAACTGGGAGCCCCAGTTTCTTGAGTTCCTCGCTGGGAGCGTAGAGCTCATTAGCGCGATAAAGCACGCCGGGCTGGCCGTACGCAGAGAAGAAGCTTCTATTCTGCAGCACGTTCCAGTCGCTCGGTTGAAGGGACTGAGAGGATTCAACCAAGTAATTGACTAAATCCTCGTTCTTCCATTTCAGTTGCTCATCCTTCAAGGCCTCCAGGACTAGAGACATGGCAATAGACTCTCGTAGCCCAATCTCCTTCAACCAGCTTTCAGGCAGTTCAAGCTCTTGCGAAATGACTGGCAAATCCGGGAAGATGGCTATTTTCTTGATGTATGCATCTTGAGGAAGACTCAGCCCCAGCTGAGTGGGAATGCACGGGATTGAGCTGAAAAGGCTTTTCAAGTTTACTCTCATTCCGTATGGCAAACGTGTCCACGACTTCGCGGCTACTTGGAGCATACCCCTCGCAACGTCCTTGCCTCCATCGCTAGAGGTCTCCAAAAGCTTGATCCTGAATCTAGCCCAGTCCTCAGTGGACAATGGCTGAATACCGATAGCCGCAAGCTTCTGGGCACCAATCTTCAGGGCAAATTTATCAGGAAGACACGGCCGCGGAAGGGTGTGAGCAACTTCATCGTCAGGTAGCTTCGAGCGGTCGTGATACCACCTCACTGAGCCGAGATCTAGAACTCTGCTCGAGTCAAGTTTGATACTTATAGAACTTGACAAGGTAGCTCTACTCGTTTGATCCAGCGTGGCCCACTTATCTGCGAGCCAGCCAACGTACGCCTTGATATCATCATCAATGTTAAGGGGCGCGCTGGCGAAGTCTGCGGCGATCTCTTGGTAAGAAACTTCCTTGACCAGTTTGAGGCGCCGCAACTCAGCAGCCAACTCGTCATTCGTCACTACGGGCGTCGTTCTCAAGAGCTTCATGGAGTCTCCAGCAAAGCGGGCCTTCTGGCTGGAAATAATACCTTGCGTTGTAGGCACAAGCGTCTCTGCTGAACAATTCCAAAAGCCCTCTTTGATGTATAGACCAATGACGACGTCCGGTGCGCTCGAACCGAAATGAAAGCGGGAGTAGATGAAATTCGCGTCTTCGAGCGACGATCCTCGCACTTTGCACAGCCTCAGCTCGTTTTCGTAAGCGGACCGGGCCATGATACCGGACATGTAAAGTAACTCGCCATTCCAGTCCTTCACAAACTGATTCGACATGTCCACTGCTGTCCTTTCCATTGTAGGGATGAGCTGGTTCAGCCCGAGATGTGACCTCATTCCCGTACTTTGCTTTGTAGGGAACCCAATAAAGATTTTAGCGTCGTTTGTGGTCTTTGGAAAGACGTAAGATTCGAGTTGGCTGCTAATCTGGCTCGCGGAGAGCGGCCTCGTATACGACAAAAGAGACATTACTGCTCGTTTCGGGGGTGGCTTCAGAAGAGTCTCGATCATTTTGTTTCGGTAATTTGTGGACACACTCACATCGACAGCCGCATCGACCCTCGTCAAGTCGCAAGTAACTTCCGTGTATTCTGCTGGATCTCCAGATGTTGTTACAAGCGAGCTCACAAGTTGCTTTCCAAACGATAAAAACCCTTTTGACAGTGAGAGTGGTGGCATTTGAGTCGCATTGAGGTATTTGAGAGTGACTTGAACCGCACTAGTCTGTAGAGACGACAGCTTGAAGATACCATGAGGTGACTTTGTTTTGCAGTCTTTGAGCATCCCAAGCGGCTCCGGTCTCTTTGTCTCCTTAGTGAGTTTCAACAGAGCAACGGTCTTCCCGCTCGCATATTTTAATACGACAGATACCTCGTTCAAGTTTATGAGCACAAAGCTCTGCACGAGAAACCCAACAAATCTCACTAGGTCAGGCAACTGGCCCGTGGATCGGTACGGCAAGTCGATTAGCGTCCCCTTCTGGTAGGTCGGCGCCTTCTCAGTGAAGTGATAGTGCAGCTGGATCCCCTCGTATTTGAAGTTCATGATCTCGTGCCCGGAATGCACAAGGGGTTCCTCAGTGAGCTCGAAAACAGAGTAAAACCCGACACCAAATGCACCGATCTTGGTTTCGTTCGGGTTTCCAGAGGCAATTTCTCGCAGCCGGTTCCAGTCCTCGGTCGTAAAGTCGAGGCCGTCGTTCGTGAACCTCAAACGTGTGATGGGCACGCCGTGTATTTGCGCGAGATTCTCGTCTTTCGATGACGTTTCAAACTCAATAGTGGCCGAGTTAGCCTGAGCATCGGCGCTATTTTGAAGCAGTTCCCGGAACAGGGCGTAATCGACGGGGTATTTCGTCAGCGCTCGAGTAATGAGCGCTTTGTGATTCACAGACACCGCAGCTCCCTTGCTGGAGGTTTGCCTAAAACGCGAATAATCCATTGTTTGTATTCACGCCAGCGTTGCTTATGCTCGTTCCGTTGCTAGTGCGTGTCCGTTACTTGTGCGCGTGTACGTTATGTGCGTTTATTGTGTGTATATATATGTGTACATATATGCACATATGGGGGCGACGTATAGAACAGGAGCGGAGGAGGCAAGGGCGTAGTCGTTCGCCCTATCCCTGCTTTCGGAAATTATGGCAGAGAGCGCAGGCGTGCGTCTTCAGACCAGTCGGCAAGTTTCAACTTCTCGGATGTTTGTGGGTAATTGCCAGTTTCAATTTAATGCTCTCGAACTCTTTTTCTGTTTCTCTCATTAGAGTCTGCACTAGGGGCTCTGATTCCTCGGCGAGGAGAAGTTCCCACTGCGGCATGTCTTTGTTTACAATGCTGGACACGTACTGCCAATCGGTTTGTCGCGAGCACCAGTGGTAGGCTTCATGGAAATTGTTGGCATTGCTCAAACACACAACAAACAAAGTGCTCCATACAGGTTTATCAGTGATGCGAACAAGGCGGGCGAGCATGTGCTGGAGCGCCTCGGTACGGCGTTGGCGGATGCTTTCTCTGACGGAAGCTTCATAGACCTTCGTCTCGAACTCGGAGGTCGCACCTTGTGTGCTTTGAATGGCCTCGCGTAGAATTCGTAAGTGCAGAAGCCTTGTTTCTGGAGACTGATTGCTGAGACCTGCGTAAAGGCTATGTTGTTCTTGGACGGTCAGTTTCCGGTGTCCTCTGCTTCGCAAACCAACGTCGTTCTTTGGTACAGCAAACTTCGCAGCCCTTTCTTCCTTTGTGAGCGGCTTCATTTTACTAGACCACCCTCGAATGCTGAGCCCTTGCTCAGGCACTTAAGGCGTGTATGCTTGTGCTTGTGCATGCGCTTGTGGGTGGGTCGAGGTGGTGGTGGGTACGCATTCGTGTGGATCAGGGCAAAGGCACCTCCGTACATATATAGCCGATTGCCACTAAGCTATCTACAGAGTCTCACAAGTATTCGGGAAGATGAGTGCTGTTGTGAAATCGCTTGTTTCAAAACCGCTATCACTGTTCGTGACAACGACGTGCCCGTTCTGCATGGGCGCTCGGAAGATGGCGTCGGAAAAAGGCGTGAACGCCAGCGTTCTAAAACTGGACCAAGAAGCCGATGGCAAAGCCATTCGTAGCGAACTAACAGAGCTGACGGGACAACGCACTGTGCCGTACGTGTTCAGCAACGGGAAATTCTTGGGTGGCTTTTCTGACTTGTCGAAGCAACAGCCCGAGTTCTGGGACGCCGTGCTTAAGCTGCAAAAGGGCAATTAATCATGAAATTAAGCTGAACCATACAAAATTGGGAACTTTAAGCTCTCAAAGTATATAGACTAGGATTTTAAACTGCACTCGAGCTGCACTGTGACTGTTTGGAAAGCAACAACGCCAACTGCTCGGGCCGAGTCTCCGACCGGGGTTTGGTCAGCACGAGTTGTGGCAGAGGCCCCAGCATGTGAATGCATTCTCCATGATAACACCGGCCGTGGCTGTACAATGGATGAGGACACTGCACTGATGTCTTCGCACGCCGAGCCCTCGCTTGTGAGGGGCCGGAGGATAGCGTACGCGGCCAGCTGCGTGTGCTGCCTTCTGTCGGGGTCGTTCACGGTGTTTTCGTTGTACACGGAGCAGTTCGAGACGGCCCTTGGATACACGCCTCTGCAAATAAATTATGTGTCTATTGCCGCCGAAATGGGCCTCTACTTGTGTGTTCCCGCGCTCGGCTACATTGCCGATGCATTCAGGCTGTCTTATGTTGGGATCATTGGCTGCGTCGCCTACCTCGTTGGCTACCTTGGCTGTTCGTGGGTCGTGGCCACGCGCCAATCCTGGCCGTGGATGGCGCTGTGTTTTGCCATAGTCGGTGTGGCCTGCTCGGCGGGCTTCATTGGCTCTTTTGTAAACTGCGCTCGCATCTTCCCGAACAGCGGGTTGCTGGCCATCTCCGTGCCCACAACGCTCTACGGCTGTTCGTCCCTGCTTTACGCGCAGGTTCTGAGCCGGTACCTTGAAGACGGGTTCAGTCTTGGCCGGCTCTACGTCTACCTCGCCATCTTGCTTTCTGTGGTCGGCGTGGTCGTGGCGCTTGCTCCACGATGGGCCGAGGTCGACAAAACAATTGTGCGTGATGGCGAGGAGCTGGTGTCTCAGGAAATCCCCGTCGACCCTAACGGCAACATGCGCCAGTTTTTCCAGGACTGGAGGGCCCTTGTATTCCTATTTTCATTTGTGCTCGTGAGTGGCCCGCTCGAAATGTACCAAAACAATCTCGGTATCCTCGTGATGACAAGACCGCTTGGGTCCACGCAAAGCGTTGCGCACCAAGTTGCTCTGTTCACGGGGTGCAGCACAATTGTCAGGCTGTTTGTAGGAGCTGTCACGGACATCTACAAAATAAGGCCCCCACTTCTCCTTCTCAGCGTGCTCGCGGCTTTGTTTGCGGCCGACACTTTGTTCGCGAGGGGTTGGCTCTCTGTGGAGGGGCTAAGTGCAATCAGTGGCATTGGCTACGGCTCGAGCTTCACGCTGTACCCTCTCATCGTCTCGCACGTCTGGGGGATCGAAGGGTTTGCAACGCATTGGGGGATGTTCATTCTCGGTCCGGCTATTGGCTCGTTCATATTCGGCGTCATATTCGCTGCGAACGTCCAGCACTCCGCGGACTGCTCGCTCACGTTCCTTGTGTGTGCAATCGTGCTCCTCATCAGTTTGGTGCTCATCTACAGGCTGCGCCTGCATGTCACATATTAGTTTTTTGCATGCTGATTTTGTGTTTTTGCTCAACGTCACGAATCTGATTCTCGAACTTCGCCAAGTATGGTATTCGCAATCTTCGTTCTCAGAGACCGCTTCGCCACGGCGTGGGCTTTGTCGAACTCTGCGGAGCCGAACTTCTCGTTGAAGAAATGCATTTTTAGAATTAGAACATAGAGCTCGTTTCCGCTAATCAAAAACCTTGCGTACGGCCCGATATAAAAGACGTCCTCTGGCTCTTCAGTAGTCACCGCAGCTTGATTACTGCCTGCGGGCTCATCCGTTGGTCGCTTCTTCAGCGTTTCAAAAACACGCTGAGCAAGGAATTTCTGCATGATTCTCCGCAGTGCTTCCTTGTTCACGTCTAAATCGGATGAAGTGTGCTCGTTCGGAATTAAATGCGCTCGCAAAAGCTCGTCACACAGCTCGCTAAAGCCTATGCCCTCGCCTTTCAGTACTATTAGGACTAGTGCAAAGCATGCAATGCCCCACTCATGCAATTGGTATTCAGGTACAGCTCTGTGGACCCGCCAGCGCTGGCTGTGGGTCAGAGACACGAGCATGTACTCGTCTCGTTTTGGCGAAAAGCGTGTGCCTTGCATTCTGACGGGCCCGAGCTCCACAATGCGCATGCCAAGTTTATCTTGCAGAAAATGGTTGGCACTTTTCAGCTCGTCCTGAAATTTGGCACGACTGAGCCCGCCACTTGTTTCCTTGAGAGCATCCGTAAGTTCTCGTTTCTTCACGGGCTTGCTGCTGGAGTGAGCTATAAGCATGTATCGTGCGATTTTCAGTGCACTCTCGCCGTACGTCCGGCGTAGCAACGTCTTGCTCTCCGTCTTCCGGCCATTTCCGGTGTCTCCCGAGCTCCCGGCGTCATGCATCTCTGCAAACGGGCGTTCGCTGGCCCCAGACATGAGAAGTCAACACACGCGTCTCAGACGTTAAATGGCCCCTTACCCTACATATGATCGCGGGACTTGAAACAAGCAACCGTATGAATATATTCGGCTCCTAGTTTGCATAGACTAGATACTTTTTTCGTGATGTAAGACGTCTAATTATTTAGAGCCTGTTTACCTGCGTTTAAGCACCCGTTGGTTTAGTCGCCAAGGCCAAAACAGTGCAGGGCGTTACCCACGCGTATCACTAATTATTATTATACAGGATTATATGCAATGGCAAACAATGTAGCTCGAGTCACCGGCGTTCGTACGGTAACTGCGTTCGGACGGTAACAGCGTTGGCACGTCATCTGCGTGTAGGCTTCTGCGTTCAGTCGTCTGCGTTCAGTCGTCTGCGTCGGCATCGTCTCGTTTCCTCTTCTGGTTCTTGCGCGATTTGCCCATTTTCTCGTGGAGCCTTGCCATGCTCATTTTGGCTTGTCGCTGCGCCTCGTCAATGCTTCCAAGCAGCAACAGCACGCTCTGCTTGTCGACCGGGAACTCGGGCAGCTTCTTGTCACCGTGGATCTCCTTTTCAATGTTCGTATACCGGATAACGTCGTACTGTGCGCACATCGTGACTGCTTTGCCACTACGTCCTGCGCGTGCAGTTCGGCCTACGCGGTGCACGTAGTCCGCGGCGTTATCGGGAACCTGGTAGTTGATGACGCAGTCGACAAGCGGGATGTCGAGCCCGCGAGCAGCGACGTTCGTGGCCACGAGGATATTTTTGTAGCCCGCACGGAACTTGTTCAGCGCGTTCAGCCGTGCCTCCTGGGTCATGTTCCCGTTGATGGGCACGCACGAGAAGCCGAGGCTCTCGAGCATCATCGGGATGCGTGTGCCCTCGTCTTTCGTGTTCACAAACACAATGATCGACTTGCCCGCGAGCTCGTTCAGCATGTACACGAGCGTGGCGTCCTTGAACTTTAACGGCGTGAACACGTAGTACTCGAGCAGCGTGTCCACGGTCGTGACACGGTTCGAGATCGATATTCGCACGGGGTTGCGCAACGATGCGCGCTGCAACGACTCGATGTCTTTCGAGGGCGTTGCCGAAAACAAGTATGTGTGGCGTTGCGTTGGAATGATCTCCAAAATGCGCGTGATCGGCTCTTTGAAGTCCATGTCAAGGAGGCGGTCGGCCTCGTCCAACACTAGGTACTTCAGGTGCCGCAGGTTGAACCCTTTTGTTTTCTCTAGATGGTCGAGCAACCGGCCGGGCGTCGCGACAATAACGTGCGGCTTGCGGCTCAGCTTGATCGCCTGCTGCATTGTGTCCTCGCCGCCAATGATGACGGCCGTTTTCACGCCCATTGGTGCCCCCAGCGCCTGGAACTGCTGTGCTGTTTGGTGGGCCAATTCTCGCGTCGGCGAAAGCACAACGCAGAAAAGCGGGGCCGGGTTCTCGTACAGCGCCTGGAGCACGGGCAAGGCGAATGCAGCCGTTTTACCGCTGCCTGTAGAGGCAAAGCCCATAATGTCTCGGCCCTCGAGGGCAGGCGGAATCGACTGTTCCTGGATCGGCGTCGGCTTAGTGAACTTCAATGCCTCACATGCCTCAACAAGAATATCAATGAGCCCCAGTTTTTTGAATTCTGACATGTTCCCCCTTCAATAAAAGCACAAGCTGAGACGCACTAGCCAAGGTCTTTATGGGTGGGAAAAATTACCTAATTAATTTAAGGCGACATTTTTTTTTTCCACAGTGCCTGGCCTGGGGCAGCACCCACCACACCACACCCTACAAAACTCCCTGAGAAATTTCAGGGTAACCCATTAACTACTGTTAGTGCAGCCCGAGCCTACAAAACTCTTCCTTGGAACCTAAATTCGGCATGGCTAAAGGAAGAAGTAAGAAGAAGACGCATGTGCCCGTCAGCACGGAGGAGCTCGCGAGCGTTCCGAAGTCAATGGTCATCAAAATGGGCGGTCCCCGCCGGAAACCGACAAAGGCCCTGTCGTCCCTGGTCAGAGACTTTCGCCAGGTGATGCAACCGCACACGGCCGCGCGATTGAAAGAACGGCGCAGCAACAAACTCAAGGATTACTTCGTGATGGCTGGTCCTCTCGGTGTGACGAACTTCTTTATCTTTTCCCAGTCCCTGTCTGGGAACACAACAATGCGCATTGGCCGCACGCCGAGGGGCCCGACGCTCTATTTCCGTGTGAACAAGTACTCATTGAGCCGGGACATCCAGCGGTCGCAACGACGGCCGCACGCGCTCACGCCGCAGAGCCCCGAGCTCAAGAACCCGCCAATGCTCGTGCTGAACAACTTCTCGTCGGCAAAGTCCAGCGATTTGGACAGTCTACTCACGTCGGTATTCCAGAACATGCTCCCGACGATCCACATAGACGGCGCAAGCTCCTTGAACGGTGTTCGCCGCGTGCTGTTGCTGAACCGCGTGCCCGAGACGGGCGCAATTGAGCTCCGCCACTACGCCGTCGTGACGCGCGTTGTTGGCACAACGAGGGCAGTGAAGAAGCTCGAGTCAGCGTCGAGAGGGGAGCGGGCTATCCCCGACATGCGCAACATGCGCAACATCGCACAGTTCATGGCTGACCCGTCGGCCAGCGACTCCGAGGCCGAGGAAGAGGTTGTTCCATCAGCTCCAGCAGCCGGCATTTCAGAGTCAACTATCCCTGCTGCTTCAAAGGTCAAGCGTGCAGTAAAGCTTGTCGAGATCGGGCCGCGCATCAACATGACGCTGCTCAAGGTCGAGGAGGGCCTGTGCTCGGGCAAGACATTGTACCACAGCCTAGAGGAAAAGACGTCGAAGGAGGCCCAGCAGCTCGAGCAGAAGCACCGCCAGAAGGACTCAGAGCGCTCTCGCCGTCGTGCAGAACAGGAGGCAAACGTCAAACGGAAGCGTGAAGAGAAGGACCAGAAGGGTTCTCGTCACAAGCGAGGCGAAGAGCGTGCTCGCCTGCGCAGCCAGGGCGAGGAGCAGGAACAGCCTCGCGACGACGACGCTCGCAGCAGTGGCTCTGAGGACGAGGAAATGCCTGATCAGTCGGTTGAAGACATGAACGACTACGAGCTCGATGCAGAACTCGCGGGCTCCTCAGGCTCTGAAAGCGAGTAATTGGTTCCTGCATAACGTATGTAGAGCTCACATGGATTTGTGGGAAATATACGTGTATGTACATTGTATCCTATGCATGTATTCTGCATGTGCTAATCAGGCAGGAAGCGTGCCATATGTAATGTGAACTTCAAGTGTGTGTGCTGTATAGCGTTAAGAGAACATTCTGGGAGCCCGTCTTTACACAGTATGTGCAGTTCATACATGGGTGCATATGTGCATGGAGGCAGCCTAAAGTCTTTACGTATGAATGCATATTCACGTGTGAATTTACGTGTATACGTATGTGCATTTACCGTAGACCTGCGAAATGCGGTCTATGCAGTGAGTCTCATGCTAGTTGTATGCTTTATATATTGTGCTAGATGTATCGTGCATTGTATTGCTATATGTGGCGTATGCGTGCACCTCTATATATTTGCCAACATATTTCGGCCTAGTGTATAATTGGTGCTGTATGCGCATACATTTTGTAAATCTAATATACTGTGCGTCCTGGCGCTAGGGTTCGTGACGCGTGTGGAAGGTGTAATAGGGGCCCCGACTCTCCGCGTGTGGACATGGCCCATGCGGAATCGCATTCTCGTCACGAAGTATCTGTTGGCCATCCTTCTTGTGGCTCTGTGCGTGTTTACATGGCAGCGCAGTAAATGGGCTCCTGGCAGGGCTGTGGCCTCCGTCTTTGACTCTGTGACCCGCGGCTCGTGGTTCCCAGACCAGAGTGCTCGCATCACGTTCGGGTACCCGGATACGTGGCGGTCTCCCGAGCCAGCGAACAACGACGATGTTATTGACCCCATAGCAGAACGCACTTTCTACATGCTCAAGACGGGCGCCGAGGTGATGTGGGACCGCGTGCCTGTGCACCTCGAAACGACGTTCAAGCGGTTCCCGTACCACCAGATATACAGCGACGCAAACACTTTAATGGGCAACGAATCCGTGGTTGACGTTATTGAAATGGTCCCCGAGCCTATCATCGCCGACTGGCTCGTTGGGTACCAGAAACGGCGCCAGCAAACTGCCGAAGCCTGGGGCTGGGCGAGCGAGCAGGTCCGGCACGAGAACTCGGAAGGCTGGGAAAACGACAAGTTCAAAAACGTGCCCATGATGTTGCACGCGTTTCGGAACGCTCCAAAACACATTGACTGGTTTGTATTCGCTGACGACGATACGTACATCCACTCGCAGTCGCTCGGTGCCCTCCTGCGGGACCTGAACCCGAGCGACAAGCACTACATAGGCAGTGCCGCCATGATCCGAGACGCCATGTCAGAAGGCGGGGCCGTGGGCGCATCGCTGAAGGCCGAGAAGCCCGATGAGCCTGTGTCGCTGTGGTTTGCGCACGGCGGGTCGGGCTACGTCGTGAGCCGCGGGGCCATAGACGCCCTGTTTTGGGACCCGCAGCGCGAGGACGATACCGTGCGCAAATACTCGGAGTGGGCCGTACAAACGTGCTGTGGAGACGCTGTGTTCGGGTTCATGCTGCGCGAGGAGCTGAAGCTGTACCTGAACTCGATAATCGATAGTAGCGAGCTTGTTGTCGACCCATTTCTTGGCGAGGGCCTTGCGAGCACACAGATCAGTGCCGCGGCCGGTGGCTGGTGCAACCGGTTAGCGACGTGGCACCATATCGAGCCGTGGGAGATCCAGAAGCTGTACGAGTGGGAGGGCAGTTTGGCACACCGCAAGCTCAGTGCCGGCGACGGCGTGCTGTTCAGCGACATCTACCACGACCTTATTCTGCCGTACATCGAGCCAGTACGCGAGTTTTGGGACAACGGGGCCGCGTCTGGCGTCTATAACTGGGAATCGACGGTGACCGTTGGTGGTGGGGACGGGTCCGAAAACGACCCGGACATCAAGGATGAGGACAGGGACGTGTTCCACCCCACGGAAAGTGTTGAGAACTGCCGGCGTGCGTGCGAGGTGTTCCCACGGTGCCTCGGCTGGAAGTTCGAGGTGTTGTCCCCGAACAATTCGTGCACGGTGGAGTACGACAACATCAGAAGAGGCAAAAGCGCCGTGCCATTAGACGGAGCCCTCGAAGCGAGCCCCGTTGTCGTGTCGGGGTGGATGGTCGAGCGCATCCGCGAAATCAGGTCCGGCGAGGTCTGCGACCTCCTCGAATACAACCTCGACACCGAGGAATACAATGACAGGGAAGAAGACAGCGAGGGCTGGTACTTCCGTCGGCTCTTCCGCGAGCAAAAAGACAGTCCTGAAGTCTTCGCATACGACGGTCCAGCCTAGCTCTAAATAGCTAGCATAATTCTATGTACATTTGCATTCATTCATATCGGGGTTTGTATTTATTGATATTTCGTGACCGCCATCTCTTGTGTGTGCTCGGCACGTTACGTTGTGGTAGCTAAATATGCATCGTAACCCTGGAAACGAGCGGTCACAAAAGCATGGACCGGCCAGCAAGAGTCCAATGTAGCAGATCCGAACTTGAGAGCAAGGCTTCAGAGAGACATGCTGAGCACGAACACGAGCTAGGCACGTCCGCCGTGTTTAATATATGGCACCGTAAGTGGGCTGGGGGCAACAAAACGAACTCGCGGTTCCGCAGCCCGTTCCGATGCCAGATTGCGCGTGACGCCGGCTACACGCGATCGAAGGGGCCCTATTTCTGTTTGTGGTTTGCACGCGGATGCTGCTACAAGGGCAAAGACTGCGAGTACCTCCACCGCGTGCCCGAAGCTGTTGACGTTGCGAAGCTCGATGGCACGAACACTACAGACTGTTTTGGCCGCGCGAAGTTCGCAGAGTACCGAGACGATATGGGCGGCGTTGGCACGTTTTTGCGTCCGTCAAGAACGCTGTACATCGGTCACTTCAAGGGCGCTAGAAAAGAGGCGCTTGTGCCCCGGATCCGCAAGCAGTTCCAGGAGTGGGGGGACATCGAGGACGTTCGGCTCGGGAAAAACAGCTCAATTGCATTCGTTACATACAAGCACCAAATGAACGCAGAGTTTGCGAAAGAGTCGATGTCGAACCAGACGGTTACGGGCAAGGAAATACTCACTGTGCGGTGGTCCGAGCAGTCGAAAGACGAGGCTGAGACGTTTCCCGAAGAACGGATCCGCGAAGTAATTCGCAACGTTCTAAAAAGCAAAAAGGTAGTCCCAGACTCGGCACATGGCTCAATGGAGGAGCCTGAGGACAAGGACGTCCCCCCGCCTAAACGAAGAGCTTTAGAGGGCATAACGGGGGGCACACCGGAGGACGGAGGGCATTGACGGAGGAGGGCCTTAGCAAACTAATCATATGTACAAATGACTATGTGTTACGCTTCATGCATTACGAACTCGAGAACTTTCTTTGCTGTGTTCGACAAACCTCACGAGGGCTAGAAAGAGTCGTCATCGCTGAGATCCCATTGCCAGATGTACGGCTCGGTCAAGTCGAAAATGAGCTCGCGCAGCTCGTGGCTCCTTCGCTCTGTGTACTTGCGCAACTTCAGAGGGGCGTCCGTGATTTGAAGGCGGAACTCGGCGTTTGGGACCTGCTCTAGTGGCTGCGGGCACCAATACTGTTTCACGTTCTGTGATCGGTCAGTGGGCTCGTCGTCTGGCGACAGCGCCTCGGGTTCAGTCCGTGACCGCACGATTTTGACTGTGTTGCGCACAGCGTGGGGTTTTCCGGCGAACTCGTGAAGCGGCTCGGGTTTAGCCGGGAGACTGCTGCCGAGCTGCACGATGTTCGCTCCAGGGACCTCGATCGTAAGATCCTGGCACAGGGCCTGCATAGACACGCGGTTGCGTCGCAAGCTACTTAGCAAAGCCGTTGACTCGAAAATCGGGAGCTCGTCGAGGTTGTTTTTCGTGAAATCTGCAGCTGTTTTGACAGCGTGCGTGTCCTGTAAAGGCAGAACGAGCGACGAATGCTCGGCGAATGCGGCCAAAGCCTCTAACCGCGACTGCTGAACTGCATACTTGAACCTTGGCGCCTTGCGTGACAGTGCCCAGGTGAACACTGTGCCCTTCGGGATGTACTCGTCACGCAGAGTCTCGAGGTACGGCGCCGTGAAGCCCGCCCAGCCAGTCAGGTCCGTGACCAAATTCACGCCATCGAGCAGATCGCATTTCTCTAAGAGGGGCCGCACGGTTGCGTCCAGGTAGTCTTCCCTCCCGCCTTGTTCATTACAGACCGTTTGGAACTGGCCAGCGCCCTCGCCAAACGTCTCGAACTCGCGGTACTCGTCAACGCTCGCGCCTCGCTGGTGGCCATACGGGAACTGCTCGACGTCGAACTCCCAGTCCGGAATCGTGTTCATGCTACGCGGGTGCAGAGGGACGCGCGAGGAGGTTGCCCAATGCGCGGGTTGTGGCCCCGTGCCGGAAGTTGCGATTGTGTGGATTGGCCGTTCTTGGTCGTCTGTAATTGCTGTTTGTGGCTGTGCTTCCTCGTACTTCTCGTTGTACTTTCTGCGGTGCGCAAACCCGTTGCGGTAGTCCCAGAACGCGGCCCGCGGCGTGTACTCTGCACCGTACACAAACCGAATTGAGGGATCGACATGCGAGTTTGCGACGTCTTCCTTGGAGTACACGAAATATGACTGCTGCGTGTTGTAGAAGAGGCCATTGAGTTCGTTCGCCTGGGGCCCGAACGACAAATGGACGACCTCATGCATTCTCAGAAGGTCACGCAAAAATGCGGAAAGAAATAACTCTGTTTGTGCAGTTGTGGACCGTGTGACCGTGTCTCTCCGTGTAACCGTGTCTCTCCGTGCAACTGTGTCTCGCCGTGTGACCGTGTCTCGCCGTATGGCCGAGAGTGTGTGGCCGAGCGTGGTTCACCGTTACTAACCACGTGACGGCTGGACTTCCACGACCCTGTGTCCCCAGCGTGTGAACTGCATACGGTGTACACTTTTTGAGGCTGTTCAACGTAGGCAGGACGAACGGCACGCTACTTATAGATTTCAGGCCGAGCAAACGTACGAGCGCTTTGCCCACTTCGTAGCACACTTCACTGCCTCACAAAAGAACACGCACCTCGATGCAGCCTTTCATATTAATACTGTGCTGGCTGAGTGTCGTGCTCGCCGTTGACTACTACAACGTGCTGGGCGTCGGGCGCGATGCCACGGACCGCGAGCTAAAGAAGGCGTACCGCGCGTTGAGCCGGCAGTTCCATCCAGACAAGAACCGCGGCGATGCCACGGCCGAGCAGAAGTTCATTGAGGTCAGCGAGGCCTACGAGATTCTGTCGGACCGCGAGCAGCGCGATTTGTACGACCGCTACGGCGAGGAGGGCCTAAAGAACGGCGGGCCGGGCTTTAATGGCATGCACCACGACCCCATGGACCTGTTCCAGCAGTTTTTCGGCGGAAACATGTTCCACACGCGCCAGCCCGGCGTCCGGCAGGGCCCGAACACGATCACGGTTCTGCCCGTGTCGCTGATGAACATATACAAGGGCGACCGCGTCGAGTTCGACATCAGCATGAAGGGCGTTTGTGACGAGTGCGATGGCAGTGGCAGTGCTGATGGCCACCGCGAGACGTGCCCGCAATGCGGCGGGAACGGCCAGCGCGTGATCCGGCACCAGCTCGCCCCGGGCATGTTCCAGCAGATCCAGACGACGTGCGACGCGTGCCACGGACAGGGCACGACGATCAAGAACCCGTGTCCCGTGTGCGAGGGCAGCCGTGTTGTGGACGAGGTACGCAAGTACAACGTATTTCTGGACGCGGGCAGTCCTCGCCAGTTCGACTACGTGATCGACGGCGAGGGCGACCAGAGCCCGGACTGGGTGCCCGGAAACCTCATTGTGCGCGTGGTGCAGTCGGACGACGACAACTTGGGCTATAGAAGACGCGGCTCGAGTCTGTTCCGCGAGGAGGTCGTGAGCGCCCGGCAGGCCGCCCTCGGAGGCTGGGACCGCACGCTCACACGCCTCGACAACTCGTCTACGTTCACAATCTCGAAAAAGAAGGGCGAATCCGTGCACAACGACATGGTCGAGCGCATTGCGGGCGAGGGACTGCCTGTGCCGGACGAGGACACGCACGGCGACCTCTACATAAGGTACAAGGTCGTCGGCTCGTTTAACGGACCAATGGGCTCGGACGCACACAACGAGCTGTAGACTCGTTGATTTTGAGCAGCAAAAAGTGCCAGGGAAATATGGAGCTTGGCTGGGCCCGCGAACCCGCCCGTGTTGTGTTGCTTGCTACGCGAACATCTCCGATCCCTGAGTACCCCACAACCGCTTTGGACACCCATAACCGCTGTAGACAGCTCTGGCGTGTGGAGTTGTGGCAGGTCGCCCTACCCTGTATGCATTATATAATTATTCTTTTTTTTCAGCGTTAATGTGGAGGGCGCGAGGGTTCCCGGTTCTGGGACCACGACGAGCCTGCACCCCTACTAGAAGGGCGCTTGAAAAACTATTAGGTACACAACAAAAATATTTCGGGCCCATGTCTGCCACCGTGAAACGCAAGACAAGTACGCCCGTGAGGCCCACTAAAAAGGTGAAGCACGAGGTTAAGAAGCCGTCTAAACAACTGCAAAAAATTGAGCCTGAAAACGTTGAAGACGACGACGAAGCCGAGCTCGACTCCCTGTCTAGCGGGTCCGACGACGAGTCCGGCTCTGCAGCCTCTCGTTCGCATGCTCCGGCCAGCGCATCCTCAGACGAGTCTGCGGACGAGGCCTCAGACGACGATCTCGACAATTTGGATGAGCTCGATGCCTTTTCGGACCCGAACGAGTCCTCGGATGCGATCTCGATCCCGTCGGACTCGGAGGACGAGGGAGCCACAAGCGATTTAGACGGCGAGCCGGCTGCTTTGAAGCCCGCGTCGTCCGATGCGCGTGCGAAACGCCAAGAACAAAAGCGTATGCAAAAAGAACGCAAGCTGCAGAAGGCACACGGCCAAGAAATCGAGCAGATCAAGCAGCTGTGGGAGAAGCTCAGAGAGAAGCACGGCGTGAGCAAGAGCGAGCGCACGCGGCTGGTGATGGAGGTCATGAAGCTCGTGAACGGCCACTGGAAGGACCTTGTGTTCCGCCACGACGCTTCGCGCGTTGTGCAGACCGTGTTCAAGTACGCGGACAAGCCCCTGAGGCAAGAGATCACGATCGACTTGAAGGGCACGTACACGGCGCTGGCAAAGTCTGCGTACGGCAAGTACCTGCTTGTGAAAATGATGCACTACGGCACGCCGAAGGTGCGGGCCGATATAATCGACGAGCTGCACGGCTCGTTCCGCAAGCTCATGGGCCACAAGGAGGGCGCGTACGTGCTCGAGGACTGCTACCGCGAGTTCGCCACGGCCAAGCAACGGCGCCAGATCATGCGCGAGTTCTACGGCAGCGAGTTCGCACTGTTCAAGAACGCCGGTGAGGACAAGACAAACCTCTCCGAGATCATTGCCGAGAACCCCGAGAAAAAGCCGTTTTTGCTCCAGAACCTGAACAAGGTCATTACGCAGGCAGTTGGCAAGGGGTCCATTGGCTTCGAGATCGTGCACGCCATGATGCTCGAGTACATTCGCAACATCGACCACAGCCCAAAGAGCATGGAGCGCGAGACCTTTATTGACCTTATTTCCGACGAGTTTGTCGAGATGGTCCACACGAACCCCGGCTCGCAGGTCGCTAGTCTTGCCCTTGCAATCTCGACGGCGAAGGAGCGCAAGCGCTTGCTGAAGTCGCTGCGCCAGTTCCCGATTAAGCTCGCCCAGGACAACTACGGCACGATCGTGCTCATGGCCGCGTTTTTGACGGTCGACGATACAAAGCTCACACACAAGGCGTTTGTCGAGCTCGAGTCGGACCTCGCCGAGCTTATGTGCGACAAGTTTGCAAGACGCCCGTTCCTTATGCTTTTGTCAGGCCACGAAAACAAGAAGTATTTTGGCGTGCTGCAGCAACGGTTCAACGAGGTGAACGCCATGAAGAAGGAGTTCTCGAAGAAGGACGACGAGACGCGTCGCGAGGAGCTGCTCGCGAACTTTGGTCCGGCAATCAACCGCACAATTGTTGAGCAGTTCGGCACGCTCGCGAAGGACAACCTCGGCATGCAGTTCGTGTCCGAGCTTCTTATGAACGAGCAGGCTCGCGAGCCGGCAACCGTCGACACGGTCGTGGCTGCGTTCGAGGGCGATCCCGCGATCATGAAGACCCATCCGCTGAACACGAGCCCGCTCAGTGGCCGCGTCATCAAACAGCTAATCAGGAGCATCGAGCTCGTGAGGTCGAGAATTGCAACAACGGTCACAAAGTACCCCGTGCAGTGGGCGACTGGCGAGGGCTCGTTTGCCGTGGTGTCCCTGCTCGAGACCTTGCAGGGCAGCGCGCGTGTGCCTGTACGCGACGCCCTCTACAAGCACCGTGCCGAGATCAAGAAGAGCGATGCTAAGGGCCGAGACCTCCTGCTCGAGCTCATTAAGAACTAAGACGCGCCCAGCAGGTCGAGCCGGCCAGGGCATGCCTAAGGGCATATGCATATATGTGTATATGTATATATATATATTTATATCCAATTTGTTCACATTTGCTTGTTCACATGCCATTCTGCACAGTTGCTTGTTCACATGTCATTGTGTACATTTGCTTGTTCACGTAGGCTCGCTCAAAATGCATTCAGTATTTAATTGTTCACATTTTCTTCATTAGTGGATTGTCATCAGCGTCGTCATCATCGTTAAACCACTTGGAAGTCGTCATATACATCCTCTTCGTACTCTACCATGCCCGGAGACTCTTCGGGCTTCACGTCCTTGATGTCCGGCGACTCGCCCGAGTCTGCTGAGCCGGCCGTGTGCGAGTCGGCCGCGATCATCGATGTCGAGGAGCTCGCTGCGCGCTTCTGCCGTTCCTTCTCGTTTTGGTACTCGCGGTACTTCGTCAGGTATATTTTCAGGACCTCGGCGTAGTTCTCGAACCCCAATGAGGCCATTGCGTAGAGCACGTCCTCGCCGTTCACGGTCTTGCGCTTCTCGGCACTGCACTTCTCGCTCGCCTCCGACGTGATGAAACTGACAAACTCGGACACGCATTCCTGCACGCACTCCTTTGCCTCCTTCGAGACTTTTGCGTTTTTGGGCAGCGCATTCTTCATGATACGGTACACATTGGCAATAGGCAGCCACTTGTCCTGTTCTCGCAGCTCAGTTTCCTCAACCATACTACCGAGAAACGCGCTACCTACTCCAACTTCTCCAAATTCTGGGGGTGCGTGCCACAAGACAGAGCTCGCTAGGCGCCGCTGAGTAATAATAATATATCGGGCCTGTTCCACAACGGCGCGAGCTCGTGGCGGGCAAGGGCAAAAACAAACGACTGCGCAGAGCACGCCGGGCTCAGCTGTTTCGCACGCCGGGTCCATGAAAGTCACGATAAAACAATGGGTGCCCGTGGCCGTGTGGAAGTGGCCAGATATGAATGAAAACAACGATGTTTGTGGCATTTGTCGGGCGCCCTTCGAGGCGACCTGCCCGACATGCTCGATGCCGGGCTTCGACTGCCCGCCGATAACGGGCCATTGCTCGCACTCGTTCCACTACCATTGCATTTTAAAGTGGCTGAATATGGAGAAGACCAGGCAGTCGTGTCCCATGTGCCGGCAGCCGTTTGTGAGCGAGAAGCTGAACGAGGACGAGCTCCAGCCACTGAACAGCACGGGCCAGTTCACGGACGAGTCGATGCTCAACGAAGACAGCCTCGAAATCGAGCTCGAGTGATTATTTATTGTATACTATTATGTATGTGCATGTTGAATGTGCAGCCACTGTGTGTATGCGGCGGGCTCCGAGCACACAGGATGTGGCCTTAATTCGTTGTATAATCTAAAGACGTTATTTCGTTACTGCTTTGACACGTAGTATTTTTCGCTTTACTTTCGTTCTACGTTAGTTCTACGCTGGTTGTACGTTTCGTTCTGGTATTTACGACAATCACAACTAACGGTGGTAGGCACATGATACATAGACCCCAGGCGTGGGCCGGCCAACCCACCCGCGAGTGCTCCGAACAACGAAGCTGCTCGAAGGCGCCTGCATGCTTCAAGTGAGGAGAGCACCGACGGCAGGCTCGGTGGTTGACATTGACAGTTTTGGGGGCCCTGATTTGCTTGTTGCGACCGAGGACGGCGAGCTCACGCTAACAACCGAGAATGCCCCGGTTCTCCACACCAAGAGCGAGACTCAGGTCACCGGCGTCGCGTCCATTTTCGAAAGCATCTCGCTCGTGTTTTCCCAGAAAAGCAATGGCCGAAAAAGCGCTGCTGTGTACGAAACCCCGAGGCTGCAGCAGGTTTCTGGCCTCACTCTGCACGAGGTCCATGGCTGCGTGGCCCTTGACCGGGACAAACAGATTGCTGCCGTGTACACGTCCGCCGCAATTCGCGTGCTGAAATTCGATTTGCACGCAAATCCGAAGGCCAAAGTCGTGAAAACGATTGAGCTACGAGGAATCAGCACGGGCTGTGCATCTGAGGACAAGCAGTCCGCACTGCTCGTGGCCACGCAGACGGAGTACCAGCTTGTTTCTTTGAAGCGAGACACAATTTCGCCACTTTTCCCGATCCTCAATGGATTAAGACCACTAATGACCTCAATGGGCGAGGACTTCCTCGTCGTGCAGGGCACGGCCGCGGAAGAGCCCGCCATGGGCCTGTTTGTGGATACAAAGGGCGATGTGGCGCGCCAGGGAGTCGTGATACAGTGGCCGAAATACCCAAGCAGCTTGGCCGCGAGCACAAACCACATTTTCTCGACCGTGGACGGCGTGCTGCAGGTCCACTACATTGACGAGAGCTCGGCACAGGTGCAAGAGCTCTCTGCACACGACTTTTTAAGCTTGCCTCGCACTTCTGAGCCGCAAGTCAAGGTCATGAGTGTACGAAAACTCTCGTTCCCCGTAAAGAATGTGAGCCAAGACCTGCTGGATAGGCTTGGCGATGCATCGGTCGCCCAAGTAGACGCTCCAGTTGCGTTTATTTTGAGCACGGGCGAGATTCATACCTGGTTTCCAGAGCCACGGCTCCTGAAAATGGAGGCAAGCATTCGCGCGAACGAAATGAAGAGTATTGAGCCCGACCCGCGGTACACAGGAAGCGAGCAGGGCGTTGCAGAACTGAAGTACCTCAGCATGTACCTCTGTTTGCACTTTCTCAACGAGGACGAGCCGAAAGACGCGTTCCGCGAGTGGCGTAATGGCGCACAGCTCGACAGCGACCTTGTTCTGTACTGTTTCGGGTTCTCCAACGAGTTTCCGCCGAACCTGTTCCCGGGCCTGACCCCGCTTGTCGAGGCCGTGCGTGCAAAGAGCGGGCCGCCTAAAAAACAGGCCATTAGTACCTTCGTGCGGCCGTATTTGCGCACGTCTGTGAAGCGGCTGCGTAGCAACCCGTCCACAGCGTACACTACGTGCAAGACTTTGGAAGTCTTACTTGCGCAACTCATAATGTCCGACAAGGACGCACGAACGAGCCACGAAATGACACGGCTGCTTTGTGAGAAGGAGTTGAAATCGCGCAAAGAGATTTTGAAGTGGCTTTCTGACAACAAGCACTACGACGAGCTCGAGCACTACTACCGCCTCAGCCAAAAGCCGGATGCGCTTATCGAGCTCTGGATGTCCATGATTAATGACGCAGACTCGAGCAGCGAACAAATACAAAGCGCTGCCACGGACATCAAGGACATAATTTTGCAGGAAACGAGGCAGGGCCGGCAATCCCCGCGTAACAACAGCACTGCAGCTGCAGACATCTGGCGAGTTTCTATGGACCTATTCAAGAACGAGAACGTCGATGATGGTATAGCCATTTCTCTGTTCACAAGCCCCCAGTTCGAGGACTTGTTCGATCCAGCAGATATTTTGCGCGTGCTCAAGGACGAAACGGACTCAGGCGAGCCCTGGAAAAATTACCTTCAACAGCTCGTACATTCGAAGGGCATGTTCAAGGACGACTTTGTCACAGTTCTCATTCACGACATCATCAAGCAGTATCCCGGTGGGAAGAGCGCAGTGCGAGCATCGTACGAGCGGTTCACCGAGCTGAAATGGCCAAAACCGAAGTACCAGACATGGCTCAGTCTCGAGCTCACGGACAGAAAACGCACTGAGGCCCACCCTACGAGCATGCGCGACTACCCGCACGAGCTTTTGACACTCCAGAGCGAGCTGTGGGGCCTCATGTCTGCGCCGCTTGATTGGATGCAGCTCATGGACATTTTCGACACGCAGCTCACCGATTTCAAACTCGAGCGCGCGCTCGTCTACTTTAATTTGGGCCTCCACCAGCAATGCATTGATTTGTTCAACGAAATGTTGGATTTCCGAAGCTTAATAGACTACCCCACGGCCATCACCGACGCGAGCACGAGACGCGATTTAGCCCAGTTAGCACTACGCAGCCTCCTGCGTTCTGAAAAACTCCGGGTTATGGACAGTGTACTGCGCGAGTTTCTGAACGCAAATACGGATAGCCTTGAACTCGATGCCGTGCTCGCGTCAGTTCCTAACGACATGCCACTGCAAGTCGCAGCAAGCTTTCTTTCATCGAAGTTCCAGGCTCTGCATATGAAAGAGCGCGAGAAACATGTTCTGTACGCCGTGGCTAAGGCCACCAGCGAATCCGTTGCAAAACGGCGTGTTTTTGAGTAGCCACCCCACGCCAAGCCATACAAGCACCCACGGGCAGGCCCAGGAGCATGCCCACGAAACTGACCATGGGCTGTACCAAAGGGTTGCTCGCACAAGCCGAAACTAGTAGGCGTAATAATAGTCCTAACAAATATATACAGTAAAGGGTGTACAGGGGTGTACAGTATAGGGTGCACAAAGGTGTACAGTAGAGGTGAAACTCTATTTATGCACGTTCAGCAATTTGCTTGGGCGAGTACTTGCCCGCCCCGACTTGCGCAAAGAACTGTTTTGTTTCCGGGCTCATCGTCGGATTCGATGACACCTCGCTCGCCAAGCTCTGCAAAGCCAGCGACTTCGAGTCCGGTTTGAGAACGTAGTCAGTGTAGTCTCCGGACACGTAGCGATGCACAAGCTTTGAGAGCTGCTCGCTGTCCTTGACAACGTCTGCCGGTAGCGAGTTCAGCAACGACCGCACGCGGCTGTTGTATGTGACGGCCGAGTGCACAAGGTTCGGCTGCAAGGAGCTTAGCGAGACGTCGATAGGCGCAATGAAACCGCCGGTGCTTGTGCCCTCGTTGCGCATGACGATCTCGATCGCCTCTTTCGGGGTCAAGTACGGCACGTACTCGCGGGCCACACTCGACGCATCGCTGCCCGAGCCCGCCGGCTTGGCTTTTGGCTTTGCGCCGGCCTTTGTTCTCATTTTCGGCTTGCGTTGCGCAACACGACGGCCCGACTTCGGGCCCGGCCGGGACGCAGACTCGGCAAACGAGTCGAGCGAGGCCCATTCCGTAGCGGGCGCCGTAGCAGGCGTCGTAGCAGGCGTCGTAGCCGGGGCCCGCGGCTCAGAACTCCTGTGTTCGGCCGAGCTCTCGGCTGGCTTGCGCGCGCGTTGCATGTTCGTGCGTGGCATGTTTGGCCGTGCAAAATTTGCTCGTGGTTTGTTGGTTTGTTGTGCTCCCGCAGGCCGGGCACGCGGGGTTGACCCTGCTGGTCCACCACTGGGTTTCGGCGTGCGCTGGGCCGAGGCTTTCGCCGAGCCTGGCCGCTGCTTTGGGGCCGTTCCAACCTTGCGGGGCTGTTTTGGTTTGTGGGTGACGGGGCCTTTACTCTTCGTGATGGCTTCGATACGGTTCAGGTACTTCGAGATCTCGAAGCCCTCCGAGTAGTTTCGCGACGGCACGGTGCACACATTCACCTGCGAGAGTCGCTTCGATAGACGTAGCATCTCCCTGAAAACACCGTGTGGTCGTGTTACCAGCCCTTTGTGTGTTTGTGGTGGACGCGAACGGTGCTAACGACGTGTCTGTGGACGGCGTGCGTATGGCTGTTTTCGTTTTCCACCCAGGCTTTTCTGAAATATTTGATAAATAAGCAGCGTGTGACTGGCACGAGTCCGCCGAGCACGAGCGACCAGGCACGGCCGTGAGGAAGGGCGTTGGGAGGTTGGGCAAGGCCGCGGGCTGGGTTCCACACCGGTGATAAGCGGGATCGCCCGTGGACCCCACTGCTTCGCAGTCGACCCTACGATGTTTAGAGACACCCCGTGATCCTGCACGTAGATGCTGCATATGAAACGGAATGTTCCGTACCACCCGAGAACGGCCCCCCGCCGGCGCACATTTGCGCACAAAGGCCCGCGTGGGCGTTTAAACGTACAATCGCCAGCCAAAGCCCTAGCTCGGTGTGCTTTTGCAATCGGCACGGCCCCGCTGCCTCGAAACGTACCGTTTAGATAAGGCGTGGAGCCCCGTCACGCACTCAACAAGGCCCTGCCGCAAGAGATCACATGAACCCTAGACGCTCGCTCGTAGGGCGGAGGACGAGTGTCCACAGCAACCTGTCCCCCACGAGCTCCCAACTACATACGTCGTGAGGTGATTCGCAGGCTACGACAATGCCGAGTGTTGAGCAGTCGGTGCTCTACATGAAGGTGACCGATGCTCTGCGGGAGCGCACGCCAGAGAAGATCGCTGCACTCTCGAAAACATACAACATTGCGGACTTCCAGAACCTGCTGTCGCTGGCCGTCGAGCTGAGCCCCCTCGAGACCTTGCAGTGGACGGTGAAGCTGTACGAAACGAAGGGCAAGAGCTTCAATGAGGCGGACCCGCAAACGGGCGATACGGCTTTGCACAAGGCCGTGGCCCTTGGCCGGGCCGACGTCGTGCGCGAGCTCATGATGATCCCGAGCCTCGATGACACTATACGCAACAAGAACGGCTTGACAGCGCCCGAGCTCGCGTCGACCCCCGAAATGGAGCACGCTGTGTCCTCTTCTGAAAACAAGTTCGCGGGCATGATGGCCGTGCGCTTGAAGGCCGCGTTCAGGGACCACGACCTCTCGGCCCTGTCCCAGATTTACGCGAACCCGCGCGTAGCCGAGATTCTGAACATCAACGGCATTGATCCGGACACGGGCCGCAACGTTTTGCATGATGCAGCTGCGGCAAATGACCTGCGCATCGTGCAGTTCATCTTGGCCCATGGCGGCGACCCGCTCATTCGGGACCGGACCACGCAAAAGCTGCCCCAGGACCTGTCGTCGAACGAGGAGATCCGCCGTGCGCTGAACAACGCAGCGAAATCAAAGGCGATTCTCGACCAAACGCATGGCAAGGCCGGCCACGGTGCAGCAAAGTCCGCTCCGTCTATGGAGGGCTACCTGAAGAAGTGGACGAACATCACGAGCGGGTACAAACTGCGGTGGTTTGAGCTGAAAAACGGCGAGCTGTGCTACTTCAAGCACCCGGAAGACACGAAGGGCGGCGACCGGTTCATCCGCGGGTCCATCAGCCTGCGGCGTGCGGCCGTGCGTCTCGACTCGAGCGAAAAGAACAAGTTCGAGATCCGAACGCCAAGCACGCGGTTCCACCTCAAGGCCTCGCACCCTGCAGAAACTAACAAATGGGTGTGGGCACTGCAGAACGCGATTACATGGTCGAGAGACGAGGAGAAGCAGAAGGCTTCAGGAACTACAGGTGCTGCTGGTGCTTCTAGTGCAGGTGCAGCTGGAGCAGGAGCAGGAGTAGCCGCCGGTGCTGGTGCTGGTGCCGTCTCGCAGCACAAGAAGCAGCCGTCTTTGCAGCTGCCGTCACACACGCAGTCTCAGCAGGCCCCGCAGTCGCCGCAGACCCCGCAGTCTCCACAGGCCTCGCATGCCTCGCATGCGTCGCAAGGCTCGCAGCAAAAACAGCTTCAATCCGCTGCTTCGCTCGACCACGAGTCTGTAGGGAGACGTGCTGATAGCGCGAGCACAACGGGAAGCTTTACTGGCGGCTCGTCGAGCCAGAACGAGCTTCTCGCCTCGCTCGCGTCGACGCCGTTCCAGCCAGGCTCGTATTCATCGAACCCGATCAGCAGCCCCGGACGACGCACGGGCAGTTTGGGCGGCCAGTCTGACGGCGAGGGTTGGCTCGTGAACGACCTCAACAAGGGCGACGACGACGACAGCGATGACGACTACGCCGACGAGGTCGCGCTCCGTGAGCCGCAGATCCACGCCGAGTCGCTGATCTCGAGGCTGTCTGCAATCAAGGACTTGATGACGATGCTTGTGTTCCAGGTCCAGGACGAAACGATGCGTGATGCCATCACGACGGCGCAGGGGTCGATCGATGTGCTGTCCTCGGATATCGTCATGTTTGAGCGGCAGGCAAACGCGCACATCCACATCGCGAAGGTCGAGCTTGAGCGCAGCGACAAGGGCCAAAGAAGCTGGGCTTCTAACTACCGCGACTTGGAGGTTCAGTACCACCAGCTCGAGTCGAGGCTGCACGCGCTCATGAGCAAGACGGGCAACGAGGACGAAGACGAGGACGACGAGTTCTTTGACACCGTTGACTTTGCGCCGTCTGCCGGTCAAACCGGCCAAGAGAAGTCCGGGCCGGCCTCGGGCAGCTCGAGCAGCTCGGGCACACACAAGATCAAGGACAGCATTGCTGGCGCTGCTGCCGGTATCGCGTCTGTTGTCGGTATGCACTCTGCGTCGAAGAGCGAGTCGCACGAAAGTCACAAGGACGCCACTTCTGCGGCACCTCCCACATCTGCGGCAGCCGCTACTTCGGCGGAGTCGAGCAGTGAGAGTGTGAGCAACGGAAAGCCCTCGTCAGAGTCCGTGCGCCGGACGTCTTCGACGAACGGCCCGATTAGTGCGAGATCTGCTGGCTCTGAAGCCGGCACGGGAGCCTCAGCGCCAAGCAAGGAAGGCGAGAAGCATGGTAACGACGTCACCGCTGCAGGAGCAGTTGGAGCAGGAGCAGTTGGCGGTGGCGCAGTTGGTGCTGGAGCAGTTGGTAGTGAATCAGCGGATGGCAGCGAGAACAAGGACAATGACAAACACACAAACAATGATGAGCAGAAGCATGGCGAGTCGGGCGCAGAGGGCAAGCTATCGAAGGAACAGACTGAAGCGCAGCTCGAGGCTGCTCGCCGCATTGATGAGGAGAAGTCGTTTGCTGGCTACGAGGACCCACCGCGCCAGAAGCTGAAGCTCGACGCCGACAACCGCCCGAAACTGTCGCTGTGGGGTATTCTCAAGAACTTGGTTGGCAAGGACATGACGAAGATGTCGTTGCCCGTGACATTCAATGAGTGCACGTCGCTCCTGCAGAGGTCTGCCGAGGACATGGAGTACGTGGACTTGCTCGACCATGCAGCTGCGGCGACAGACGACGCCGGACTGCGTATGGCGTATGTTGCGGCGTTTGCCGGGTCTTCTTACTCGTCCACGATTAACCGTATTGCGAAGCCGTTCAATCCGCTGTTGGGCGAGACGTACGAGTATGCACGTCCCGACATGGGCTACCGCCTGTTTGCTGAGCAAGTCTCGCACCACCCGCCTATTGGCGCGTTGATGGCCGAGGCCGACAAATGGGACTTCTATGGCGAGAGCAACGTCGAGTCGAAGTTCTATGGTCGGTCGTTTGACATCAACCCGCTCGGGCTGTGGTACATCAATCTGCGCCCGAACAAGGGGGCCGGTGTCGAGGAGGAGCTGTACTCGTTCCGTAAGCTGACGTCTTCAGTTGTGGGTATCATGCTGGGTAACCCCGTCGTGGACAACTACGGCGACATGAAGATCACGAACCACACAACGGGCGTGAATGCCGTGATCAGTTACAAGGCTCGTGGCTGGAGGGCCGCGTCTGCTTACAAGCTGCAGGGTAAGATCATGGACAAGAACGGCAAGCTGCTGTGGACTATGGAGGGCCAGTGGAACGACAAGATGTACGCGAAGAAGGCCGGCTCGGACGAGTCTGTGCTTCTGTGGGAGATCCACCCGCGTCACAAGGTCCCCTTCAACCTCACGGACTTTGCCGTGACCCTGAACGCACTGCCAGACAAGCTCAAGCCATGGCTGCCCCCGACGGACACACGATTGCGGCCGGATCAGCGCGCAATGGAAGAGGGCCGTTACGACGATGCAAGCGACGAGAAAAACAGAGTCGAGAACAAGCAGCGAGAGAAGCGACGAGAACGCGAGACGTCTGGACAAAAGTACACGCCGCAATGGTTCACTCTTGAGAAGCACCCTGTCACTGGTCTCGACTACTACAAACCCATCAACCACTACTGGGAACAGCGGGCCCACCAAGAGCTCGCCGATAAGGGCGATATATTCTAGATGGGGATTTTAGGGAATTTTTAGACGTCCACAAGAATATTCTTTAAATGTAATTATGTTTATTGCTGCGCTGTGCTTGCTCGTGTCCACCGCATTTTTGTGCTGTGTAAGGATCCATATTGTGTGCGGTTATGCACGTTCAGCCGTGTGCGTCAGCACGCTTGCATATCTTGTACTAAGCCCGCTCCCATGTGATACCTTTCCCACATAAATCCGAACCGTAATAGGCGCGCGTTATCGCTGGGACCGGATCTTTTCATGCTTTATCGGCTCGAGGCGGCGCAGGGCTAGGGGAAAAGATCGCTGCTATAGCAGGTGCATTTGGCCTCAATAGTGAGAGAAAAACACACGCACGCTTGACAAATTGTGAGTCACATCTGGCGCGCGCACCATTGGACGAACCTGTCAGTAAATTCAATAGTGGAGACGCCAGAACAGAGCTCAACAATGGCCAAGCTCCATGAAAATAATTATGACACAGGAGATACTGCATTCATCCTTTTATGTACGATGCTCGTCATGTTCATGATCCCGGGCCTCGCCCTCCTGTACAGCGGACTCACAAGGAGAAAGAGTGCGCTGTCCATCATCTGGATCTGTCTCGTGGCAGGGTGCATGGGCATGTTCCAGTGGTGGTTTTGGGGCTATTCCTTGGCCTTCTCAACAACGGCAACAAACCGTTTCATTGGAAACCTTAACAACTTTGCATTGAGAAATACGCTGAACGATCCTCCAGATGCAAAGTACCCGGAAGTACTTAACGCTGCTTTCCAGGGGATGTTCTGTGCCCTGACCTGCGCAATTGTTGTTGGAGGAGTCGCTGAACGGGCCCGGCTCTTCCCAGCCGTTGTGTTTACTTTTGCATACGCTACGCTCGTTTACTCGGTCCTTGCTTGCTGGGCCTTCTCTACAACGAGTTGGGCATCGGGCCACTGGGGTACGCTTGACTTTGCTGGTGGGAGCCCTGTGGAAATAGGCAGTGGGTGTGGAGGCATGGCCCTGAGTTTTGTGGTTGGCAGACGCAGAGAGAAACTGCTCATCAATTACCGACCCCACAACGTTTCGATCGTTACTGTAGGTACCTCGATTCTGTGGTTTGGCTGGATCGCGTTCAATGCCGGATCTGCCGGAGGAGCAAACCTGCGTGCCGTCTACGCAGCTTGGAACTCGAACTTGTGTGCCGTGTTCGGTGCGTTTTCATGGTGTCTTCTCGATTGGCGACTCGAAAGAAAATGGTCGATGGTTGCCGTATGCTCAGGCATTGTGTCGGGACTCGTTGCGGCCACGCCGTGCGCTGGCATGATCCCCTTCTGGGCCTCCATAATCTTGGGCGTTGTTGCTGGCGTATGCTGCAACTTGGCTACACAAATCAAGTACATCATTGGAGTAGACGACTCGCTGGATACGTTCGCAGAACATGGCGTTGCCGGAATTATAGGTCTGATCTTCAACGGCTTCTTTGCTGCAGACTGGGTGATCGGGCTCGACGGAACGACCGAGCACGAGGGGGGCTGGCTCACGAATAATTGGAAGCAAATGTACAAGCAACTCGCGCTTGCTGGTGCATCCATCGGCTACACCGTTGTTGTGACTATAATTATTGCCTACGCAGTAAACTACATTCCGGGATGTCACTGGAAAATCAGTGAAGAGGAGGAGAAGGCCGGTGTCGATGCTAGTCAAGTTGGTGAATTCGCGTATGACTATGTTGAGTTGAGGCGCGACTTCTATAGCTGGACGGCACCCGCTACTGATATGCTCGACGCTCAAGAGGCGAACACGCCACAGCCTCAGTCACCGCAGATGACGAATGGAAGCACGAAGTGATGAGAGGAATGCGGTGGAATGAGAGCTCAGCGTACACACGGAGAAAAGAGAGCATTCGAATCCGCTCCTTGTGCCTGACCTTTTACATCCTAGGAAAATGAAGAGAAGAGAAACACGAAGCATAAGTCGTGAGCTGAGTGGTGACGAGTGAAGATTGAAACGAAAAGAATGAGTCCAAAAAGATATTGCGAAGCGCAATCAAAAGAGTACAAGCAGCATCTCGCGCTGGTTTGGAATGAACTTAGGAAGAACCCAGGAGTTCAAAGTCACCTGGGACTGTAAATATATTTATTGTATACGAATGCATCATTGAGCAGCACTTTCTTGCAACGTATGCACATGCATAGGTTCTTCTAGGAACTGATAAACTACTTGGCCATAGACTCTCTATGGTCATGCAAGCTCTCCACGAGTAGCTCGTGGAGTTTTTCCTCTGCACTAGTCGTTGAGTGCCGCGAGTTCGTGGGTTTCTGGGGGCCCTTATGTTTCCATCTATCTAGGATCGCAGACTCTTGCTCTTTTCTCGTCCTCGACTGCTTGAACTCGGAATATCGCGACGGCAAGGGAATGCTCAGCTTCACCGGGTTCTCGGGCTTCTGGGGCAACCACTCGGATTGAGAGGTTTGTTCGTCTACTGTCCCCTTAAGAGCATTGATTCGGAAGTCACGGCCTAGGCTTCCGTCCAAAATGTATGTCATTAGCTGTGGCTGCGTTAGTGCAGATTCATCTTTGATAAGAGGACCCGTTTTGGGGATAGTCCCAACTTTCGCGGCCAAGGATTCCCATTTAATCCGATTATACGAAGCCAGTACGCGACTCGTTTTTAGCTTGATGAGGGCCTCTCTCACTAATTGTAGTATTGACACCGAGGCAAGGTGCCAGTTGTCCTTCGCAAGGAAACCCTCTAAGCAAGCGAGCGCCGCCGAAAGAGCCTGTGAGGAGAATTCGAGGTCCGCAAACGCCCTTGACACAGTCGACACTGCCGAGATTACTTCATGGTCCTTCAAAGTTCGCACAAGCGGGATTTCCAGGTCTATGTCGAAAGATCCGTTACCAATGGTCGATGATATAAGAACCAGAAAGATCAGAGATCTTATAAGTGGATACTGGGATCCCTGCATAACAAGGGTCTCTTCGTACCCTCGTACTGCCTTCTCCAGCAGTGACTTCGCCTCATAGAGCTGGTTGAATTCTATGAACAGTCTTGCCCGAATTTCACTAATGACACACTTCTCCACGGGGAACGATAGGCCCCTAGGCGCAGTTTCTACGGCACGTAAGCAAGAGCTTAGCCAGTCCATGTTCAGCGGGTCAATGGAAACACAAGTTTCAGCCTCCAGAACAGCAGCCTGGTACTTAAGGCTCGGTAGCCAGGTCGTGTCTCCCGACGAAACTTCCATCTCTGTAAACCTTTCCGACTCCAAGATTCTCAGGGCATCCGCGGGTAGTGACAGCTTCAAGTACAACCGCGCAATACACAGCAAGGCCTCCAAGTACAGGCGAGGCTGCGAACCGTCTTTCAGAATATCGGCACACTCAACATAGGGCAACACAGAATTGCTGTCTCGCCGAGGAGCGTTGCACAGATTCCGTTCGAGAATAGCCCAGCTCGATTTCAAGGGCGACAAACGTGCAAAGCTGTCCACGCCTGCAGGAGCGAACGCAATTGCGTTCATCAAAACTTTGAAACAGTCTGGATGAACTGATATCTTGAACAAGTCGAAGGCTGCGTCAACGCAGTGTACAGAGGCGAGGTTTTCGGCTACGACACGGAGCCGACTACGAGCCTCTTCCGGGTTGCTCGACAGGTCCGAGCGAATCTCGTCGAGCTCAAATTCCTGCCTCACATCCTCGTCGTCGTCGTCCGAGTATGGATCTGCGTACTCGTCGTCGTATTCGAAGTCATCGTCCATCCTTGTGGTTGTTGATCTTGGGCGAGGAATCCTGGGGTTCGCGATACACCCCATACACGCTGTGGCTGCTGTGCTAAAACTAGAAAAATTATGTAGCAGTTTACAGTACAATGGGTAGTCAATTATTGCGTTCGCAATTCGGCGTCGTGTTTGTGGGCACGTTATGCATGTCTTATTATCATAAATATGTACAATTCCACTGCCTTTCGGCGGGTTCTGTAGCCGGTGCTGTAGTGGGTAAGCGAGCACGCACGTTATATAAAGCGCGAGGACTTGCGTGTGAACTTGTTTTTCCCCGCCGGAAGCAGAGATCCAAGGTCGTATTTCAGAGTATTGATGCGAGCAACCTCTTCCTCGACAGCATCAATGGACATGTTGTCCATGTTGATCTTGCCAATGCCTCCGCGCGTGAACCGGTCGACCCATTCATCAGCAGTATGGTTCGGGTCCCACGAATCCCTTGACGGTTTGCGCCGCATTGTGTTTGCTAGGGCCCATAACACGGGCTCGATCTCGTTAGACAGTGGTCCCGGGTACCGCCCGCCGTTCGGGTACCATTTGTTCACCTGGAACAGGAGGTAATCAGCAAGCACGACTGGGTCCACGAGCTTGCGTGGGACAGCGCCAATGAGGCACAGTTTCAGCATTTGCTCCCAGTCGTTGACCTGGGGCATGAGCACGCCCGGCGTGTCAAGCACATATATGCGTGGGTTGTCACTGATCATGATCTGTTCACTAACTGCACGCGTGATGCCCGGGTTCGAGCCTGTTCGTACAACCCGTTTCGCCCTGCGGCCTAGCAGGACTTGGCGGAATTTGTTGATCAGCGAGCTCTTTCCAGCGTTTGGCATTCCGGCAATCAGGACCTTGTATCCGAGAGGCGGTTTAGGCTCCTGGGCTCCAGCCCATTCGGCCAGTTCACGGCGTAGCCGGCTTGCGTATTTTCGTTCATCCATGCTCACGAGTCTGAACATGCCGTCGGGGTGCAAGGGGCTCACATGCGACTTTCGTAGTGGACTCAGGTCCCACTTGCTATAAAGCGTGAGTTTCGGAACCCCGGGCAGCGCCTGGTGGAGCAATGGGTTTATAGTCGAGATAGGTGCTCTCGCGTCTCGTAGCTCGAGCACTATATCTACTTGTGGAGCCAGGGCCCTGAGGTCTGCAAGGGCCCGGCGGTGATGCGAGGCAAAGTTTGCGAGGGGGACATTGTGCGGCGGGAATTCAGTACGAGGAATGAATCCTTTATTTAACACTTTCATTCTCTGGCCCAAGCTTCACCTTTTTTACGTACGCACGCCTCGAAACTTCGAATTGTTAGGCCTTGTCAAGGGTGGTGGTAGCGTTGTGGTTGTGTAGTTACTTAATTTTTTGGGGAACCCGCAGGGCCGTCCACAGGCACACCACATACAGACCTACGAACAGGCTCACCAAAAGTACACAAAAAGTACACACTCAGCTTGTGACGTCCTTCAAGCATGGCCTTAGTCGTGATATGTGGCATCCCAGCTGCTGGGAAGTCTAAACGCGCACAAGAGCTCGCTGATTACTTCACGAGTCGGTTGAACGACTCGATCAAGGACGTTCATATCATTGACGACAGGCAATTGGACATTTCAAAGCACGACTACTATGACCGCGAGTCCGAAAAGCGAGCGCGGGGCAAGCAAATGTCTGCCGTCAAAAGGTTACTTGGCCCGAACTCGCTCGTGATTCTCGATGCCATGTCGTATATCAAGGGATTCCGGTACCAATTGTTCTGCGAGGCCAAGGCCGCGCAAGTAACGTCGTGTGTTTTGTACACGGGAACGGCCGCAGACCGCGCGAAACAGTTCAACACGGAAGAACCCGAACAAACGAGGTGGCCCTCGGATCTTTTCGACCAGCTCGTGTTCCGGTTCGAGGAACCGAATGGCATGACGCGATGGGACTCGCCGTTGTTCATAGTTGTGCCCGAGGACAAACTGCCCGGAGACGAAATCTGGGACGCGCTCGTGAACAAAAAGCCTCATAAACCAAACGCAGCGACCACAAAACGTGCAGCTGTAGGCTCCGACTACTTGACTACGCTGAACGACACAACCTCGAAAATCGTCAAGGAGTGCCTTGACCTACACGCTGTGAACCCCGGTGGCGTCGTGTCGCTTTCCGGTCACTCAATTGAGTTGCCATACAATTTGACGTTACCGCAACTGACAAGAATCCGGCGTAATTTTGTGTCTTTGAACCGGCAAACTGCAATGCCTCTTGAAAACATCGAGGCGTACTTTATCGAGTTCCTCGAGCAGAACTGGAACATCACAGCCTAAACACAAAACAAAGGAGCTAAAGATACAAAAATTAAAATATGGGATAACTGAGACAGGATGCGTAGGGGCCGTGACGCGTGTGAGTGCTGACGTCTAATTAAGGCACACCTGGAGACACCGGAAGATCTGCTGGATAATATTAAGGGCACCACCTCCTGACGAGGGCTGTGCCTGCGTGTAGCCAGGCTGCGGGCCCTGCTGGGCGTATCCTGCAGGACCGGGCTGCGGGTAGCCCTGCTGGGCATAGCCCGATGGCTGGTAGCCTCCGGGCCCGCCCTGTGCGATGTGTATGAGCACGACACCAGGATTATGGCGGTCGATTTCGTTCGGAATGCCTTTCTCGTTGCAATGCTCAATAACGGCGGGCCGAAGCTTAGCAATGTGGGTCTCTGAGTGCAGGCCCTTACCAACAATCGCCTTGAGTAACGGCTGGCCGTGCTGGACGCACACTTGTATGCGGGCATCAAGCGCAATGATCGCCTCCTTTACGAACAAACCATGCAAGTCAATCTCGTCTGCAGCAGAGTCCGTATTGTTTGCACGGAACACCCACGACGCAGCCTCCCCGTTCAGTTTCTCGGCCTCGGCCTGGTACCGTTTCGACTTCTCGCTGAGCTCGCTTGCCTCGGCCTTGTCTCCTCGTTTATAAGCCTTTGAGGCCTCGGCTGCAAAGTGGACGTGCTTTGACTGCGCAGCATGGGCCTGGTCGCGGAGGGTGTGGTAGTGCCTGTCTTGCGCATGGTTACTGCCGTCGTTTGACCGCGGGGCCCCAGTTAGCACGTAATTCCCGAATTGAGTCGAGGTCTCGGCCAGAAGAGACATAGGGAATATGCGCGACCGGACTCTATTTAACCTTACGACAGCTAGCCTGCGAGCAAAGATTATCGTTAGATATGCTTTGGTGTCTAGAAAATTAAGCCGTGTATCTCGTCCTCCCCCGACGATGAGTCGTCTTAGTCATCACCTGCTCAGCCGAGTATGAAATTTCGAAAATGCGTGTGCGCCGACACGGAAAGTGTAGAAATAACCCATATGTACTGGCTCTTAAGCTGCAGAGAGCTAAGTAAATGCTAGCAAGGCCCCTTACATAGGAATTGAGGGCTGGGGACTCGCCCACTCAGCTTGGTCATGTAACTTGTTTCGTATATGTTTTCTATGTTCATAGTCCCTTAGTTCAGCTGTGGTGCTGCTCGGGCCTGGGCAAGAAGCTTGCGCACGGGCCCGAACCCGGCATTGGCGCCCGTGTCTACAATGTTCAAGCCATGCTCAATGACCTGCAGCAGTTTAGTGCTCAGCCGGACGTTGCGCACGAGAATGGAGTTCGGCAGGTACGTTTGGATCGCAAACGAGATCTGGTCGACGTCTCCCGTTTTCACAATGAGGGACAGCGCGAGCTCGGCGACTTGCTCCGAGAAGTCGCGGCTCGATCCCGTTAGCGTGGCCGTGTCCACGACCTTCCAGAAAGCGTCGTATAGCTTCCCATTCGCCAGCGACGTCAAGAGCATGCCCACAGTCTGCACGTTCCGGATCTCGCCAGTGCCCTGCAGCATGTTGCGCAAAGGGTGGGCCCGAAGGTGGTCCATGAACACGCTGAGATCCTCGCGTACGGCTTCGGGGGTTTCCAAAGCGCCCAACGGCGTCACGGACCTCGCTGTGGGGGCCACAAACGTCCGGTACATCAGCACAAGCAAGCGCGAGTTGGTCACAAGCGACCGGCCCGCGGGCTGCAACGCGAGGTCGTACAGATCGACCCAGATCTGCGCCTTGTAGTCGCACAGTTCCTGCCAAAGCGCAAGGCTCTCATCGTCCTGCGACAAGCCTGCGAAATGCGACTGCCCGTGGTAGCAGATGGCGCTCGCCACGGTCTCTATGTCCTCTTCATCGAGCACGAACCCGCTGGCCTGCTGGAGCTCGGCCTCGCGAAGCACTCTTTGCAACGAGAATTGCGGGCTCTGGATGCTGGCCACGGCGAAGTACCGCAGCCTTTGTTTCCAGTCCTCGCGTGTGGGCACGGCCGGGAACTGGTCGACAAAGTCTTGGACATCACGGCTGTTTTCATTGAGCTCCTCGTTTTTGTCGCTAATTAAAGTTTTTAGTGCGAGCTCTTCGCGGCTCGTAGGCAGGTCCGATTGGCGCCGTACAGCAACCGTCGAAAACTGCCGTTTGCCAGACCCGAAGCTGCCCGTATTTGTGCCCGCAGTTGTAGCAAATGTGTTTGGATCCGCGTATTCGGCAGATTCCGCCTCAGCCTCAGACTCCGCGAGGTCGGCTTCGCGGTCAATGCTCGAGCTGAGGTTCTCGAGATCGACCTCGTTTCGGCGCTCGGCCGTCATCATGTGCACGTATATGTTATCAACTTTTGTTTCCACAACGACCCAAGACCCGACACGCTGCACGGTAGACTCTGTCGTGCTTGACATGGTCTGTCTTTGCTGTTTTCGTTTGTGTCTTCGCGTCTGTAGCTTCACAAAGTTGCTTGACAAGATCCCGTCTCGGCCTGCGTTGACTCGATGCTGCTTCTTGAGCCACGAAATAAGCAGGGCACCGGCACTGCCAAGGTGGCGCGTACCACTGCCTGTGCCGACAACGACAATGGCGGGGCCTAGTGCACTAGTGAGCGTGCTCTCGCCGTCTTCTGTGCGTTTATCAAGAACAACCAAGTCCCTCAGGCCCATTTCTTTGACGCCGAACTCAACGATACCTTTTAAAGACTCTGGAGAGTTAGATGGCAGCTCAGGAAGCGCTGCTTCGTGCGCAATGGCCTCGTCCTCGACGGCCTTGTGAGCCTCCTGCTCATACCAGGGCTTGACTACTCCATCCGGTTTGCCGTTCAGCACCGATGCAGAATGCGACAGCCACCTCCTTGACACAGACAAGGGCAGCCGTAGATTTCGAAGCACGAGCAGCACCATAGGACTGCTATTACTATGGTATGTGAGCAACGGCAGGCCTTAAGACGCTAAGTGAAATTTGACCCCTATTACACGGATGGACCCTAACATCCGGTCGCTCACTCTAAAGTGCGCACAATATATGTGGGCACAGCCTGATATTTTGGGCACTTGCAGTTAAGTGCACTTGTAGTTGAGTGCACAAGTCGTAAATAGCATGGCCCTTTGCAGCATTAGTAGACAAATTAAATATACAATTTTAAGCCATGAGCAGCTCGAGCATGCCCTCAATGGCCTGGGCCTCCTTCGCCCTCTCGATCTGGCCCTCGAGCTTCGATACAAGCAACGGAATCAGGGACGAGAGCACGGGCGACGACTCAATGGCCGAAGCGTGCAGCTCTATGAGTACGCCAATCCAGTCGGCTGTCAAGTTCACGAGTCGCGGGTCGGAGATATGCTTGAGACACCACGCAAGCAAGGGCTCGAGCTCGGAGTCGTCACGGTTAGCCAGGCTGACGCCGATCTTGCCCCGCGCACGGAGCTCTTCGAGAACCATCACGGTCTGGTCAACAGACACGCCCGGTTTGAATGCAGAGTCGAGCGCATCGGCCCACCTAAATGCCTTTATGTGTTTCTCGTACTGCTTCAGCCGTGCGGCCTGTGGGGGCTTGTGCGCAATGTGGAGCGTTTGCGTCTCGAGCTCGCCCTTGTATTCAGCGCCACGCATGACTCGGGCCATTGTCTCTGTTCGTTGCTTCGCAGCCGTGGGGGGCTTTTTAGGCTCGTTTCGGCGGGTGCGAACGCTAAGGAGACCGGTTGTCAGACCCGTTGCCAATTGTCTCATATCCGGGGACAGGGCCGTGGCAAGAACCGGTCCGCCGTACTTCCAGCCGAACTTAACGGGGAAGTTCGGATCGTTTGAGTCAAAGACCTTGACGTGGCCGTCTAGAGAGCCCGCAAGGATCCCGCGGTCGCCAGCGTGCGAAAGGCACGTCACCGTTTTCTGGAAGTTGCCGAGCTGCTTGACCTTCTTACCTGCCGTCAGGTCCCAGATTTTCACGTTCGAGCCTCCAGAGGACGCAAGCGTCGAGTCGCTAAGCGGGAGAACGGCCTCGACGGGGTCTCGCTGCCTGTACTGCGCGACTATGGACGGCGACCGCGGGTCAAACAGCCGCACGTACCCATCGTAGCAGCCCGTCGTAATCAGGTTGCGGCTGCCCATGAATTCGGCCGTGCGTATGTAGTCATCGTGCTGGTCCTTGATTTCGATCAATGGGTCGCTCGACGTCAGGTCCCATAACCTCACAACGCGGTCGTCGCTGGCGCTGAGTAGGGTCGAGAGCAATGTTGGGTGGAATTTCGTGACATGCACAGCATGAGGAGTCGGTTTGAGCGTGACGAGGATTGCTTTTGTGTTTGTGTCAAAGCACTGGATCAACCCAGTAGCGTCGCCGGCCACAAGAAGCTTCCCGTCCGGACGGAACTCGCCGCTGTAAACCGTGTCTTTGAATTTCGTGATGGTCTTCTGGACTTGGTGCGTTTTTGCTGAGAGGATCTGGATCCTCGTGGAGCTTGTGAATGCTAGATCATGGGGGTTTGTGGGGTTGAAGTGGATATGATTGACGGCATTGTTCTCCTTAATTAGCAGAGGCGCTCTCAAATGCTTCCAAAATCGCGTGTCTGCATTGTCTGCGTCTGGCAGAGACGGCTTTTTCACCGCCTGCGGGCGAATGGATGGCGCACTCATTGTATGCCTGTCAAAGAAGGTTCAATTTATTTTTTTGTCTTTTTTCTAAGCTGGGTCGGATTTTTTTGTTTCCCTCACCCTTCTTTGGCGACCATCTACGTTAAGGCGTGGTGGTGGTGTGGTGTGGGTCTGCTTGGGCGAGTGACTGTGCGTCCTTTAACTTTGTGTGCAAAACAAGCAGAATAATACTACTCCGTTGTGAACAAACAACGATATTGCGGGGAAAGTAACTGGTTGGTTTGATTTCAATTGCACGACGCTTATGGTTCTGAGGTGACGACCGCGACATCTGCACAATATGAAACCGCTTATTGCCATTGTAGGAAACACGGGTGTAGGCAAGTCGCAATTCGCAGTCGAGCTTGCGAGGGCCTTGAATGGCGAGATCATAAACGGAGACGCAATGCAAATGTACCAAGGCCTCGACATTATAACGAACAAGCATCCCGTGAATGAAAGACAGAACATCCCTCATCACTTGCTTGGAACAGACTCCTGGAACGACCAAGTCACAGTCCAAGATTTCGAAAAACGGGCAACAAGCCTCATTGACCGTATCCATGCCGAGAACAGGCTTCCCATCCTTGTTGGCGGCACGCATTACTACGTGCAATCCCTCATCGCACAAAATGCCCTGATTAGAGACAACAACAGCGATGCGAAGCCCGAGTCAGGTAGCACGTACGAAAAACAGCTGAGCAAAGACGAACTTAAGATCCTTGACGACCCCCAGCTAGTTGAGGCCACACTCAAACAAATTGACCCCTTAACGGCCGCGAAATTCCACCCCAACGACACACGCCGCTTACGACGGGCCCTTGAAATCTGGTACGAGTACGGTAGGAAACCGAGCGAAATATACGAAGCTCAGAAATCAGGCCTTGAAGATGAACAGCTCCGGCTACGGCATCGCGTGCTTGTGTTTTGGGTGTGGTGTAACCGCGTAACGCTCACAGAAAGGCTTGACTCGCGGGTCCTTAAAATGGTTGACAATGGCCTGCTCAACGAGATTGAGGACATGTACTCGAAGTATGACCCCGATCAAGACCAGAAGGGCATTTGGCAAGTGCTCGGGTTCCGGCAGTTTCTTCCTTACTTACAGCAGAGGACACAGGCGAATTGGGACGCGTGTGTGGCTGCCATGCAGGCCGATACACGACAGTATGCCAAAAAGCAAACGAAATGGATCAGGAACAAACTCGCGCCATTCGTCACGTCTTTAGGAGGCGACTTTGCACTTGTAGATGCCTCCGACTTGACGAAATGGACTACCGACGTCAACCAACGCGGTGTGCAGCTAGCTCGCGATTGGCTACAGGGATCGCCGTTCTCTATTGAGCCTGTGCCCACCGAGCTTGCAAACGAGGTTGTGCGCAGACGGCAGGCCTACGATTCTGGCCAGTGGGTCAGGCACCAGTGCGACCTGTGCACTGCGTACCGCGGCTCGGATGTGATCAGCATGGGCGACGACGAATGGGAGCTGCATCTGAAAAGCAAAGGCCACCGAGCCGCACAAAAGTGGCAGTCCAAAACCCGCGATTAATTTTTGTAATATATGTACGGTATCATCAATGTCGTTTGTGCTATGCTATTTTCACGCGCATGCCGGGTTTCCAGTGAAACGATTGTTCCTGTACAGCTTGTACAGGCTCGTCTGCGCAGTTGCTCTTTATTATTGCAGGATCTTGTGCCGTTTGCGTATCTGCGAGCGATGTAGTGAGTGACCTCGTAGAGTCCAACATTTTTAAGCAGCGCGTCAAATCGTATTCGAGGTCTAGCCATAGAATCACTGCAAGCACTAAAGACTGGACGTGTTTCATTCTGTGATCTCGCTGCGTCAATTTTCGGCTGTAACCGTGGAACTGTGACTCGAGATCTTTAGCGACTGCAGCGTGCTTTTGTACAACCTTGTGTTCGTGCTCGAGGAAGGCAAGATCCTCAGTGAATGCTGCCACCGCCTGCTCTAGAACTGCATGGAGGTCGCTGAACTGAATGCTGTTTGGTTTACGCACCGACTCGTGACGGGTCGAGTCATTATTGGTCGACGCAAGACTACTAATTGCAGTGTTGAAGTCGTATGCTGCAGCTCGGTGCATAGCATCTGCTCGCCTTGAGTTGCGCTGGTTCATGTGTGCTTGCATGTTTCGGTAGAAGGCCTCGACTTTTGTTAGAAAAACGGGCTTCGATCTTTCTTTACCTGGGTGAACTCGCGGTGGCGAGAGGCCAATGAATTCCGCAAGCTCGCGGTCTCTAAGCCCGGGTTCGAGCGAGATCATCTTGAGCAGCGGTTTGTTGGCCAACAAAGTCGTGTTTGTCTTTTGTAAGAAGCATTGTGCGTTATCAATGGCCGTTACGAGCGTGGCCACGTCGGCAGGACTTTGCTGTCCCGACTTTTGCTGTACCGCTGATTGGCACTGAGCTAGAGTAGCAGTGCACTGTGTGTACAAGCGTTCGAGAAGACCCGGTCCACGCGTACTTTTATTGTGCAGAGTCTCACGACGCGCGTCTATTTGCGCAAGAAGCTGCACGAGTGACGACGGTATTTGGTCCGCATTATGGGCCATCTCTACTGCGGCTGGAATGTGGTGATTCGCGATGGCGAGAAGCGTGTTGCGGTTAAATGCGTACAGCTCCTTGCACAGTCGCTCGTCTACTATCGACACAAGTTTTGTTTTGAGCAAAGACGGTGCAGCAAGGAGATGGAAAGGCAAGACGTCGTGGAACAGGCTGCTTTCCGGCACGACAAACGATACGGCCCCGTGGATTGGTGTGGGGCCCGACTCGGCCGAGGGCACAGCAACAGGCACAACAAAGGGAACGTCATCAATATCGTTAAGGCACGTCTTTACACGGCGGTTGAAGGGCTCGTTCAGCATCTGCGAGACCTCGGTGATCAGTTCCGAGCTTTTTGTGAGCGCAATACATCGCAGAATCGCGGCCTTCTGTTGTTGGCGGTCCTCTATTTTGCGGGACCGGTGCAACGAGCGTGCTACCTCGGCACAAGCTGTAGCCTGCAGTTCGCGAGCCCGCGTTTTCATGGCGAGCTCCCAGTCCTTGTTTTTAGCGGGCAACTGCTCGTACATAGTGAGCAGTTCCTCGTACGCGACCGAGGCATGCCATTTACTCCGCACGTCCCTCGCGGCTAGATCATTTGCCTGGACGTTGCAAAGCCGGCCCAAGAATTTTAGGGCGTTCTGCGAGATTTCAAGAGGCGCTGCGTCTAAAAGCAATGGGTAGACGTGTTGTTCGGCATAATTGAAGATACCTTCTGCGACTAAGTATGCCTGAATTTCAGTGCTAGTTGAGGCATCCTGGCCTTGAGAACTGACGTGTGTGTGCAAAGCAGCCAAATTCACTACAACGTTCAGGATCTCGAACCACAGGCCGCGGCCCTGTACGGCTGTGCGTGAATGGGCGAGCGCGTTCACCCATGGGAACGTCGTGTTTTCGAGGCCAGTTTTCGCAGCAAGCGATACGAGTCCACCTAAGTACGCTGAAAGGTCGTTCATGTCTGGCGTGGGCACCGTAGCCTTGTGACGAAGTGTGTTTATAGTTTGTGCGTCTCTGCTCGCAGGTTCAGACCCTGGATTTGACGCCCCGTTGAGGCCCGACAAGTGTTCGCGGACCTCATTTTGTATTACAAGAGCTAGGTCCAAGTCGAGCGTGCCCCGCAATGGAATTTCGAGCATGCTCGGCACACACTTACGTGAATGATCCGGCTGTGTATTTACACCTGGGTTAGGCACATGCACAGGGTCTGGTTGTTCCCTACGAGCCCGCTGGTTCCCTCGTCCCCCCTCCTCAATCTGACTCTCTCCCGTGACTGAGGTGTCTCGGCCTCGGGAAGTAAGGGTTCCCCTGCCGAGCTACCGCTCGCCTCAGGCGGAATACCTAAATGGAGTAATTCTGCAGGAGCACCGATCCGTGATCCCGATGCGGCGCCTATCTCGGGGCACACAGAAATAACTCACGCAGGAGCAGATCACGGTTTGAAGACACACATATAGGCACGCAAATCCGAGATATCGCTAAAGTGTGATTAGCTCTAGATAATTATATTTGTACTTCGTGTACGCAAGCAGGGCGCTGCCGAGGCCTCGACCAGCGAACCACTACTTTGTACTCTATTTAATTGGGACTGCTTGGCTGGCCGCATTTATCCGTGTCCCTGCTGTCGTGTTAATTAGATCGCATTTAGTTCTAACGGTTCCGACGCTTCCGCAGCACATGATGCACACACGACCCTTCCTCCTCCCGTCTCTGACACTTTCAGCTCCATAACGCTCTCTTCCCTTCCCCCCACGGCAGTGAGCGCCCAACCCTATCTTCTCCGTTTTCCGTAGTTCTCGGTCAAGGCATTTATCGTGGCAAGCCCCACTACTGAATGCTAAGATGCCAGTAGCTTTCAAAGGGGAATTAACCAGACACATAATCAAATGTTATCCTGCAGGGAAGGCCCACGATAAAAAGCCGGTTCCGAATGAGCTGTCCATGCTCATCTTCTACCTGCAGTCGCGTCCCACCAAGATCCCCAAGGCGTCCACGATGCTCAGTGCCCGCGCACAGAGCTACAGCTCGAAGGACAACATCGGGAATTTGGTCGTGACGGCGCTGATAATGCACGAAATCGTGACGAACAATTACGATAACTTCAGTCTATTTGCCGAGGGCGCCCTCGAGATCATCCAGCTGCTCGTGGACAAGAGCCACGGCAACGACACAGAAATCCTGAAACTCGCCGAATCGCTGTTTGCCGAGTTCAATCGCCACCACACGGGCGTGCTGTTCAGTGGCAGCAAGACGTACCGCGAGCGGTTCCTTGGCGTTGTCGAGAAGTTCGCGAAGATTGCCATGTCGGCCTCGGCCTCATCGCGCGTCATTGCTACAAGGGCACTAACATCTCTGTCCATTTCTCCAGCACTCGCCACAAAGGTCGGCCAGCAGGGCCTTGTCATTGCCGTGAAAAGCTTTGAGGCGAATGCACCCTCGGACTCGAGCGTTTTCAGTGCGGTCACCGAGGCCACAGACGAGGGCGAGACGTCCGTCGACAACCCGGATCTCGAGTTCAATACCGTGCTTGGCCTTCGCCAGTACCTGAACACACCCTCGCTCGACCAGATCAGTAATATTCTGAACCGTGTATTGCACTGGCTCGTGAAGGGATCGGACGGGGACTGGCAACCGGCCCTCGTTGCGTACATGGCCCGCTGGGTCCCGCCACAAAACCGGTTTTTAGTCACGAAGTCCGTGGTTGCGAGCATGGCCGAACTTCCGCCCGACGCCGTGAAGGAGGCAAGCCGGTACTGCGCGTACCTCGAGGCTCTCCTCACTGCGGCCGAGTCGAAAATCGGGCTCAGTGTCGTTGAAGTTCTGCGGCAACTCCTCAAGGTCCAGCACCGGCTCATTAGGTCGCCGTCCGAGTCCGTGGACGGCCAGAGCATCCAGAACCTTATTGTGCGCCTGCGCAAGAACATCGGGTACTTGGCGAACACGCGTGTTTACCCCGACCAAACCAGCGATATGATGGCCGAGATCTTGTCGAAATACACGCTGTCTGCGATGCCGGCAAGCACGACGCCGGTGAACACGACGCCTGCAAGCACAACACCGGGAAAATCGGATGCAGAAAGCAGCAACGAGAGTGTGGCTGTCAGCAACGGGAACGGGTCGAGCTCGTTCACGTTCCCAAGACCCCTCGGCATAATAATAAACGACTTCCGCGTGCTTATGGAGATCCAGAACTCGTCTCCAAAGGACCAGCGACGCCTGAACTTGTCGCTGTGGGAGGGCACGCAGTGGCTCCTGACGTCTCACCACCCGCAGCTGCTTGTTTTGTATGCAACGACATTCAGCACCTTTTTGGAGGCCGCCCAGCCCTCGGCACACCCTTCCTCGAAACGCGGGTCCGTCATTACGCGCCAGCTGTGCGAGTGTGCACGACGTGATCTTGCACCCGCAAGCTACATTGCCATTTACTATTGTCTTGTGGCCCTCACAAAATTCCAGGCCGCTGCTTGCCAGTACTTGCTGCCATGGATCCTCGCGATCTTGTCAACCGAGGTCAAACCGTCGGACGCTGTGCCCGTGGCAGACCAGACAAACGAGGCGAAAGTGTGCCGCGAGTCCATTGCCTTGGCGACGCTCCTTGCTGTGTTCCGGAAGTTGAACTTAGAAAGCCTTGCATCTTTGGCGTTCGAGCAGATTGGCGAGCGCGTGAAGCAGAACCGGTGGCTGCCCGGAATCACGTTCCCTCCAGCGGTCACAGTAGAAGTCGCTGTTTCGAGTTTGGTAAACAGCCCCGAGTCGAGACTGCTGTTTGCAAGCGACTCCGAGCTAGGAAGCGAGGCTCACAACGACGGGCCGGCGCTGTTCCAGTCTTTCGAGTCCGGAATCCTATCTTCGAACCTGGACGCGGCCGACATCGAGTTCATACTAAACCCAGGATACGCGCTCGATGCCTCGCCAGACACGGATGAAGTGCGGGGCTCGCAGTTCCCGCCGAGCACGGACGCCTTGAGTGCAAAGCGCAGCTTCAGCACGGTGTCACAAAGCTCCACCGAGTCCACAGCCCCGCGGATCATTGATCTGCGTAAACGACAGGAAGATGTGCGCAGCCTGAGCACAATGAAGACGGCGGCTCTGCCGAACCGCGAAACAAAAATAAGCCTGCCCACGAAACGCAACAGCTCAGCAACGATCAAGTACAGTGAGGCGGATCTACTCTCGATCCTCGACAAGATCTCTATTGACGAGAGGCAAAGCAAAGGGAACCTCACGATTTGACCCTCGATGCTTTGGGTCTACAAAGTCATGAAAGTATATACATATTCTAATCAAGTTCCCTTTAGCTAATGCTAATGTATGTTAATGAGTTTTACGCCATGTTTATAGAAAGCGATAGTGATATCCGTCCCTTTTCTCATGTGAGCAGGAATTGAGATTGTTTTGTTTCGTTTCGTTTGTTTTGCTATGTTCAGATTTTTGGCAACAATGCTTTGTGTTTTAGTGTGCCTTTTCGGTCGTGGGCTCTTCTTCATCAGCGAACCACGGAACGAACCTTTTCAGCTCAATCGCGACTTCGACAAGAATGAGCAGGAGAATCATCCACTCCACACGAAGTGACGTTTTTTCGCTGAGATTCTGGCGCAGAATCGAGACCATATCCGCCGCGTAGTCGAGCTTTTTGTTGAGGATCTCGATGCGTGGCTCGACATCGAGGCTGCTGGAAATGAGCTCGTACAGGGATTCCTGCTGCGGCTGCGACCAGTAGATATCTGGGGTTTCCGTGATTGAGCTGTACAGGTTCAGGCTGCCCCGGATTTGCAAGAGCCGGCCCGTGAGAATATCTACTTGGCGGACGTTCAAACTCGGCGAGTTCCCGCTGGCCATGCTGCTACTGATGACCTTCACTTGCTGGATGATTTTCTCTGTGGCGACCTCGAGGGCGCTCAGTTTTGTGTGTCGAGCCATGCCACTACTGAACGCAAGCTTGTCCATGAGCCGGCTCTGCTTTGTCGGGCCGTGCACGTAGATGACGTCGCCAATCATCCCGCTTTGTGTGTCACTGCTCTCTTCCTCAACAAAGTCCATGTCCTCGGTTTCGACGCTCGCGTACGAGTCGACCTCGGCTTTGCGGAACATCGGCACGAGCTGGTCAACTACGCTCGGTTCCGTGAAGTTCCAGCCAACAACGGTTCCGTTCGCAAGCACCATGACGTCTTTGCCCTCGGGGAACTCGGCCCACAGGGCTTCGCCACTGTCAACAATTTTGCTCGGGTACTTCTTCGCGCTCAAAATGCTAGAAATTTGTTCGAGGTCGTAGCGCTGGCACTTCGAGGCAGAAATGCAGAGCCGAAGCTGTTCTGGCGGGGGCATCTGGGCCACGCGTTTACGCAACAACCGCCTTATTTTGCTGGACTGCGGGCTTGCCGACGCATAGTGCCGGGTAAACGGTGCTGTTAATGGGATTCGTCTGGTTAATGCCCCGAACAAAATCATATGTGTCCACGAAAACTTGGCGAAGACAACGAACGACAGTCGTGCTCGAGCTGTGCCGTTTATAGGAGGGCACGGGTCAGACCACGGCCTTGGGATACCATAGGATACCATAGGATACCATAGATACCACGAAATATATACTAAAGGATACGGACGTAATAATACAGTAAAAGCGGTGTATCGCCAGTGAGTGGGGTACCTGTTATGCTCTAAATATAAAGTGTTACATTAAGCCAGCCGAGCTGGCATCGAGCCAATGGTACTGCTGCACCACCTGCCATGGGCACCACCGGAGTACTTGATCACGACCTGGGCGTGAACTAGAAACAGATCACGGAACACGAAGCTAGGACAAGCTAGAATGTCTCAGTGCTCGCGTGCCGCCTACCAACGCTACTCGGCTGGTCGGTGCCTACATGTACCTACAGGTGCCTACAGGTCTCTACCGGTCTCTACCTGCGCCTACTGGTACCTTCCAGGTGTACCTGTCTGGATTACCTACAACCTGGGTAAGCTGTATTAGCGGGTACAAACCGAGCTCGGCAGCCAGTGCACCAGGTAAGCTGCTACGAACACAAAGCAAGCTGGAAACGGTTTACACCTTCCATTTCGAGAACGAGCCCTTGTTGCGGTTACGGCGGGGCTTGTTCTGGTGGCTAACGCTGACCCAGCCATCGTCACCACCCTCGGCGGGCTCTTCAACGGCGTTCGAGGCCTCGGAGCCCTCGCTCATCTTCATGGACGCAGCAAGCGCCGCAGCGTACGACAGGTTAACAACGGGCGCACCGTTCTCGTCCTCAGCCTCCTGCGCCTTCTTCGACTTCGGCTTGCTCTTCAGGAGGTAGCGAGCAGCGAACTCGTCGTCGTCGGACGCGGCCTCAGCCTCGGGGTCCTCAGTAGCTTCAGATGACTGACCGGCAGATCCAGAGTTACCTTCGAACAGAGCGCGCTGGGAAAACGGAATCGCCGCCTTCGGCATGACGACGGGACGCTTCGTGTTGTGGCTGTTGTGCGAGCCGCGGCGCCAGTTGCTGTGCTGGTGGTTGCCCTCCTGGTACACGTTCGTGCCCTGCGGGACCTTCTCAATCTCGTTCCATTTGAACTCGGGAATACTGATGAGTTCCGAGTCCTTTAGTGCGACGAGCTGCTCAAGAGTGTAAAGGGGCATTTTCGCGTCGGGTCGGTGAAGAGATGAGGCAGTTCGTGTGTTTGTGCCGGGGTTTTCGCACTCACCTTGTTTCGCCGCACTCGCCGTATGTAGTCGCGCGCTTTATTAAGACCGAGCGAGGGTAGGCACCAGGAAAGCGGGGTCAGGGGACCCACAGAAAAAATTCATCGAAAAATTATGGCAGTGTGTGGGTTCGAGTATATGTATGTGTTTGGGTAAGCCGGCGTGTGTTTTGGGTGTAGGCACAGCTAGGCACGCAACCAGAGCAGAATCGATACGAAACCAGCACTGATTACCGTTTGTGCGCGCCAAAATACCTACTGGATGCCAATTATAAAAAATCTCGGCAAATTGCAGAAACGCAAGGCCGATACGAAGCTGCACCCGCGGGGCCGGAAGTACAAGCAGTTGACAACGGCTGAGCTCAGACAGGCGAAGCTCGATACCGTGAAGTCGCAGCGCAACGAGACGCAAGAACGCAAGCTCGAGCGATTTAAGTTTGTTAAAGACATATGCAGCAGTTTGGGGAAACCCGCGTACTCAATTGACGAGATTCGCGTGATGTGCCAGGAGTTCATCGACCGGAACAGGCCCGAGCTCGACAGGCTCGATAAGGACCGCCGGCCGGGCCGGCCACGAACAAACCGGCACCAGCAGGTGCAGCTCGTGTACGATCTCGAAACTAAAGAGTTCCAGGAAGGGTTCAACATCGTGGACCTCACGGACGAGACGACGGTCAAGCACCTTGCCGAGTGGAACGGGTCGTGGGGCGGCCTGAACACGCTGAAAATGACGCGCGTTGCCAAAAATTAAAAGAAATATTCGCCAGCAAATAAGCCAATTGTTAGAAGGGCCACACTGCCCGTGAACGCCACGGCCGAGCCGGACACCCACCGCCGGCCGCGCTGTTTCTGATTGACCTGGCGTTCAAACACAAGCATGTTCCCGTTTTTCCCGCTGAACTGGAACCCCTGGCTCTCAAGCTTGAGGACTTTGGGCCGTGCGCCCTGTGGACACTCGGGCAGCACGGATTTAGATGAAGTAGACGATGTAGCCGAGCGGTTCGGAAGCGGGTTGAATGTCGGGCGGCTGACCATCCACTGCTCGTTCACTCTCAGCACTGCTGCATACTCTTGTACAATGTCAGTTTTCGGGGCCCGTGGACGCCTCGTAACGAGATGCGGCGTGAAAAACGTGCCGGCACCCAGTGTTCGAGGGTACTTCTGCAGGGACTCGCGGTCCGTTTCGGCTTTCTTTGATTCCGCGAACCGCTCGCTTTCTCGGTTCTCGAACCGGACCTTCTCCTGTTTCAGCGCGTTCCGAATTGCATTCGCGCTTGCCTTGCCAGACCACGACACACGGCCTGGTCGCATTACGCAGCGTGGGGTGAACCCTTGGGTGTGATACAGGGTCGTGGGTGGTACAGGGTGATAATGCACGGTCAATACCGGCCAACACCGGCCGTATTGCGAGCCATTGCTGTTGTTTAGCTCATCTGTTTTTCCTTTTTGCTTTGTATATTAACTGCTGAGTTTGTTCTGTGCTATATATATAATCGGCCCGCCTTACTGAGCACTATAGTCTAGTGGCTACAGTAGGCTATACACTGGCTAGGCAGTAGGCTAGGCAGTAGGCTACACTATAGGTCAACTAGTGAATTAACAAAAGGCTAAGTCGAAGGCCACACTACTAGAGTGTTGTCTAGACCTTGGTTGACTGGTTGTGAGGCCGAATAATGTGATGTAGGGTGAGTTGAGGCTAGAGATGCGGCTCGTTGAGGAACGGCTTGATCTTCGCATCGACCCAGTCCCAGAACTTGTCCCCGTTTGCGCCCTCGGCACCCTCGCGAACGTCGCTACGCACGCGGGCCTTCTGTGCAAATGGCACATAGTAGGACCCGTTGTCGCTCGGCGTGATTTCCGGGGAAAGAAGCACTTGCAGAACCTGGTAAGCTCCCCAGATCGTTGGTCGGCTGATCGATCCGAGCACGAGCTGGCGCCACTGGTTGTTGCGACGGATGTCCGACGTTACCGTACCCGGGTGGACGGCCACAGACACAATGGACGGGAACCGCTTGCCCCACTGCACGGCCTGGTAGATGTTCATGGCCTTTGTCTGTCCGTACATGCCATTGCCCTTGCCGAGGTACCCGCCAGAGTCATACTCGTTCATGTTCTCGAAGTCAATCCCACCATTTGGAGGCGCGTACGTATGAATGGCCGACGACACCCAGATAGCCTTTGCGTCAGGAGTTGTTGACAGGAGTGGGGTCACAAGGCGCTGGATGAGCTGGCTGCACAACACGTTAATGACAATGATGTCCAGCACATTCGTAGGCTCGAGCACGTTCTGGCCGCGGTAATTGATGCCTGCATTGTGCACAATGCCATCGAGTCGCGTCTCATTTGCGCGGAACCGCGTGATGGCCGGCCCCACAGTGGTGAGATCCTCATGGTGGATGGGCAACAGCTCAACCTTGCCAATTTCACCCAGACTCTTTAGTGTAGCCTCGACTTTCGCGGGCGTGCGGCCAGTGATGTAAACTTTCGCGCCTTGGCCCACAAGGAGCTTCGCGCACTCGTACCCAATGCCGGCCGTTGCACCAGTCACTATGTACACTTTCCCATCCAAACGCGGATAGTCCTTCTCAGTGAATTGAGGGTTTGGCGGCCATACAATGTCTCTAGTTAGCTCGCGAAGGTTCGTGAAATACTCCATAGCGAAATGTGTGCGGGGTCAGGCAAGGATCCGCGGTAAGTGCATCACCCTAAACATCCTAAACGCTCACAAACGCTCACCGCTCACTACGAGGCTTGCTAGCCCACTGCCAGACTAAAGAAATAAGTATAGACTTTCCTACAACGGCTAGTTCATGTGTCTGCAACGGCTAGTTCATGTGAGTTGCGACTTGTAATTGGAGTAGAAAAGCCTTGTAGTACCCGATATATTGTAAGAATTACCTACACTGCGTGAATAATCGCATTGTAACGCCTTACAAGCATATTACGCGCCTTGCACGCATATATAAAATCTGTGCCATGCTTCACATGCATTTGCATCTTGCCCGTCTTAGCTATCTTGCACGCATGTCTTGCACGCATGTGAATCGTGCTATAGCTTGGCTGGGGTAATGTGTATCGTAGATTGTAAGAATTACATAGGTCAGAGCCAGCACAAGAGGATCCACCTTGCCTAATTGGGCATGCAACCGTGCGATAGCGGCCGTCTGGGGCCGGCTAGATCTATGGCCCACAGACCGGTGTACACACCGGAGTAATAGAAATGGATCCCGGCAAGTGAGAGATGCGGGAGAGGGTGGCCATTTAAGAGTTCAGTTAGCCTCGACGGGTTGCTCCTCCTTCTTTTTGGACTTCTCCTTGTCGTTCTTGTCGTCCGTCTCGTCGTCGAGCAAGCCCAGCACCTTCTTGTTTTGGATCTTGTTGTCGATCATGTCGTGGAACGCGATGATTGCCCTCACCATGCTGCTCAAGTAGACAATCATCAATTGGTCGTTTGTTTTGACCGTGAATGCGTGCTGCATGTCCGGGTTCTTGGCCGTGCTGAGGTTTGGCAACAAATTGAACACGTTCTGCAGCTCACCCAGAATCTCCTGGTTCATGGGCAACTCGCCCTGCAGAACCTTGTCCAGGTAGCGGCCGATGTCCTGGAGCCGGCCGTTCAGCCCCTGCAGGCTCGACAGCTGCTGCGAGATACGAGTCGCGAGCGTCCCAGCCGCTGCATCTCGCACGTCGCGCAACAGATGCTCGACCCCAATTTCCTCTGCCTCCTCTGCCTTGATCTCGCTGGGGACGTGTTTGAACGTAGGCTGCGAGGGCGTGCCGTCGTCCGTCTTCTCATGCACAGCAAAGTATGCGTCAGTTGGGATGCCCACCGTTTGGGGCACGACGTCCACAATGAGCAGCAGCGGGTCCGGCGTGAACCTCTTGAACGCCTCGTTGATGGCCATGTCGCCTGCTCGCAGCCGCGGGCCGGAGTGGTACCACCCAATGAGCTTTTCCTTCGCATTGATCTTTTTGAACATGTCCTGCATCCCTTCCACGAAATTGTGGTCGAGGTACCAAACGTCGGCATTCTTCGAGTCCTCCTCAAACGGCACGGCGAAACTGTTGGTTACTCGGACAGTGCCTCCGCCACCTTCGCTGGACTCGCCAACGCGGTCGCCGAGAATGGCGCCCACTACCCGCTTCCTGGCACTCCCGCCAACTCGATTATAATGGTCGACTACCGAAAGCAGCACCAGAGGCGCAACTGTGACGTTTTCCGCTAGATTCGACATCGTACAGCTCGTTGTCGATACGTATTGCGCGGCGTGGTGTGTGTAGTGTGTGGTGTGGTTGTGGTGTGGTTGTGATGTGACGTGAGGTCCTGGGCAGGTTCGGCAGGCGAGCACCAAGGCGTGGCGAGCTCTACCAGTATAGTGTACCAGTATAGAGTACCATTTGCACCTACCAGTATCATGTACCTCGACGGCCAAGAAATCACGCCTCTCTCAGCAGGCGAGGGCTACATCATTTTTCAGTGGAGGCAAACGTACGCACGTAAACAGACGGCATGCCATTCGGCCAGCTTATCATTGGACCGCCTGGGTCGGGCAAGTCGACGTACTGTAATGGCATGTTCCAATTTCTGAACGCCATAGGCAGGAAACCCAGTGTCGTGAACTTGGACCCGGCGAACGACCGGCTGCCGTATCCGGCCACGATTGACATCCGCGACTTTGTAACACTCGACGAGATCATGGAGTCGCAGAGCCTTGGCCCGAACGGGAGCGTGCTGTTTGCAATGGATGCCATTGTTGCGCAGATTGACAGTTTTGTTGCGCAGGTCAAACGCCTAGGCACGCACGACTACTTCTTGTTTGACTGCCCCGGGCAAATCGAGCTGTTCACGCACCACCCCGCGCTGGCGCAAGTGTTCAAGCGGCTCGAGAAGGAGCTTGCGTTCCGGCTTGTTGTCGTGAACTTAACGGACTGCTTTTACATCACGACCCCGAACCAGTACGTGAGCGTCGTCCTTCTCGCCCTGCGCACAATGCTTCAATTCAATCTCCCACAAATCAATGTGCTGTCAAAAATCGATCTTGTTTCGAACTACGGGCCCTTACCGTTCCGACTCGACTACTACACGGAGGTCGAGGACCTCGACTACCTAGTGAACTCGGAGTCCGAAAAGAACCATAAGTACGCGAAACTCACAGAAGCGATTGCAGAGCTGGTCTCTGACTTCGGGCTCGTGCAGTTCAAGGTTTTGGCCGTTGAAAACAAGCGCTCGATGATCGCCCTTCTTAACGCGATCGACAAAGCGTCGGGCTACTTGTTCGGGTCCACAGAAATTGGTGGAGACTCGGTCTGGATCGAGGCGACTCGGCAGGGTGGGCTGTACGACGTCGATATCCATGATCGGTGGATCGAGAACAAGACGCTGTGGGACACGCGTGAGGCCGAGGAAGAGCTCGAGCGTGCAGCCAGTGGGAACGCGAGTGAGTGGCCCCTGGACGAGGAGTTCGCCGGTGTGAAGGCCGGTCGGTACGGTCCTCAGTAGGTGCTTGCTCTTCTACTTTGTCCTCCACTAATACGTCTGTCCGTGGCGGGCGCATTGCATTGCTCACTTTCAATTGTTCAATAGTAGCACAGCGTTCAGTTGCGTGATTATTTAAATTGCGTTTGTGCTCATCGCCGATTACGAGTGTGCACTTCCTGGCATGCCCTTCTCTATTTATTGGTCCTTGTTGGGTCATATCTAATATATTTATCTACGGAATGCCATCAAAGGCGGCACGCAATCTACTGTGTACATGATGCTTTGAGTATGTCCACTCTTGAGCTGATATGCGCGTACTGTAGTACGGCATACACGCACGCTGTAGCGAACGAAGAATTGTATAACTTCACAATTTTTTTTCGACTTGGCTATGTACATTACGCTTTGATGGCAGCTGCGGCCTCGAGGGCCTGCTTCGCCTGCTTCTCGTCCTCGGGTTTCAAGCCGAGCTTGCTCACCTCCGTTGCGTGCTCTTTGATGGACTGTGCAACGCGCTGCATGACACGCTTCGTCTCGTCCAAAACCTGCTGCGTACGCCGGATTTCGTAGTCGTCCTTGGGCACGGCCTCTTCAAGGCTGGATAACCGGGTTTCTATTTCGCTTTTCTCAGCAACATACTCCTCGTACTCTTTAATAAGCCTGGAAAGGGCGTTGACTTTAAGCTGTGGCTTCGAGGGCCCAGGCATGTCTCTTTAATTGCCAAGATGAATCGCCTGTTATTGACTCGCGTGTTACGTGTGGGCGTGTACGCCTTACGTGTGGACGTGTACGCCTTACGTGTGTTACGTGTGGACGCCTTACGTGTAGGCCTTCCGTGTGTAGTGTGTAGGCGTCGTGGGCCGCGGCGTCGGGGTTCTTGGTGGTATGGCCTGTTTCGCAGTGGCCGTTGGGATCGACGGGTCGGCGGTGGCTCGGGTTCTTTGCCGATCCTTGGTGGAACCCTAAACTGACCCTTGTTCTCAGCGGAACCGAGCCAACGCAGCCTCAGCGCCTGTCTATGAACATTTCGGAAGTGAGCTATGCATGCGATCTGGCAAGCCACGATCTATATAGAGCGTGCAGGCAAGCAAAAAAGCCCGTGAGGGCCCTTTTGCTGCGCGCATCCGAATTGGATAATTCGCGAGGCAGCCATGCCGCTTTATTAAGGCTCGTGCACGCGTTCTTCCATTTTTCGCGGTGCTCGGGCCGGTCGATTGCTGTGTGCTACCCGAGTTGAAGGCGTTGCATATTATGCGTACATATGTGCTCTGTACCTGAAGATTTCACGATGGCTCTCTTAAAAATAGGTGGTTTGGTCACGTGCAGGCCTCAACGTTTCCTGAGGCACGCACACACATACATATTTGCATTCACGAGCAGTGCTAATACGGGCCCAGCTTCGCACTAATCGTTCGGCCGAGTACACATAGCACCGGATTTGAACCCCTTTAACGACGTTACTGGCTTATTTCACGAATTTTTCAGTATCTTTTGATCCTGCCGGCACGAACAAGGCGCTTTCATCATGGCTGCACAATTGCTGGCCCAGCAAATCGAGGCCTTGAAAAGCCAACTCGACACGTACCATGAAGTCGCGGCTCAGACATTAGCAGACCCGACTACGGTCCATGTAGGTGACGGGTACTTCGTTTCCATGCCATTGGCCGAAGCCCACGAGTTTCTCGACCGGCGAATCGCCAACTTGAGCCAAGAACTCACGGCTTTGAATCAGCTCAATGGCGTGAACGACGAGGGCCTGCCCGTGTTCGATATTGTTGAAGAGCTCGACGATGATGGTGAAGTCATTAATGCGAAGGTCAACAAAACGGGCCTTGCGAGTATGAGCTTGCCAAACAGTGGCAAGTCAAGCAGTAGCAAGCCAAGCAGTAGCAAGCCAAACACTGGCAACGCAAGTTTGTCACAAAACAAAAGGCTTCCACCGCACAAGCCAGCGAGCTCGTCTGTGCCACTTCCTACCATTAAACCGTCGTCCTCAATTACGGAAATTTCATCTTCGCATACTGAAAATGCTTCGCATCCTGAAAATTCGCCCACTCACTCGCTGGCCTCTCAAGTCGAGGCCCTGCAAGTCCAGGATCCGAAGGACGAGGCAGAGTCTTCAGCCGGGATAAATGCACCTCGTAAGGCGGACTCTCCCCCGCCGGAATCATCAAGATCGAGCCCGCTGGACGGACCGATTTTGAGTGGCAGCGACGACGACGTGCAGTACATCGAGGACGTGTCCGAGGTCGAAAATTCGGACCGGCAAGATGAGGACCAGTCGTACGGCGAGTACCCGGACATTAACCCGGCGGACGTGCTTGAGCTCGAGCTCATGGGCGAGGACGGAGACGACGACGTCACTGACTTCAACTTCGATGATATAGAGGAGGACAGTGACGAGGCCGACTACGGCACGCACGCGCCGTACGGATCCGATGACGAGGATGATGAGGACGAGGACGAGGACGGGGACGAATGGGAAGGTGGCTCGCTGTTTCCCCACGACGAGGCCACGCTCAAGCTCATAGAAGCACACTTAGCGATGCAGAACACGCCTCTCGAGGTTCCGGACAGCACGAAAAAAGGCGACAAGAAACCGGCAAAGGATGCACACGTTCGCTTCGCTGATAGTGTCGATGTGCGTGAGTTCGAAACGAGCCCGCTCGAGCGCAAACTAGAGCCTGTGCGGCAAGTGTCTCGATTCAAAAACATGGTGCGTCGCCAGGTACCAAAGCCGGCGAGTCCCCTAGGCCGGCCAGCGGCCTTCCCGTACAATGCACACTCGGCCGCGAAAACGGCGAAACCAACAAGTGCAGCCGTCGCCGCTGCAGCCGCCGTTATCAAGGCTCCCCATCATGCAGCGACCTCGACCTCGGGACCAGCCTCGAACTCGGACCACTCGAAACCGGCCCAGCACTCAGCCGTTCAGAAAATGGTTGTAGAGCGCAACCCTCCAAGCCATGCTTCTGCAAGCCATGGTCCTACTAGTCATACGCCTGCCAGCCATGCCCCTTCTGGTCATGCCCCTCCAAACCATGCTGCTACTATTCATGCTTCTCCTAGCCATGCTCCTGCTGGCCATGCTCCTTCAAGTCATGCTCCTGCTGGCCATGCTCCTTCAAGCCATGCTCCTGCTGGCCATGCTCCTTCAAGCCATGCTCCTGCTGGCCATGCTCCTTCAAGCCATGCTCCTGCTGGCCATTCTCCTTCAAGCCATGCTCCTGCTGGTCATCCTGCAGGCCGTGCCTCTGCAAATAATGCTTCGCATGCACCCACTAGCGCGCACGGTAGCTCGCCCAGTAGGTTGCCCAGCAGCTTGCCAGCTCGAGACCCGTCGCCCAAACGCGCGACTACTGGCCTGCCCTTAAGGAAGGCAAGCATACCTCATCACGACAGTGCAGTCAAAGACGCAAAGTCCGCTCCAAAGAACCCTCAGGCTTCGCAGGCTCCTCAATTCTCGCATGGGGCTCAGACTTCGCATGCGGCTCAAACCTCAGTGCAGAGTCAGCCAACGCAAAAGCCTGAAGCAGATTTAAAAGCTAGGGTGAAGGCAGATGCCGAAAGGATTTTCAACGACTCGTTTGTTAGTGACGAGCAGTTTCTAGAGCTCCATGATGCAGAGCGCAAAAAGGAGAAGGAAGACGAGGCGGGGTCCTTGAAATCCACTGAGCCTGCATCAGAAACGGCCACAAACGAGCCGAGCACAGACGCCAAGGCAAGTGCGGACGCTAAACCGGACGCGAGCACTATTGAAAGTGATGCCCCTGTACTCTCTTCTGTTGTTGAGCGGGACGAGCCCGAGGCGAGTGACGACGAGGCATACGAAACTGGCGACAACGAAGTGAACATGACAGAAATCAAGCAGGAATACCAACGACTACGTCAAAAACTAATTTACGAGTCTGGTGGGTTCATCAAGAAAGACGCTGAGAAGGCAGTTGAGCCTATTACAGCTGACGGCGAGCCGAAAAAGGTCAGCCGGTTCAAGGCTGCACGTATTGTTTGAACGCCGTGGGAAAGTATTTAACTACATAATAGCCTCGTTTTTACTTGGAAATGGGCCAATTAATCCACTGTTCTCTATGCCAAACATAAGCGCTTTTATTGGTGCATACGGACGTAGACTCTTATTATGGGTACGGCACGACGCGTGTTGCAAAAAACCCTGGTTGCATCGGGGCTGGGGTCCAAGCAGGCGTCGCGCGGTAGGTGACAGCCATTTTGACCCTGCGAGAACGGCCCGAACGAAGGCGAGGGCATTAGGGACAGGTCACTTCTGCTGGCTTAATTGTACACTGGCGTTTTTCGGTCGAAATTTCTTTTTTATTCCATATTTACATTCGTTTCGTGTCCTGTGAAGCCACTGTGAATCAAATAAAGAAGGATATCTAAGGCCTTTCTCAGAACGTGTACGTCCACAGCAAAATCCAACTTGCAACTTCTCTATTGAAGGCATTCTAGACGAAGTCAAGGCTAGACGAGCTCGAAAATCAGGCCCTATTTTATCACTTTTCCAGAAGCCACCCAAAAATTTTACTCGGGTCAGTTTGAATGCACGCCAATGGCCTCTCAACTTCCTCCCAAGCCTAAGATTGATTTGAGCCAGTACCTGAATACAGATGGTTCTTCTAAACCCAAAACACTCGGAAAGCCTGCAAGGCCCGCACGGCCCCCGCCGTTACCCGAAAGGCCACAATCAAGTGAGCCAAATTACACGTCAAATTACAATACGTCAACGTACGATACGTCAAAGTACGACACAACACACACAGGACAAGTTCGCGAGCATGAACGTGGACACACGCCCCGAAAATTACCGGGGCCAAAACCAGGACGAGAGTTTGGGCCAGTGTCTGAACGGTTGTCTGATTGTACGGCTGAATCGATAGAGTCTCCCGTGGAGTACGACTCTTCTCCGTCCAAGGTTGCGTCGATCCTCGCCTCACAAGTCTACCAAGCATCGCCCCCCACTCGAGCCGAGATCGATTCGGGCTCTCCAAACAGGCATGTTCCACCTATGGGATCACTTTTGCGGTCTCCTGTTCGCTCTCCTGTTCGCTCAGATGTTCGTCGGGACGTACCGCCTCGGCCGAGAACTGCATCCTCGGCTTCGGCATCTTCAGTTTCGTTGTTGGAATCAATGAACGAGGACCACCAACGATCAGCAAGCCGGCCAACGGGACCTTCTTACGGCTCACCACCTAGCAATGTACCGGGAACACACTCACGTATGGGCTCAGTGTCTTCTGTGCAGTCCTCGACATCGCTATCGCCAACTAGAAACTACGCACCGAAGCCCACGGCTTCGGGCGTGCCTTTACAAACGCATTTGGCCGACCACAAACCGCCGGCCGTGATTCCTACTGCATTTCTGTCCAGCAAAACTCGCCGTATTCTCGCAGCAAATGACCGCTACGTGTGTGTGGATACAGCCAGCAAGACTTTACTATACTCGTGGAGGTCAAGCGCGCTTGTGTGGCGTATAAAATCGCCGGCTCTGTGTGCAACGTTCGTTCCCGAGACCTCGACGCTGTGGCTAGGCACAGTTGCTGGCCGAATCATTGTTGTTGATGTGACAAACGGGCAGAGCATCCAGATTCTTGAACGCGGCCACATGAAGCCCGTTACGTACATTGCCACTACGGGCTACGGAATTGTCTCGCTGAGTGCCGATGACGGGAAACTGAACGTGTGGTCTGCGCGGAACTCGGGCAGTCCGTTCAAAGTCTGCCGGATCCGGGCCGGTGTCTCGGGCCGGTCGAGCTTCATAAGCACGGGCTCGCACAGCTCAGATTACCTTTGGATGTGCAAGGATAGGCAAGTCGAGGTTTACCAACCAGCGAACCAAATGCTGCCACTAGTTTCCGCTACTTTGCCGGGGAGAGGCGCAAACCTCGGCTCTATCACGTCCATTGCTGCGTATGGCGATATGTGCTTTTTTGGCCAGAACGACGGCTTCATCACAATCTTTAAGGGCACACAGCAGCTCGGAATCGTGAACGGAGGTATCCACTCCATAACGGCGCTGGCTGCACCCTCGGGCACGGAACTGTGGGTTGGCACGCGATCGGGAGAGATCCTCATTTTCGCGCTGCGCTTGAGCTTTGTGAGCACAGACGAGACCATGCAGTTGAGTGCTACGCTGCTACGGCAGTGGAAGGCGCACCCAACAGCCATCAGCGACATCATGCTCGCCGAGTCAAAGGCTGCGATTCTGAGCACGGACCGGAACCACGCTGTTTCGGCGTGGAACTCGACGCCCGTGGACGTGCTGCCCGCGTCTCCAAGCAACACGGAAGGATTTCATGTGCATGTTTTGACGTGGAACGTCGGAGCGTGTGCCCCCGACACGATTCCGAGCGACTGGATCGTGAGCCCCGAGGCCGCGAATGCTGACGTCGTCGTTATTGGCCTGCAAGAAGTCGTCGAGCTCGAAAGCACATCTCAACATGCTCTGAACATAGTACGTCCGACAGACCAGGAGTCGGACAAGGACCATGCAAGGTGGCAGCAGTTTCTCGACATGCTGCTCATCCCGTACGGATTCACGCAAATCGCATCGAAGTCGATGGTCGGCATCATGACGTGCCTGTTTGTGAAAACTAGCGTCGCGAAATACACGAGCAACCTCCGGGCCGATGTCGTCAAAACGGGCATTGGCGGAACCTACGGCAACAAGGGCGCCGTGCTCCTTAGTCTCGAACTTGGAGGCATGTCCTGGTGCTTTGTGAACTGCCACTTGGCGGCCGGTCACACGGCGATCATGCAGCGGAACCGGGACGCCTCGCAAATCATGACAAACGAGCGCTTTCAGTCGGACGTGTGCTTCTTTTTGGGCGACACAAATTACCGCATCAACGCCGCGCGCGAGCAGGCCGAGCAGCTTATAAAGGACCGGAACTGGGACCAGCTGCGCCGCCAGGACCAGCTGTCTTCGCAAATCATGAAGAACCCGTCATTTTGCTTGTCGCGGTTCCAAGAGGGAGAGCTCAGCTTCCCGCCCACGTACAAGTACGACCGCGGCACGAACTTCTACGACACGAGCGACAAGAAACGCATTCCGTCTTGGTGCGACCGCATTCTGTTCCGTGGCAAGTCCATAGTTGCGCAGAACTACGACGCCGTCGAGAAAACCACGACGTCGGATCACAAGGCCGTTGTAGGCACCTATTTCGTGCCACGGCTTGTTTAGAATAACGTTGTGCGAGTATTTTGTGGAACAATTTCGTGGAACAATTCCGTGGAACAATTTTGGGGAACAATTTGGTTCTCACTATTAGGATTTTGCCATTACATATTTATTTTTTTTGTGCTACCCACCCAATAAGATCGTACTTCGAGTTCAGCATCGACTTTTCCGAGCCGTTGTACCGGTTCGAGCCCTCCGTCCACGTTTCAAGGATACGCCATCCGCTCGACCGGAGGTGCGCGAGTAGTTCGTCAACACTGAACTCGACAAATGGAGCCGAGCCCCACTTCAGGGGCCCGTAATTGCACCAAAGCCCGCCCGGTTCTAAGCTGTCGGCGATCTTATCGATATATGCAAAAATGTTTTGGGCAGTGTCGATGAAGTACAACGTGGCAACGCCGTCGTACTTGACTCCTTTGTTAAACGTCAAGAAATCTGCGCACACGAAGTTCGGCTGGCGTCGGTTTGGCGGGAACACGAGCGGCACGGGCTCGAGCTGGTCTGTGCCCTTCCGCCAGTACGAGAACTGCAGAAGAAATGGGTATACAAAGTCGTCAATTTCTTCTGGATTTTCGCGCCGCGAAGTCGCGTACTTTGCCCCGAGCCACATGGCCGCACTCATTTCTGGGGCATCGATAACTGCACTGCCCTCGGACGCGAGGTCAGCGGCGAGTCTCCCGAGGCCAAACCCGGGCACTAAAATGCGGTCTTTGTGCTTTAGTCTGTTGAGAAGGGGCCCGAGCAGCTCGCTCCGGGCTTGTTGATGGGCCTGCTGCACGGACCAGTCACGAACAAAGTGCTCGAGCAGCTCCACAGCTTCGTAGGCGTTTTTATGGCTGGCTGTGGGGCCCGTGCTTGAGCCAGTTGCATGGATCTCGTACTCATGAATATCGAACTCTTTCATGGCAAACTGCTTGACCTTCGTCAGGAACGTGTAGTTTGCCTCCTTCAATTTCTCGATCTCGAGCAACCGCTTGTAGGTTTGTGACGCGGCATGCTGTTGCTGTTTGTTGAGCATGAAAAACAGCTGGCGTTTCCGGTACACAATGGATGAGACGTAGCCCGGGTACTCGTCAATTGCTGCACAAACGCGAATCACCTTTGTGCGCAACGGCGAGGACAACTGGCTTACGCCCTTGTTTCGGAAGCTCGTGACGAGCCGAGCAACGTAGCCAAACATGGCGAGGGGCAGGGCGTCGTTCGATTTGAAAACGGATGCTGCAATGAGCCCGAACACAATTACGAGCGCAGACTCGATGAGGGGCAGCGTGGCAAGCGCGTAAACAAGCAGGGCAACCAGCACTATCTGGTTAGACTGACCCCTTCGCGAACGCATCGATGCGGCCACTTAAACTACGCAGTGTCTTCGATAACGTCACTCTAGATGGCGAACGTCACACGAGCTCGTGAACGTCACTCTATACTGGCGGTCTATGAGCCCCTTCGCTAGCCCTTACCTGCTGGAGCCATGCGTGGAGAGATTTTAGTCACTGCTAATTCAGGCTGGGACTCGCGGGTCCCCATCAATGGCGGACAGCCAATGCGCGCCCCATGGCGTGCGTATAAGCGTGAAACTCGTTTGTTGGCAGGTCTGGACTGCTGGATCGCCCGGGGTTTGGTCGGGATCGTAGGGCAAAGCCATCTAGCTCAATGGCTCTGCGTGTGCGCCCATGACCTTCCCTTCGCCGTCACGTACTGGGATATTATCACTACGCAGGCTCCCTTGTCGGGGCAAGGAAGGGGGCAGGGCCCGAGGTGCCTAGGGCAAGGCGACTGGGAAGCCCGCAGTGGCCTGTCTGCCGAGATAGGAAATAGTAGAGAGAAGTCGGCACGAGTGTCCTGGAAGGAGCATGACGGCATACGTCTAGACAAGTTTCGTATAAATATTTTGAGGGGAGGTGCAGATTGGAGACGTACGCGAGTTCTGTACTGTTTGAATCGCCTTAGAACCAAAGAACTGTGCGTACTCATAGAATTGTACACTGCAAACGCAATTATAATGCTCCCCAAGCTGCGGCCCCGAGGCCCACTTCCTGAAATCCGTATGACTCCGTGGCGTCGCGTGCGCAGGCTGTGGCGACGCTTGACTCGCTTGTTTGGCGACCGCCGCAGTGCATTTCACAGGCTACGGTTCCGCCGGCGCCGGCGAATTGCGCGCGACCCCGAGCTTCTTCCTGACGGAGCGTTGCGTTCAAGCCTCAGTAAGGCTCGTCACAACGAACCGCGTCATGGCCTTGTTCGTAGACGTTCGCGGCGAGCTCCATTGCCGGGATGTCGAGAACACACTGCGCGATTTGTACGCCGTATACACCGCCGGCGGAAATTTGCGCGGCTCGAGTCCGAGCCTCGTCGTAAATTCCGTCGCCAATTTCGACGCCCTTTAGACCGTGCACCCGGCTTCTTGTTCACACACGAATCAGCGCGCTCATTGGCCAGCCCATCAGCTAAGCGACATATCGTCATGCAGCCACGGGTTTTGTTAGGGTCGGACAGGCTCTGGCGTCTCGGGAAAAGAGGTGTGTTCTGGCCCCTTCTCCCGGTCGTTTTCGCGCTCCGCCAGAAGTAATGCACTCGCTGAATGCACCCGCTGAAAATAAATGAATAACAACTAGTCAGTTACTTTACGACTAAATTATTTTAGCTCACAACTATTTAATAACTGGTTTACGATTAGTTCATATTATTTGACCACCGTTATTTACGGCCGGCTTATTATTCACGGCCGGCTTATTACCCCCGGTCGGTAACTGTGTCGGTGGCTGTCGGCTTAGCGGGTTGGTTCGTTGCAATTGGCTGGTCACATTTGGGTTGCGCATTGATTAATCAAGACTCGCTCGCTACGTCTACTCCGCATGGACGCGCGTGCGCGAACCCTAGATGCAGCCTGTTTATCGAGTCCACACGACAATCAGCCATTCGCGGGCAGGCATTTGCGTGTGTCCCCCGCCAAAGGCAGAGAGCAAATCGCAGGCAGCGGGGCTCGATAGTCTCACGTGTGCATGAGCCAGGCTTCCACCCTGTCCTCTCCCCACTTTCACCCTCGCCCACGACCCTACGACGCTTCCACAAAACCCTGCCAGGGCAGTGGTAGACACCGTTTCGAACCCACTTCCCCAAACCAGAGCCGCGGGCTTGCCCAACAAGAACCCCCAGTTCACCATCCACACTCACTATCCACAGTCCAAGTTCTGACTGTCCTACCTCCCAATTAGTCCACTATGAGTTCTGCACTTGCATCGCGTATTCGTAACAAAGCCCTTCTCGGCAAGGTCCGTAAGGTCGAGGAGGTTCTCCCGCACTTCAAAAATGATATGTTTATGGGGTGGTCCGGCTTCACGGGCGTTGGTGGCCCGAAGCTCGTGCCCACGGCGCTCGCGGACATGGTCGAGAAGGAGAAACTGAGCACGAATGGCCAGTCGCAGCTCCGGTTCAACCTGTTCACGGGTGCGTCCACGGACCTGCCCATTGAGTCACGCTGGGCGGACTTGGGCATGATCAACCGGCGGTCGCCTCACCAGGTCGGGAAACAGATTAGCGCTGCCATCAACCGCGGTGACATCATGTTTTTTGACAAGCACCTGTCGATGACGCCGCAGGACATGATGTACGGCTACTACACGAAGAACCGCACGTCCGGCAACAAGAACAGCATCGATGTTGCCCTCGTTGAGGCAACGGCCATCACCGAGGACGGGTCGCTCATCTTGGGCCCGTCCGTTGGTGCCACGCCCGAGATTGTGGCGTACGCTGACAAGGTCATTGTCGAATTGAACACGTCGCTGCCGAGCTTCGAGGGCCTGCACGACATCAACATGCCCGTCATGCCCCCGCACCGCCAGCCGTACCCGATCACGACCGTGCACGAGGCGTTCGGCACGCCCGGTGTGCCCGTGGACCCGTCGAAGATCCTGGCGATCGTCGAGTCCGGCGAGCGCGACACCGTGCCGGACAACGCGCCGCCGGACGCGATGTCCGAGGCCATTGCCGGCCACCTCATCGACTTCTTCGGCCACGAGGTCGACGTCGGCCGCATGCCCGAGAACCTGCACCCTCTGCAGAGCGGCATTGGCAACGTCGCGAACGCCATTGTGAGCGGGCTCGCGAACTCGCGGTTCTCGAACCTCGACGTGTGGACGGAGGTGTTCCAGGACTCGTTCCTTGACTTCCTCGAGAACGGCAAGCTGAACTTCGCGACGTCGACGTCGATCCGCCTCACGCCGAAGGGCTTTGAGCGGTTCTTCAAGGGCTTCGACACGTTCAAGGACAAGATCATGCTGCGCAGCCAGCAGGTCTCGAACCACCCGGAGATCATCCGCCGCCTTGGCTGCATTGCCATGAACACGCCCGTCGAAGTTGACATCTACGGCCACGCGAACTCGACGTGCGTGAACGGTAGCCGCATGCTGAACGGGCTGGGCGGCTCGGGCGACTTCTTGCGCAACTCGAAGCTCAGCGTCATGCACACGCCGTCCGTGCGCAAGTCGAAGACGGACCCGACCGGCATCTCGTGCATTGTGCCCTTCGCCACGCACGTCGACCACACGGAGCACGATCTCGACGTCGTCGTCACCGAGCAGGGCTTGGCCGACCTCCGTGGCCTTGCGCCGCGCGAGCGTAGCCGCGAGATCATCAAGAAGTGCGCGCACCCGGACTACCAGGCGCAGCTCATGGACTACGTGGACCACGCCGAGAAGTACTGCGCGAAGATCGGTGCGCTGCACGAGCCGCACATCCTCGCCAACGCGTTCAAGATGCAGGCAAACTTGATCGACAATGGCACGATGAAGCTCAACAGCTGGTAAATTGAAGGCTACACTTGTACACGTTACATAGATACTTACCGCGAATGCTACCTAGACATGAAGCAGGCGTGCTAATCGGTGCTAAGCTGCTAATATGTCATGCTCATGCTACACTCATGTACGGTGCCATGTAGTAGCCTAACGAGTGTAAGGTATGCCATGCTCATGTACCGTGCTAATGTATAGTATGGTGGTGCATGCGTAAGGTGTTCCTAGTGTATCGTACTAATGAATGCACGGTGCTATATATTGCAGGCCATGCGTGTTCCATGCCGATGAGTGCCTTATAAGTGCCATTCTAAGTATGTCATACCGTAACAATGCTACCTAGGCACACTCTACCGGCACGCCAATGGGTGCTAGGGTGCTAACGTGTCGTGCTAATATGTGCCTAAGCCAAGGTGTCATGTATAGCACAACACACAATGCTAATGTACAGTATATGCCAATCACAAATTATGTATATGAAGTGGGGACATGGTAGTGTATCCATACCATCGACTCGTCTGACACCAGATCTAGTTTCGTTCGTGACACCGCGACCAGGGTTAGAGAAGCATGTGCACAGCAATCAGGCATCACATGTGTCAGTCTATACCACCAGGAAGTCAATGCCACGCGAGTCACACAAATGCAAATTGAAACACGCCAATGGAAATAGTTGATAAATATTTTACAACATTGTGTCCTACTTTCCCTCACTGCGCCGTCGTGCTCGTTGTGGCTCGCTCAAGGGTTAATAAGCCCAACGGCATCCTGCCCTAGATAAGACCACAAAAAAAAGTTCCGTCCTCCCCGAATTCGGATTGTGCTTGCCCGTGTAGAGCTTGACGCATGGTCGAGGCTGCGTACGTACCGCCATGGCGAGAGCCATACTTCATTGGGGTTGCTGGGTGCAGCGGGAGCGGGAAAACGTCCATCACGCACGAGGTCATACGCCGGCTGAACATGCCCTGGACGGTGCTGCTCTCGATGGACAATTTCTACAAACCGCTGAGCTGGGAAGAGCGGCAATTGGCCTTCCAATCGAAAATGGATTTCGACTGTCCCGGCATTCTTGATTTCGAGCTCCTGCTCGAGGTCTTGAGCAAGCTCAAGCGGGGCGAGAAGGCCGATGTGCCCGTGTACTCGTTCAAGGAGCACAATCGCACGTCGCAGAAGCTCACGTTGTACGGTGCGAACGTCGTTATTATTGAGGGGATTTACACGCTATACGACAAGCGCGTGCTTGACTTGCTTGACCTCAAAGTGTTTGTGCACGAGGACTACGACGTGTGCATGGCCCGGCGCCTGCACCGTGATATCCTGTACCGCGGCCGTGACCTCGAGATGTCGATCCAGCAATGGCACCGGTTCGTGAAACCGAACTACCTCACGCATATTTTGCCCACGGCGAAGGCCGCCAACTTACTTATTCCGAAGGGCATCGAGAACGACGTTGCCATCAACATGCTCTTCATATTTATCCAGCGCCAGCTCAAGAACAAGTCGCAAACTCACTTGGAGGACCTGCGCAAGCTCGGCACGAGCAACAACGCAAACGCAGCCACGGGCGACATCAGTGACTTCGCCACGTTCCTTCCGCCGTCGAACCAGGTCCGGGCTTTACAAACGCTTATTGCGAACCACGCATGCGACCGCGAGCTGTTTATTCACACCGTTGACCGCCTTGCCCGCCGGCTGTTGACAACGGCGCTCGACGAGCTCTGGAGCTCGACGAACAGCCCGGGCACGCGCATCTGTGCTGCAACGATGGTCCGCGGCGGCGAGTGCTTTGAAAGTGCTTTGTGGCAGCTCATTCCCGATGTGTACATTGGCCGGCTTCTCATTTTGAGCGATGCACGGACCGGAGAGCCGAAGCTGCACCTGTCGAAGCTTCCGCCGTGGCTATCCGGAGACAGCCCCGTCAAGGTTATTTTGACGGAGGCCCAGATCATATCCGGTGCAGCCGCAGTCATGGCCATCACAGTGCTGCTCGACCACGGTGTGGACGAGCGCGATATTGTGTTCTGCTCCCTTGTCGCCTCGGAAATCGGTGCTCGCCGGATCCATGCCGCGTTCCCGAAGGTCCAGCTCCTGTTCGGCCAGCTAAGATCGGCACTCCAGCCCCTCAGCATTGACTCGCGCTACTATGGCACAAAGTAAGCATGTACTCGAGTGCACAAGCTCTGGTCAGAATGCGCGAAGCTAGAATGCGTGAGGGTCTATGCGTGAGGGTCTAGGATGCTTAGCGAACTGATTAGGATGCCTGACGGACTGACTAGGATGCCTGGCGGACTGATTAGGATGCTTGACGGACTGATTAGGATGCGTGAAGGTCAGTAGGATGCTTGAAGGTCTGGCTAGAAAGCCATATGCTTCATGTCCAGTCATCTCCCGTCCCAATTATAGGCCAGCCCGCTAACGAGCCTCAAAGTACAACGACAATGTACTCGCACCTCATTAATATTTAGCCTTAGGAGCTTGACGAGGAGCACAGCTAAGGCATGCTTATGAATTGTGCGTAGAGTGCCGATTAGATTTCTCAGACTTAATGTCCTAAGCAGGACGCCAGTGGCCACAGGAGAAGTTAATGACGAGTCAACTTCGCGTTTGTATATATAAACAAGTAAGAACAATTACTGCTAACAACGACTAGTACTTGATAGCAATTGCGCATGGCAGTATGGGTGGTACACTGTAATGGGTAGATGGTACACTGTAATGGGTAGATGGTAGATGGTACACTGTAACGGGTGGGTGGTGCATGCGGGTGGTGTATCGGTGGTGTATCGGTGGTGTATTAGCGCATAGGCTTAAACGGTCGCGACATCCAATAATTCATAATAGTAGTAAATTGAGCCCCGAATAGTGTTATTTGTGCTACATGTGCGTGGTGCTTCTGCTGCGTATCTATGCAGTGCTATATTTAATGGTACTCGCGGCCCTTCACTGACTTGCAAGTCTCACTGAGTTGGGTGTGCCGTGGTGTGTGCGTGGCGGCCTGGGTTGTGTGGGTGTGGTTGCTGTATTGGCCTCCTTTATTCTCGTGGGACGGTCTCAGATTTCGCGCGTCACCTGATCAGAACGCGCTTACACGAAGTGGACCGCAGCTAAACTAGACCCACAAAAGAATTCAAACGCGTTTTCGCATGCTTCGCTCTGGACCCGCGGGCCAATATGAGCACGGTGGAGCCCCGCCATCCCGCGCAGATCCACCTGTGCCTCATTCAGGCGGCCAGCTGTCACCCAATCCCTTGCAGCACAGCCCGGGCCGCGAGGACCTGGGAGAGGACGCAGAGCCGAGTTTTGACAGCATTGACGACGAGGGCACGTTCGTGTACGAGAACCACAGCATTGAGGAGCTCCCGCCACAATTGATGGAGTCCATTGCAGGCCGCACGTCGTTGAAGAAGCTGAGCCTGAAGGGCAACAACCTCACGGCCGTTCCGCCAAGCTTTGGTCAGCTCCAAGAGCTGTACTACCTCAATTTGAGCCACAACCAGCTCGTCGAGGTTCCCGAGTGCATTGGCGAGCTGCGGAGCCTTGAGATTCTCGACATGAGCCACAACGGCCTGAAAACGCTGCCCACGGCCTTGACAAGGCTGCCCCAGCTCATGGGCCTGTCTGTCGTGGCAAACAACTTCGAGATTTTGCCACCGGTCATTGCGGATCTGCCCAAACTCGTCATTCTCGAAATCGAGGATAATCCTATCCGGTTACCTGCGCGGCTTCCGGACGCCGGCGACCACGACGACGAAGAGTCGTGGCTGAACGCCGTGCGCGAGTGTATCCGCACTAACCGTGCCGAGCTCGAGGGCAATAGTGCCATGCAGCGGTTACGAATGCCCCCGCCGCCGTCCTCGTTGCGCCATACAAGCTCGGAGGAGACCGTGCCACGAGGCGCTTATGAGCGTGTGCGCAGTGCCTCGGAGTCGCAAGGTGCTGGCAGCAGTTTGCGGGCCGCCAAACGCATGGGGTTTGTGATGTCGCGCAATGCGACAGACCAGTCGTACGTGGCGAACTTGCATGCGCGCGGGCTGAGCCACGACTCGCACATGCTCGAGTCGATTGCGGCGGGCCCGCAAAAGCAGTCTGCGCACTCGCAGCAGCTGTCCTCTCCAGGCCCGGCCGCGTCTGCAGCCATGCAGATCGATTTGAGCAAAATCAATGCCGCTCCGGAACCGTTCTCACACGCGCGAAGCATCAGCTCGCTCGCCGTTACGTCCGAGTACCAGGACTTGCAACCGCCGCAACCGCGAAGCCCAATTGCACGGTCGCCGTTCAGCAGCCCGTGGGGCTCGCCGAGACCGAGCATTGTCGAATCCGAGCCGCAAAGTGCAGCGAGCGGACGACTCAGCACACTGGCGGAGGAGCACGATGCGTCCTCGGACACAGAAGGTACAGACGTCGACCCGTCGAGCTTGCCACGCGAGCACTCGTCCCAGACAGGTGGCCCGAGTAGTGGCCCAACCAGTGGCCCAACCAGTGGCCCGAGTAGTGGGCCAACGAGTGGCTCTGGCGGTCCTGGTATGGCGCCAATCAACGAGGCCCGGTTCACGGAACTCGACGACGCTGCTGGGCAGTCGCCGTCCATTCTGTTCAAGGACTCGTACCAGGACTCGGCGATCTCACGGCCGTCCATAACGACCTTGGCAACGTCCCGCACAACATCGCGATCCACGAGCACGAGCTCGACGAACCACCGTGCGTCCTCGACGCCGTCGCTGCCCACCCCGGTCAGTGCAAACTCGAACGCGCTCGAAAACATCGGCTTTGCGCTCGACGAGTTCGGCAACATGCTTGCGTCGATTTGGCAAACCCTGCCGTCGGTCATCACGGTCACCCTGAAGGAGGCCCAGGAGGCCCTGCACAACCGCAAGTACCCACGGGCCCTGTCGCTGTTCTCGCTCTTGCTTGACCGGCTTACGGTCCCGTCGACTTTCCAGCAGATGTGCAGCAAGCTGAACCGGAGGCAGCAACGCCGGTACGCGACGTGCATCATGCTGACGTTCCCCGAGCTCGAGGCCGCGTGGCGTCAGCTGCAGCAGAGCCAGCTGCTCCCGCTCATGATGGACGCCGCCACGCAGCAGCAGTCGTGGGCCCAGGACGAGCAGCTGCACAACCAGCTCGACTACGCAACCAAGGGTGCGCAGGTCGTGCTCATTCTCCTCAACGACGTCGTGGCAAAGTCCGCCGTGGCGGCCGCGGACGGGCCCGAGCCAACGGTCACAATGACGTCGCGAGTCCGCGACTTGAGCAGTGTTTGCATCCGGTGCAGTAGTGCAACACGCAGCGTGCGGAAATTGCTGGACAACCAAGCCGCTACGCATGCGCGCACGCTGCAACTGTCTGAGCGGCGGCGGTTCTGGGACGAGGTGAACACGTTTTTGAAGGCCGTCATCTCCACGCTCGCGGCTGTAAAGGCAGCGTTGCCAGACATGCCCCTGCTCGGCGACGCCCATGTCGGTGCCGAGGTTGCGAACTTGACAAAAGTCGCTAAGGAGATCCCGCCGCTTTTGGAGCAGAGCAGCTACCGCCTGTTGCTGGACTCCACGGCCCCGGCAATCCCAGACCCGAGCGAGCTGAACACGCCCGTGCACGCGCACGGCACGGGCGACACTTCTGGTTTCCCGACACCTCTCATGACGTCGCACCCTCAACTCAGCAAGCAACAACAGCTCCAGCAACAACAGCTCCAGCAACAACAGCTCCAACAACAACAGCCCCAACAACAGCACGCGCAGTCCCAGCACTCTGCAAACGTGCAGTCGCCGTTCTTTTTGAACATGACCCCGGGCAGCCAGCAGCCCGCGCTTTCTTCGCAGACTTCCTTGCCGTTGCCCACGCCGTTAACGGCCTCGCTAGGCGCTGCTGCGCAGGCGCTGATCTCACCCAGCGAGAGAGTAGAGAGGCCAGGAGACGGCTATATCCAATTTGGGTTACATGCACATATGGACAAGTAAGTCCCGCTGCAAATGCACCACACACGCAAACACGCGAACGCTTGGCCCGAACGTGGCAGGCTAGTGTTATGCAATATTTATACATGTAATATTTATTAACGATGACGACCCGTTTTCCACGACATTCCGTAGCCGGCCGGATGAACACGCGTTCAGCACGAGCAACACGCAAGCATTCAACACGAGGAAGGCCTGTGTTATGCAATGTTTATACATGTTCTTTGTTAACGATGAGCCGTGCGGCCCCACAAATGTCAAGCCAGATGTATGATTGTTGACTCGCCATACCTTCAAAAACCAATTGTTGTGCACAGAAGGTACCCCACCGTGACAACAACAACGTACACAATGAGCGAGGCTGGGATACCGCGCGACATGAAGTCCGCCACGGTCAGATACGGCGTGCCGAGCTCGTCGACCATGCACACGGCAGTCACATTCGGGAACCCGGACGTCGGCAGGGCCATGGCGCCCGAGCACAGCAGGGCCGAGACCATGACGATGAGCCGCGGATGCGGGTTGTCGAGCTGCTCGCCCACGGACTTCACAAGCGGGAGAATAATTAGGGCCGCCACGGTGTGCGAGATAAACGAGGCAAGCACGAGCACCATGAGACCGAACACGACGCAGATAGCAAACACAGGCAGTCCTGCGACTTTCGCCTGGATGTAGGTAGCAACGGTCGTCAACAGCCCGCACGACTCGACGCTCTGCCCAAGGACAATGCCTCCCATGGCAAGGGCCACGATCGTCCACAGAAAGTTGTTGAAGTCTGCAGCACTGAGAATGCCGGGCCCGAACAGGAGGACGAGCGGAATGAGAGCGAGCACGCCCATGTCGCCAACAAGGGGCTCAAGCTCGTGCGAAAAGCACCACAGGCCAATTGTCAGGATCGTGACCCCTAGAATGTACGCATGCACAAACCCAAAATGCGAACTGTGGCTCACGCCCGGCGCACGGATGTGCATCAACGACTCGCGGGCCTCGCGCGTGATCGGGAACGTCATGCACAGCCAGACCCAGATCATGAAAATGCTCAAAATGCTGACGGGCAAGCTCACCCAGAACCACTCCATCCAGCTCGGCTCGGGAGACATATTTTGCAGAGCCAAGATGTTCTGCGGCGACGCAATGGGGCTCGTCATACCGCCAACATTCGACGCAAGCGCAATGCCCATAATGAGGGCCTTCCCAAACGGGTCGCCGGGTGGCACGGTTCTTAGCAGAGGCTGCGCAACGCTGAACAACAGTACGGGCGCTGCCACGTTCGAGATCCACATGCAAAGGAACGCTGCTACAAACATGAGCACAAGAATAATGCGCCGCGGGTTGTGCGTCCCGACTTTCGTCAAGATTTTCTGCGCCAACGCCTTTGCCATGTTATATTTCGACAGGGCTGCAGCAAGAGCAAACCCACCAAGCAGAACCGTGATGACGGGCGACCACATTTTCGCAAACACAAACGCACTCGCCTCCTGAGCCGGCATCTGTTTGCCATCTTTCATCGGGATCTGTAACAGCACAACGAAAATGGGGATCAAAAGGCTTGTCACGAACAGGGGCAAGGCCTCGGTCGCCCACAGCAGCGAGCCGAGAATGACGAGGGCAAGACACCGGGACTGAACGCGCGATTCGAGGGGCTGGATAGCGAGGATAATGCCAAACACTGTGAAGATGGCGATGAGTTTTAGTGGGCCCGGCTCGAGCACACGTCGCCAGCCAAGCCGTTTGCGTTTCGCCTGCGAGGGCTGGTTCGTGGCTCCAGACTGGACGCCCTGCGCCTGTCGTTCGAGGCCAATGAGTTCCCGCCAAACCGTGTTCCGCTCGTACACAACATGTTCTCTGAGCAGGCTCGACAGAATGTCTACGGCGCGGCTCGTGGGCTCGCCAATGAGTTTTGCAAACTCGGACACGAGCCTGTCGAGCCTCGAGCCGATATCGTGGTTTGCCGAATCCGAAAACACGCGTTTTTCGCCGAGCTCGGGCATGTACTCCGTCAACAGCGACGTGCCGTGCACTTTATCGAACTTTTTCAGAGCCTTTCTCACGCCCTCACGGTTCAAATCGCTGAAACTCAGCAGCTCGTTCAGGAGGACGTACATGCGCTTGACTTCACGGCGGAGGCTCACGTTCTCAAACGGAAGCGATTTTTTCTGAACAAGCTCTTCATGGATTGTAGACCGCCGGCGTAACGCAGGCTGGGTCTCGTCGTCACTGCTATCGCTTGCTCCATGCTCGTCCTCGCCGTGCCCGCCATTTGGCTCGTGGGTTGGCTCGTGGGTTGGCTGGGTAGGCTGGGTGGGCTCGTCCACAATAGCCGAGGAGTCTGCCTGCTCGTTAGCATGCAAAGTGCGCGAGAATTCAGGGGCGTCGTGGTACTCTGGGGACCCGAAGTACGCCGTAAGCTCGGCGTCGAGGTCGCTTGTTTTTGTGAACACCTCGTGCTCGATCTCCTTGTAAAAGGAGTCGACCTTCTTGACCTCCTTTTCCACGGCCTTCTTGAACACTTGCGATGGCGCGTGGTCCACGAGCGAGTCCGTGTCGTGCTCCTCGGGCCGTACGTTCGCACGCTCGAGCCTGAAAATGAGCTTTTTCAGCTGCTCATAGTCGAGATAGTGATCTCGCCATTCAGGCACGGCATTGAACTGCAGCGTGCTACCGAATTTCATATACTGGAGTTCAATATCACGAACCAAAATGGCAAAAGGGCGAACCGTGCACTCCGGCAGACTAGTGTGCTTGTGACGCTGGGTTCGCGTGCTAGAGCGCTCGAGTTTTGGGTCCTCCACGATAGGCGCCCCAACCACGACATACGAGCAACGCTTATCACTGCATGATACATGAGATATGACCTAAATCGTTGCAAATGAGTCGAGGATGGTCTATGCTGCAGCACTGTTGTCTATGAACCGACTCAATGAACAGGTCGAGGAACAGATCCAATGAACAGATCCAATGATCGAAGGAATTCAGTCTGATTTCGCACATTCCGTTATTGTGTTCTAAAAGCATATTTAATTTATGATGGTAGTTGTATGATCTGTATGCTTGTTTTATGATTGTGGTTGTATTTGTTTTGTGATTGTGGTTGTACGCTTGTGACTGCTCGCTCGTATGTTTGTATGCGTTTTTCGTGTCTGGTGTATAAGCATTCTCGACGAGTGTATATAATAAAATGAACTGATTACGCGTTCCATTGTGTGTTCAAAGGCCTCTGTAGATTTTACACTTGTATGCCTATGATTGGGTACCGGCCATATCCGTCGGCGTTTGTGGCCCAAAGCTATACAATTTATGCTTGTGATTTGGATGCGTGACTCTGGTGTGTCTGGTGCCTGTGCGAGCTGGCAACGGCGAGCTCGAGTTGCGTGCGAGCTGACGCAGCCTTGGGACGTACGCAACCCAACCCGCCCACGGCCACGGACACTCAGACCACAACCGCTCGAGCCATGCTCATTATAGCTGCGTTGAATTTGCCCTCGACGGCAATATTCGAGACCGAGCTGTCGGCAGACCTCAATGCGGACGCTCAGAAACCGCTGCTGCAGAGTAGCCAGTCTTTGGTGCGCCCCGACGCCGAGGAGCCCGACCCGCAAGCCGAGGTGCCCTTCGATTTTGAGGCAGCGAACGCCGACGAGCCCCCGTCCATCACGCGACCGAACAAGCCGAAGTCTCCGAAACCGTCGAAGTCAATTGTAGACGAGCGCGTGCCTGTGGACAGCTTCCAGAGGCGGGACAGAGACAAGTCATACAGCACGAGCCCGAGCCAGGCCGCCTCGCCCGCGGGGGGCAAGGCAAACGACGCAAAAACGTCGAGCTGGACGTCTAAGCAAGTCACAAACAGCGTACGCGAGCAATTGCGCAGCATCGGGCTTCTCGGCTCGCTGGCAAGACTCTCGAGCGAAGACGACGACGTGAAGTTCGAGCACAACCGCCTTGCTGCGCTCGGCGAGCGCAAGGGCGAGAACGGCTCGTCGGCCTCGCTGTCGAGTTTGAGCACGCGCAGTCGCCGGAACCGCCAAAACTCGGCGGCCTCGTGCATTTCCACGGACGAGAACGGCACCGAGTACTTGTCCCTGAAGTTCCACCTCGACACGCTGAAAACGTCCAACCGCGGGCTGTTCAATGCGCTCGAAAGCGCTCAGAATTTGGGGCAAATTTCCGGGTTCAAGTCCGTAGGCATGCTCGGCATGGACACGGACGATATCCCGTTCCACACAAAACGCGAGATCTGTGACAAGCTCACAATGGAGCGGAACTGCCACCCTGTGTTTGTGTCTGACTCCGTGCGCGAGGGCCACTACGACCAGTACTGCAAGGAGTTTCTGTGGCCGACGTTCCACTGCCAGATCCCGGACATCCCGACCTCGAAGGCCTATGAAGAGCACTCGTGGGGTGACTACGTGAAGGTGAACCAGGCAATCGCCGACAAGATCGCCGAGATCTACCAGCCCGGGGACATTGTTTGGGTCCACGACTACCACCTCATGCTCGTGCCGCACATGGTTCGCGAGCTTGTGCCGCAGGCCGCGATCGGGTTCTTCATGCACGTAGCGTTCCCGTCGAGCGAGGTGTTCCGGTGCCTTGCGTACCGAGCTGAGCTGCTTAGCGGCGTGCTCGCGGCGAACTCCGTGGCGTTCCACATCCCCGAGTACGCACAGCACTTCAAAATGAGCCTTGCCCGCATTTTGGCTGTCGACATCACGGGCCCGGGCATTATTGAGACGGCCGAGCACGACGCGTTTGTCACGAGCTGCCCGCTCGGCATCGACTCTGCGCGGCTCGACCGCATTCTCGATGTGGGCAACCCGAACAGTGCCGTGCAGCAGCACCGCCGCGTCATTCGCCAGCGATGGCCGCACCAACGGCTCATTGCTGCGCGAGACAAGGTCGACCCGATCCGCGGGCTCCCGCAAAAGCTCAGGGCGTTCGACCAGTTCCTTTCGCAAAATCCGCACTGGGCAAGCAAGGTCGTGCTTGTGCAGATCTGCAACTCGGGGGCACACATATTCAAGAGCAGTGGCATCGAGTCCATGGCCGACCAAATCAACACGAAGTACGGCGACGTGGCTGCTGGCATCCAGCCCGTCGTGCTTCTAAAGCAGGACGTGAAGTACGAGCAGTACCTCGCGCTGCTGTGCGAGGCCGACGGGTTCTGCGTGTCGTGTTTGCGGGACGGCATGAACCTAACTTGCCACGAGTACGTGTACTGCAACGACGTGAGCCGTATGGGCCCGCTCATTCTGTCTGAGTTCACGGGCAGCGCTTCCGTGTTCGGCGAGGACTCGCTGCTCATCAACCCCTGGAACCAGGACCAGCTTGCGCAGGCGTTTAGAATGTGCGTGGAGATGCCCCGGTGGGAGCGCGTGAACCGCTGGCGAGGCCTGAGAAAAAACGTCGAGGACCACCCCGCCGCGTTGTGGGCACAGTCCATGACGAAACACATTGTGCAAGCCTGGGACGACGAGGTCAGCCGCGAGAACGTGAAGCCGGATATAGAGGCGCTGCAGCAAATATACCATTCTGTCACAAACGACGAGTTCCGGCTCTTCTTTTTGGAGGTCGAGCAGCCCTCGACGGCCGAGGCCCGCAAAGTGCTCGAGGAAGAGAGGGGCGACAAGCACGTCAAGACCTACAAGCACCGCGAAGCGAACCCGCAGCTGAACACGCGCGGGTCGTACTATTCTTCGCGGCTCGCCGTGCTTTTGCGCGACCTGTGTAGCGATCGCCGCAACATTGTTTATGTGACGAGCGCCGAATCGCCGGACCACATGGAACGCATCTACCGGTCGCTGCCTGGTATCGGGCTCATAGCCGAGTTCGGCAAGTACGTGCGGCTGCGTGACTCCGAAGACTGGATCCAGCTCGAGTCCTCGAAGGAGTCGGACTGGAAGGGTAAAGTCCAGCCGTGGCTCGCGCTGCTCGAGGAGCGCAGTTTGCTCACGCACGTCACGACGCACGACTCGTCGATCATTGTTGAGTTCAGCCCCGGCATGGACGGCAAGGGCGACCAGCGCGACTTGTCAACGGTTGGCGAGTACATTTCGCTGATCAACGACCACCACGCACGCTCGCTCGGCATCCGCACAAAGCTCGAGGGCGACGTCCTCACGTTGTACCGCAGCAACCTCGGCACGATCCGGAACCACGCGTTCGACCGCATTCTCAGCGAGATCGGCGACAAGCCGCTCGGCATGATGATGCTTGCGAACCAGCCGTTCGCCACGGAGGCCGACGACGTGATCTACGACTGGGCGGAGTCTGTGCGCGCGTCGGGCCGCACACGCCAGCTCGTGACGACGGTTGTCGGCAAGCACCCGAGCCATGCGCACTGCATGGTCGAGGGCACGAATGCATTGCTCACCTTGCTGAATGTGATGCGGACGAAGGAGCCCATCAAGAAGCTCCGTGACATCTCGCGCAAGTGAGCCATATTTATCCTAATTGATTAATCTGTACAGCGACTCATATGCGATTTACGCTATATAACCCAACTATATAAGTGAATGCAATATCAGGTGAATTCAATATAAGTGAACGCAAAATATAAGTGAATGCACTATATAAGTGAGTGCACTATATAAATGAATGCAGGGTGGAGGTGCCTCATCTATGCCTTCGCCAATACTCTGGAATGTAACTGCTGCACATGTGCACATATTCCCGACTCACATGTGCTTGCGCATGCTTGCGTGCATGCTGATATGTTTATACCTGTGATAAGAATGCTTTACGCGTAACAATCCTTACATGTGCCAAGCCTACGAGTGCATGTGCTGCATGCAGGTGATTAGGCAGGGTCCCAACGTCGGGTTCGACGGGGGCGGTGGCTCCAGGGTAGGGTCCATTTCTCCGCAGCTGCCGGTAGATAGGCTTTGCAGTGCATGGAGCTGTGCCCCTGCACCCTGGCCTCCCCTCAACGTCGATTAGCCCGTATTCAGTACATATTTAAGCCTTCCCCGCCTCTGCCTGCCCGGACCCCGCGAGCGATAAGAAACGAGCGCACTCCTGGCCTTGTTTGCACAATGAGCATGAGCGGCAGCAGCGGAAAACGACGTGCGTCCATATCGCAATGGCTGCTCGGCACAAACGGTCTTGGCGAGGGCCGCGGGCCGATCCAGCCCATGGCCCGCCCAAGCGTTGACAGCGCGAGCAGCATCTCTGCATTTGAAATTGACGACACATCTGCGCCACCCACGCCGATCCACAAACGCAGCGGATCGATGAGCGAGCGGCTCGGCCTGCATAAGATCCCCACGAACGACCAAGAGGCCATTCTTCGCGGGGACTTCAACCCATGATATATAAGATGTATGCGATACACAATGCATGAAGTACACGCACGGGCAGACCACCCATACGACTATACATACGGCTACATACGACTGCGCATAAGACTATAGAGCGGTATGTTTGGCTATACATATAAGCAGACGACAGCACAAACGGAACACTTTACAATGTGTGCCATTGTGTGAATCACGAAAGACCATCACACACATCTGATGTGAGTAAGTAGCGGTTCCCATTGGTGTGTACATGTCGTACATAATGGCACTTGGTGGACTTAAGAGTATGCATGCTCTAGCGAGTATTGAGGGCGATGGTATGAAGGACGCTATGAGTATATATGGATCAGCCGATTAGTAGAATCTGCCCACTGCTGGGCGCTATACAAGTGAACGTGTACCGAACGTGTACTAAACGTTAATTGAACGTGTACTGGTGAGCGTATACTGGTGAACGTGTACTGAGCGTATACTGGGGTGAACGTAGTGGTGAACATGTGCTAGTGGACATCCGATGAGAACTGCACCGTTGGGATGTGGTGAACATCCGACGAGAACCGTAAGCGTGTGCTCGTGTGGGGACATGCTAGGACAGATTCGCAAGGGCGTTTGCGCTTTTGATGGAGGCGTAGTCTGGGCCATACACGGGCCCGACGGAGCTCCACAGCAGGTCGAACTCCGATTGCGAGCCCAACGTGACGGCGAGCTCGCGCTCTTTGTACTTTTTCGCACGTTCTCTGTCGTCTTCCATGCGTCGAAGCACTTCTTCTCTTGTTGGGCGGTGGTTCAGGCTGTTCTTGTGGGCGGCCAGCGACTGGATGTTCTGTTGTTTCGAGTTGACCTGTGCAACGATTCGGTCCGCCGTGGTGGAGTCAATGAGTCTGGCCCGCTCGAACCCGCGCACGAACCGGCGGGCGGGCTCAACATTCACGAGAGACGGCGGGGCGAGCTGGATTGGGACCGCGGCGTCCACGAATTTCTGAAGGTTCGAGGCCACGAGCGCATTCCAGGCCGGCGGCGCCTCGCAATTCCCGACAATTCCCGCACAGTACTCGAGGAAGTTCAGCTGTTTCACGCGCCCGTTCAGGCTCGACCGGTTCATCTCCTCAACAAGGGCTTTGAGCAATGGCTCATAGTCGCCCTCAAACGATTTTACGAAGTTCACGCACTGCTCATTATTGGCCGTGGCTGGAGTCAGTCGTGACAGCGTTTTCTTGAACGCCTTCACGTCTTCCATACCAGGACCCAGCGTTCGTCAAGGTGGGAAGGGTACGCAGTTGCAAGTGGCCGTTGGGTAACTAGGACAGTGTATGTAGGATGTGTGCAGAGGAAGGTGAGGATATTCGATGGTAAGGATAGCTTGATTATAAGGATTGATTATAAGGATTAATGGTAAGGATTGATGGCAATGATAGTTAGATGGTAAGGATCGATGGTAGGGATAGATGGTAGGGATAGATGGTCAGGATAGTTGAATGGTGAGGACAGCTTGCCAGTGAAAATAGTTCCATGGTTCGATCATCGACAGTTAGATACTAAATTACTTAGGACGGGTTGGAAATGCACTTCGCATGCTGGATACGGCTGGCGAGCCGTTCCTGTTATTCTAGACGCGAAGCATGCAACCGTCCGAGTTGCTGCATTGAACTTAATAATGCAACTTACTCATCGTTTTTTTCACACCTCGCGAAATCCCAGTCCCTGCCCTTACGTTTTTCACAAATGCCCAAGGCCAAAGGAAAGGGAGGCAAGAACCGTAGACGCGGAAAGAATGACGGCGGATTCAAGCGCGAGCTGACGCTGCGTGACGAGGGCCAGGAGTACGCGCAAGTCGTGAAAATGCTGGGCTCGGGCCGTGTCGAATGCATGTGTTTCGACGGCGAGGAGCGTCTCGCCCACATCCGTGGCAAGATGCGCAAAAAGGTGTGGATCAACCAGGGCGATATTGTGCTCGTGAGCATTCGCGAGTTCCAGCCGGACAAGTGCGACGTCATCCTGAAGTACCACCCGGACGAGGCCCGCGCTCTCAAGGCCCAGGGCGAGCTGCCCGAGAACACGAACATCATGGAGTCGAGCAAGTTCGGCGAGTCCGACGACGAGTGCAACTTCGAGTTCGATAACGACTCTGAGGAGGATGGCGCTGATGAGGACCTGAATATTGACGACATCTAGGCGACGTTGCAGTTGCACGTAAAGAGTTGCACGTTAGAGTCCCATAAGAGTCCCACAAGAGTTGGGCAGTGCACAGTGTGCCGTGCGCCTCGAGGCGCCTCCTGTGCGTGTTCTGTCTATTTCGCCTTAAGGCAGTTCCGATCTTTCGTGTACTTTGTATATTAACTGGTCAGTAATAAATATCACTTATGCGTGCGTTTTCGAGGCACGCTCGGCGTTGGCGTGCGTTGCACCTTCTAGCGCTTTCGTTGGTGCAAACAGTCTACAGGCGAGACAGTCTGGTGGCTGTGGAATCAGTAGTAACAGTCTGCGGTCACTGTTTGTGGTAACAGTCTCGAACTATTTGGTGACAGTCTGGGTAGTCGTGTATTCGCATCGCATCGTGGTGACAGTCTGTTTGTAGTGACAGCTGTGGTGAACATTCGTATGTCTAATCGTAGTGTGCCGTTGGGCTGTTCGGCCCGGGGCTGAGAAGCGTCTCGTGCATGCGGTCCTGGCGTCGGATGTCGTCGAGCGAGTACATCGAGTTCTCGGACCGTGACGAGAACGACCGCCGGTGGCTGAAACTGCGCCGGGCCAGGCCGGCCGTTGTGTTGTCCATGGGCAGGCCCTCCGTGGCGTGCAATGGCAACAGCGTCTTCACGTCCTCGGACCGCGAGATGTTCAGGAGGTACACGCCAATGAACGTCGTGCCGAACCCGAGCACGAGCGAGATGATGCTGACCGTGTCGGCTGTGTTGAAGCCTCGGAACAGCAGGAACGACGCCGTGAGCGTGCAAGTCGTGAACGTGACGTAGTAGAGCGGGTTCACGATCGACGTGTCAAACGTGTCGAGGGCCTTGTTGAAGTAGTTCATCTGCGTCAGAATGCACACGGCCACAACGAGAATGAACACATACGTGCTTGCATGCGTGAACTGGTTGTTCCCGCCAAGCGTGAGCTTCAGCGCAATGCCAAACGCCTTGATTGCCATGACGCTGATCGAGCCCACGGACGAGCAGATCGACACGTACACCATTGGGTGCTTCCGGCCGTGCCTGGGCGCCACAAAGTAGATCATGTACACGGAAAACACGGTGACGAGCCCGACGTACAATAGAAACCAGACGTTCTCGGCGTAAACAAGGATCTCGTCCACGGTCTGCACGTCCTTGTCTGCGGGCGCATGCAGAATGATGATCACGGACCCAATCAAGCAGATAGAGCACCCGAGCTTGCCGAGCACGCCAAGCTCTTCCTTCAGGAAAATGGCCGCGAGCACGGCACCAATGATCACGGACAGGGCCCCGAGCGGGGTCACAAGAATCGCGGGTGCGAACGTGTAAGCCGCGAAGTTTGCGATCTCGCCAATCGCCATCGTCAGCATGCCTGCCCACCACAACGGCTTGCGCAGGTAGTCGTAGCTGTCCGGTTGGGCGCCCGAGCTCTGGGCGGCCTGCAACCCCTTTTTCGTGATGATGAACGACGTGCCGATCGCAAACGAGCTCGAGATCGCCAGCCCCAGGCCGATATACTTGTCCTCGAGCGTCATTTCGTTTTGTGTCTATGTGCTCGCGGGAACTTGTGGGCTCGTCTATGCGTTCGTGCGCGAAGTCGTGGTCCGCCGAGTGTAAACAGCCTGGCTCCCGAACACGAAACCTTGGCACCCACAGGATTGCCCTAACCCACGGACGGCCCTGCACACGTGCCTTACCCCAGGCATGTAGTAAGCCCTACAACCACATACGTGCTAGAGGGACTGTCTGACTATCTATCGAGCACATCAGTCTATACGTATAAGGGTTTCAGTCGAGCCAGATTTGTGTGGCCCACTGAAGAGTCCCTATGGGACTTTGGTTAGTATATAGTAACCGCGTAAATTATTAAGACAATTACAGGCAGCGTCGGTCGAGTCTCATGCACGCGTCAAAAACGCTTGCAGGAAAGAAAACAACACTCATGTGCACGAGAACATCTATTTGTACATATGTTTAAACCACCTCGAGCCAGCAAGATGTTCAGCTCTTCATGTGCACAATGTGGACTTTATGTGGACCTCATGGGGACCTTATGTACCTTCTAAGGTGTCATGTAGGCTTAGCTCAGTTTCTTTCGTTCATTATAATTTATAGACGTTTCGATATAAGGGTGCTTCTTGCATCAAGCCAGCAAGCTGACGCTCCAACCTTTGCACAACTTATGCACGACAAATGGACCTCTTGTGAACCTCGTGCACTCTGCAACTTGTCCGTGCCTTCGCAACTTGTCGAATCCGACAGATTCCATACAACATCGGTAGTCGTTCCTGATTTATGCGCTTGATAAAGCACCATATCGTATCGTCGCCGTGCTTTTGGGGAAATAATATTCCTCGATGGATGATTGGCTTGCGCGATATTGCCTGGCTCGTCAATGCCCGAAAATCACACATGTGATACTGTCCATATCGAGATACTTTATGGCTTGGGTGTCAATACTTGAGCGTTCATTGAGATATTTTAGACTTAGCGGGCACTGGCCTCGGGCACTACCGTGCCTTGTTGTGGGCAACTACTGCAGTTGAATGACCCAGTTGTCGCCGATCTTAACTTGCGGCTTGCGAATCACGAATCCGTGCTCCGTGGGCAGGACTGTGGCCTCGCTGCCTCCCGCCACTTCGGCACGGGTCGCCTCGGCACCGTACACGATGATACGCTCGATCTCGCGTGTGGCAAACGGCGACGTAGAGGCGTGCCGGACTTTTGCTCTAATGATGTTTTCGGAAACGTCAACGTCCGTGACAAGGTAGTCGTCGCGAGTCTCGTACTCGAAGCTGACGCCGTCGTCCGCGTACAAGTGTCCGTGCGCCTTGCCGTCCCGGTCCACGGCAATGAGCAGCGTGTACGGGTCATTTTGCATAAGCTCTGTGGACCGCCGCTTGCGGTCCCGGCGGAACACGACCGAGCCGCCACGAACAAACAGGGGCAGCGTATCCACATCAATGTTTGCGAGCCGCAGCGTGTGCCCTGCCCCGGCCTGCGAGACCTCGGCACCCGTGAAGTAGTCGTAGAACAGGTCGTTGCCCGGCAGCCTGATATCGACCGACGTGGCTCCTTCTTCAGTAACGGGCTTCGCCATGAGCGACGGCCCGAAGAAGAACTGGTCCTCGACCTCGTACAAGTCTGTAAGATCGGGGTACTCATAGAACAGCGGGCGCATGATCGGTTGCAGCTCCTGGTTTGCGTCCCAGAAGCTCGTGTAGAGCTCGGGGATAAGCTGGTACCGCAGCTCGATGGCAGTGCGCACGGTGTTCCGCAGGTCCGGACCGAGGAGGTACGGCTCGCGGTACCGCGACTCGATGTGGGCGTGCTCGCGGAAAAACGGGTAGAACACGCCGCTTTGGTACCACCGCACAAGCAGCTCGTCGCTCGGGTTCCGGAAAAACCCACCGACGTCGGCACCAGCAAACGGGTAGCCGGACACGCCGAGCGTGAGCACCATGGGCGTGGCTGCTTGCAAGTACTCCCACTCGGCCTGGTTGTCGCCCGTCCAGGTTGGGCCAAGCTTTTGCGACCCGGCGAAAAACGAGCGAGTCAAGATAAACGGCCGCTGCTCGCCGTTGTAGCGAGCCTTCAACGCGTCGTACGTCATGTTGAAAATCGTGTGGCCGTACAAGTTGTGCACGTCTCGATGCTGCCACCCTCCGTGGTGCAGCACGCTCTTGTACGCCGTTGTTTCGGACCCGGAAAACACAGACGGCTCGCTCATGTCGCTCCAAATGTACAGGTTTCGGGCCCAGCCACCGAGCTTCGTGCCCAAGGCGTGGAACTTCTCCCAAAACGGCCACGCCGCGGGGTTCAGCGAGTCGACCCACGCCGACTGGCCCGGCCAGCAGTGCGCGTGGTAGTCTGCCGTGCCCTGCTCGTCACGCACGAGCAGCCCGTTATCGCGCAGGTCCGTGAAAACTTCGTAGTCTGGCTTCGCCTTGATATGCGGGTCGTTGAGCACGACAAGTTTGCGCTTCGTTTCGTCGAGCGCACGCATCATATCCTCGGAGTCCGGGAACCTGTTCGTGTCCCACGCAAAGTACCGGCGGTCGTCCGTCCACTCGATATCAAGCCAAATGACGTCGTACGGGAACTCGTGCTCGTCCATTTTCTCGTTGACGCCAAGCAGCTCATCCTGCGTTTGGTAGTTCCACCGGCACTGGTGGTACCCGATCGAGAACTGCTGCGGGAGCTGGGCCGTGCCCGTGAGCAGCCCGTAGCTCGCTAGCACATCGCGCGGCGTGTCGCCAACGATCACGTACACGTCGAGCACGCCCGTCTCGCTGATCCAGTGCGCTCGCGACTCCGGTCCAAGCTTTGCAATGTCGACATACGTGTCCGCAGCGTTCAGCCAGAACACGCCCGCGGCGTGGCCCGGTTTCTGGGCCGTGATGAGCGGGATCGTACCGTACATCGCCATTGGGCTCTGTGTTTCGTACTCAAAAATATCGACGTTGAACAGCCGGTATGGCTCGGCATTGCGCGTGTCTTTGAGGCTGAGCGAGTCCGCGTGCTCGGGAATCCCGTACAGAGCCGTGTACCCCGTGAAGCTCGTGTCCAGGGCCACGCTCTCGGGGCCACGTACATGCCGGTCCGTGTACTTGTCAAAGCGGTCTTCCCAGTCTGCGTTGCGCTCGTTTTCGCGCTTTTTACGCAGGTGCTCGAAGTCCAGGAAGTTGTGCTTGTTCAGCACGACCTGCTCCTCGCCCTTGTGGAACACCGACAGCTTCAGGGGCGCAAACTGCAGCACGGCCTGGCTCACTCCGAAGTCAAGAATGAGTCCGTCGTGCGTGTGGCTCGACACGGCGGGCCGTGTGCTCGGCTCGCGGTAAGGTGCCTGCGATGCGTCAAGCATGTACTCGGCCGGGTCGAACCGGCTCGTGTTGAGCTTCGCCGCAAGCTCGGCGTTCTCGAGCTCGAGTTTTCGGCCGTGCTCGTCAATAGTAAAATGTACAGTGCTGTCCGTAACGACGTCGAGCGTGAACGGGAGCACAACGTGCTTGTCTGGCGTGGCACCAACGGCGACCTCGCTTTCGTCAGCACTCAGCTGTTTGAGCACATTGCCCGTGATGTGCTGCGGGTCATTGAAGTTCACGGAACTTGCGTCCACGAAGTACAGCGATGCGTCCGGCGCCTCGGCGTAGTTGCGGTTCCGGTCGCAGAACGGATTCTGGTCACACTTCTTGAACATCCAGGCCTTGACTGCCGCACCCAGCTGGAGCTGCACGGCAATCAGCACGGCTATCACGAGCTGCATCGTCCAGAAACACGGCTAGGTCGTGCAGTATGTGCAGTGTCGTGTCCAGTGGTGAGGTGTGGACTATGGCCGGCTGTGAGGTGCGGAGACACGGGGTTGTGCCATTTGCAACACTTGGGAGTTTAGCTTGTCGTGGTGCCTTGGCGTGGGGTGCCTTGTAGAGGGCGGGTTGAGGTCTGGGGGTTAGGTGCTGGCCACGACCTGGCCACCTCGAGTCGACCACTCCTCACACTTACATACACTCGAATTGAGCTAGGCCTTCGGCTGCCGTGGGCTCCGTGCCTGGGCTTCCGTGTGTATAGTGCTCAGCACAAATTGCCATTTGATGTGTTGTGCCCGCAGTTTGTCCTTGCACATGCTGTAACTTTTCGGCATTGTAGGATTGTGCTCCTGTATTGAGGCCGTTGTGGTGTTGTGGCTAGTTGTGGTGATGGTTATTCGTGGGCCGTTTGTGGTCCGTGTGGCCGTGGACTTGGGTACATGTGGTTTAAGCTTTGTGGCTGTAGACTTGGCGGGAAGGTGTCTGGGTACGGGCTGTCGCGATATTTGCCTGCATATTGAGAACAAAATAACATAACCCCTCTCGTGTCCAAGGCATGCTAGCAGTCATCAGCGGAGGATCCCAGGGCCTGGGCCTCGCAATGGGCGAGATCTACGCGCGGCAGGGATGGGACGTCGTGTTTGTGGCCCGCACAGAGTCTCGGCTGAAGCTCGCCGTGGCCGCCGTGGGCTGTAACAGCCGGTACGTGGCCGCGGACGTGAGCTGTCCCGCGGACTGCGCACGCGTGTTTCAGGAAATCGGACGCGTCCCGGACCTTGTCATCTGCTGTGCTGGGGCCGCGCAGCCGGGTTTGTTCCTCGACATGACGTCTGAGGATCTCGCGAAAAACCTGAACACGGTCTACAACACGGCCCTGCACTTCTCGCACGCAGCCCTGAAAGTCATGGCCGCGGCCCCAGATAAACGCCACGTACGGCGCCACCTCGTTTACTGCTCGTCCACGGTCGCCATCTTCCCGTTCATTGGGTACTCGGCGTACGCCCCAGCGAAGGCCGCGATCCGGTCGCTCGCGGACATCATTCGCCAGGAATGCCTCCACCACAACATTCGCGTCAGCCACATCATGCCCGGGTCCATGAACACGGAGGGATACGCGACGGAGGAGCTCACAAAACCGGCCATCACAAAGCAGATTGAGGGCGTCAGCATTCCACTCGCACCTGAGTCGGTCGCGAAACAGATTGTCCAGGACCTGCAGAACGGCGGTGACACGATTTACACGGACAACATCAGCTGGGTGCTCGGCAGCATGATGATGGGCGCCTCCCCGCGTGCCGGCACGGGGTTCCTGCAAACGCTTGTTGCGCTCGTGCTCGTGCTGTTTGGGCCGTTTGTGCGGTACTTCATAAACCGGGACATCCGCAGCGCGGCCCTCGAAATGAGCAAATCCACCACGACCTAATGACGAGTACATGACTGCCACTGCCATGAATGCAACTGCCCCGAATGCTACTGACACGAATGCTACTGACACGAATGCAACTAACACGAATGCAACTGTAACTTATTCATGACCTGCCACTATACAATACGCCATGGGAAGCCACGACCGGGCTTCGTATTGTACTCTATGCAATTGAGTGTAACTTTTCTAGTAACAATTAGTATCCACGTCCTTTGAGACACCACATACCCCTTACATGGATAATTTACATGTACAGTCACATTTTTATACACCTAACGTGAGACATCCCACTACATATACATGTATCCAACTCAAAAATATTTAGTTGATTAGCAACTATGTATGGTGGAACATTACAAGTATATCTCGTATGTGTTGTATCCGCCTCACGTGTAGTATCTGCAAGCATTACCTACATGGATATGCGAACGATGTTTGCATTGAATTGACGAGACCTGCTGGCATTTCGTAACAAGCAAACCTTAAATTTGCTCCCCACACTCGAAGCCAAGGCCGACGCAGCTCGTCTGAAAATTCGTTTGAGTTTGAACGTCAAAAAAAATATAAATAAATACTTGAAAAACGACGTATACTGATCTACGGGTCAACGCCAAGTTTAAGAGCTGGACGCGATGGAGCAACTTTTGGAGGTAATCACAGCTACACCACAATTGTCCAATCCTCCTTTAAGAGATTGAAGAAGTCGCGGTTGATCTTCTCTAAGCTCAAATCGAAGTCCACGCTCTCGCCCTCGGAAACTTCGTTCACAACAACAGCTCCAAGCTTCGAGAGCAACCAGTTCAGTGAGAGGCTGTGTTTTAGTGCGTGTCTAAGAGAATTGCTCAATAACTGTTCGCGGTTGCGATTGGTACTTGTAGCTTCCTTGAAGTTGCCGACCTTTCCGGGCGATAAGAGGAATTCCGTGAATGCACCTTCGCGGAGTAGGTATCCTATGGTCGACATGCGCGACTGTGACCGGTATCTCAGATTCACCATCCGGTTCGCCGGGTTTATCATGTAGTCCTTGTTTATGCCGTCTCCCTCACCAACGATAATGTCGTACTCATGGTCCGATCCATTGCCGCTCCATAAATTTATTCTGATCTGAACAGCCACATCGCCGTCGTCGGGGTAGTCAGTCGTGCTTCGGCACATAATGTACTCCGCAGCACCAAGGTCAGAAATAGTGACCATATCGCCGGAGTACACAAAGGCGCCCTCCTTGAAACTCCTGTTCCACGCAATCTGTTTGCCGCCTGAAGTAAGACCAGACACGTCCACAATCCCGCACCGGCACGTCTTGTCCCAGAATGCCCCCACAGCAACGTTTTTTGTTGAGGGCAGTCTGAAGCGCGTGTTGAAGGGCACGTTCCCGACAAACTGCTTGTCGGAAACGGGGAGTCCATACTCGATCCAGTCGGGTATGTAGATCCTCTTCCCACGGAACCGCTTGCCAATAGTTTTTTCGAGATGGCTCAAAATCGTCTCGAAATTTGCGGCGGCTATTTCGCGAGATTCCTTGCTTCGCGTTGTATCGGCCGTCCACGACTTGCCATTGCGAATATGGTACCTAAGGCCCGGCTTCTCCTGCTCGTGCATTGCCAAGTGACAGACATTTAAAGCGCGAAGCAGGGCAGGAAGCGTTGCAGACTTAAGCCAATGGAGCTCTAAAGGCACGGAAAGAGTACGGTAAGTCACTGCGTTCAAAGGATTTTGCGCCATCGGTTTGTGCTCGCGCTTGCTCAGCTTAGAAATGCGGTTCACAACCGGCACATTCGTCGAATTCCCCAGTTTGAATGCAACAAAAATTGGCTTGAATCTGTTGAATATTTTAGCCAGCCTGTTGACGCCGTAATTTGTGAATGCCCGTGAAACGTCGTTACGTTCACTGAGTTTGATCGATAGCAAAAGCTCGGCACTCTTTATGAGCAGGAGCTCACCTGTTGCTGCATAGACAACAGCACGCAGTAACTCCTCGGGCTCACAATCGCGAGCATCAACATCGTTCAAGTGCCGTGCAAGCAGTAACGTACGCGCTTCGCGGTTGCGCACTTTCGAGATATCAAGCTCGGCCTTCGCCCAGTCGAGAATTTCGACACAATCTAGTACCGTTTGACATGACAAGGCAGTGCCCCCGCTTATAAGCGACCAGCACTTCTCTTTGAGCTCGCTCTGCTCCATAGTGCCGAAGCCCGTGATGCTCAACTCCTCATCAGGTAAGTCGAGCTCAACTGCAGTAGCGGGAATGAAGGCCGGATCCGTGTGAAACGCAGGGACTGTTATGGGAACAAGGAAAGCGCCGCCGAAGGGTGGGCCAAAAACAGACCAATAGTAAATGAACTTGTCTCTGAGAAGCTCCGTTGTAGTTTTCGATATGACATCGTTCCACCGGCGGTAAAAAGTGGAGTTCAGCTCCTCAGCAGTTCGCATTGTCAATTTCACGTGCGCCTCAATTTCCTTCATAGCGTAGAAGGCCTCTGGCTTGATCACGACTTGGTACTTCATTAACAAGTCCTCTTCGATTTTGAGGAGATCTTTATCGGTTTCATCACGAGTACTGTTTGCTGCATCAAATGCTACCGTGGAGAACAACCTCAACGCGGCCTCATTGACTTTCGGTAGTACCGATGCCATCTGTATTTAATAATGTGCTGCTTGCTATGTTGGAAGAACAAAAACCTCGGCTTTTATCCTTTGTGAACCTGGTGACTACAGATTACCTCGGTGGCTGCATAAGGTTTGGTGACTGCATAAGCTATGTTTACCCTTCATGACCCTGAACCACACGGACGGGTGAGTGCCTTCCCCGGATTACGACGCAATAGCATAGATGTAGGAGTTTGTATTATTATTTTATCGTTCTTAGCCTGATCAGAAATCATGGGCCATTAAGGTCAGCGGTCTACTTGTGAGTTACGAGTGCGAGTTTTAATCTGCAAGTTCGGTGTTACAGGCAAGACCGCTGGTAACTCAATATGCCTATAGTAACAAATGAATCTGATAGATGTTTCGTACTCAAATTGGACACGAGTGGGCCGGTATATGGGAACAGCAAAGTGGTTGCATAGAACTAGCATTCTGCACTACATTGCTCGAGCATACATACAGCTAACCGTAGGTATACTAGTAGCTACGTGATTGCGCACCTGAACAAGGACATACTCGTACAGTGAAGCTACGTATTCAGTCTATATTTAATTCTGAAAAGCTTGTTGAACGCCGCCAGTTGTATGGTGGAAGCCATACGCGGCGTTCTCGCGCGCTTGCTCGGCAGCCACGCTATTTTGGGGCGAGCGAGTACAAGTAGTTCACGCCGCGGATGATTTCGCGGTTCCAAACGTCCACGACCGTGTCCCGCCAGCCCTGCGTCTCGAGATCGATCGGGTCCGTGTAGGGCCTCACGATCTTGGGCCGGTCGCGGGCTACGTCGTCGGCGAGACGCAGCTCGTCCGTGATGAGCCTCGTGTTGATACGCATGAGCCGTGCGCTGCCGTACACAGCGGTCAGGCCCACGACCACGCCGCCCAAAAAGCCGTATATCCGTGCCATCGGTTGTTAGGACGCTCCGGGCAAGGGCGGCCAATCACCTTACCACATTGTTCATCCGAATGGGCAATTCGTGAATACTACTAAGAAATGAATGGAGACAAGAAGGATTGCCGCGGGTACTACTGAACTTATTTTAGATTTCCTTTTTTTTTTTAGTTTTGTTTATTTTTAATCATTACTCTGTAAACAATGTGACCCCGCAAGCCGCTGGATGTTCAAAAACGTTCGTGGAATCATATTTACCCCTAATTCCAACTTCATAAATTGCATGATCCACATTTCCCTGCATGAAATTATGGAATGACACAAGTGTCAGAAACCTGAAATACATTGGCATCACACCGGGACCCTGTTTTGGAAAATCCAATATACTGCTCTCTGTGTTTTGCAAACGATCGTAAACTTCGCCTGTCCGCCCGCGACCTTTAGTCCGGCTCCACCTGTAGGGATAAAGGGTAATCAACCAGCTGTCGAATTGAATTACAAATGAGTTAAGCCGTGGTGCGTGATATTTGTAGCGTATGAAGAATTAATGTACTTGTTGTTAAGCGAGGTTGTTTTCGGCCTAGTCATGGCATTGCATGAACTACGCTATGCTCACACCTACCACGCTTTCCACCTTGGCATTAAATTACTTGGAGAAATCACGTACTTATGACGTTTGATTGGTTGATTCCGCCAAGAGAGAGAAAGGCAGGCAGTGAACTTTTGGCAGAAACGTCCTCAAAGAAGCAACGAGTTGTTGCTACACCATGAAACAAAAGAACATCTCCAGCTCCCGGCCCGTCGAAGCTATTTTCAACAAGGATACGCAAGATAATAATCCTTTGTTTGTGTTAAATGTCGTTATTCGCAAAATTCATGAGAAACCAGGACTCAGAAATCGATATTGCATAAGGTAATGCGTTCACACGTGTTGTACTTTGTCCACTTTGGCATTGTACTACTTGGGCAAATACTTGTGCTTTAAGCGAGGTGATTGGTTCTGGCACATTTGGGCATTGCACGACGTGTTGTCCACACTGGCCACGCTTGTCCACCTTGGCATTGAATTGGACAGATACCTGTGGCTTTAGTAGGTGGTTGATTCAGGCACTGCATTAGAGCATTACATTCCGTATTGTTCACGCTATGTCCAGTGGTAGCTGTGACACATTATATTGTGGACGTTGGCACTTCCTTGGACCGTACGGGACCTTGCCTGCGGCTGGGCTCGAGCAACTGCTGGGACTCGCCATCCTCGATATCGATTGGAGACGTGCTCAGCCTCACGCGGAACTTGATTTTTGAGTGGTGCACTTTGCCTTTCGCTAAAGGATCAGACGCACTTGTTGGGGCAAGCACGTCCTCGTGCACGAGACGGTTCGCTTGGTACACCTTTTGGCCGTGCTCGGCGAGCTCGCGCTTTGCGGCCTCAACGGCCTCGGTTACGGCCACGGCAAACTCGCCACTATTCTCAACACTCACAACCTCGCCGGCCACGACAGACGCCACGATTCCCCGCACAGTTTCCGTGAACTTCGCATGCCGCAGGTTGTTTCCAACCACGACTGTGACCATCCGATGTCCCAAGTGAAGTGGTGTTGAAGCCCGTGGAGGAGATCTTGGGAGGAAGTGACCACACTATACGGTTATTCAAAGAAGTATTAAAGTAATAAATGTATGAATTTCCAAGTCTATTATCGGTAAAGAAATTATTTGTTTCGTTTCAAACCTGTGTTCTGTCTCTAACAGCTTGTACGTGTCGTGTGTGTACGCGTGTCGTGTGGGTATGCGTGTCGTGTGGGTATGCGTGGGCGCATACGATAACTTAAGAGTATATGAAGGCGATATCTGTTTTTTATTATGAATTGTAAAGGTATACGAACATTTCACACCATAATGTGGAGTGTATTGCTTGAGCGTGTACATGCGTGTGTACATGTGTGCGTGTATTGCGAACGTGTGAACCGTGTGTGGGTGTGTGTGTGGGTGTGTGTTAGGGTGGGCGAGGGGCTGCCCGTATCCCGTACCGCGTAGGGCACTTTTTTTCGGCCAAACTTTCAGCTCAGTCTGTACACGAATGGCCGCGAACAAGTACGACCTCACGGCCAAGATTGCTCCGTTTTTGGACCCGCTGCTCCTTCGCAAGGTCAGCGAGTTCAATGGCGAGAGCGTGGCCCCGCTCAAGGCCCCGCCCGCGGACGTCACGACGCCCAGCCTCGACACGGCCCGGGCACTCTACGAGGCCGGCGAGTACGCCGAGGCCTCGAAAATGCTGTCTAGCCTGAAGTTCGACGCTGCTAGCGACGCGTACGAGAAGCAGGTTTGGGGCAAGCTCGCTGCAGACCTGCTTGTTGCCCCCGAACCGCCGAAACCGGCCGTTAAGGACGACGACGTGCCCGCTACGGAAGACGAGGCCAAGCCCGAGGCCACGCCCACGCCCGACGAAAGCGACCCCGTGTTGAAGGCGCTGAGCAATGTTCAAGAGCTTCTGGACCAGCGCAGGACGAGCGCAAGCTCTGTGCAGCTGAACCGCCGGGCATGGCTCATCCACTGGTCGCTGTTTGCATACTTCAACGGGCGCTTGCCGAAGCTCATGGACACGTTCTTCGCGTCCCAGTACATGAGCGTTATCCATGCGGCGTGCCCCTGGGTCCTGCGCTACGTCGTTGTGGCTGTTGTTGTCTCGCACCCCCGCACGGCCCGCTTCAACCGCCGTGTGAAGGACGCGATTCGCGTTGTCCAGCAAGAAATGTACGAGTACTCGGACCCTGTGCTCGACTTCATCCAAGCCCTGTACATTGACTTCGACTTTGCGGCCGTGGCCTCGAAGCTCGCGCTCGCCGCCGAGTGCCTGAAGCAGGACTTCTTTGCCCACGAGCTTGTCGAGCCGTTTGTTGAAAAGGCCCGCATTCTCATTGCCGACACGTACTTGCGCGTGCACGAGTTCGTGCCCGCCGACGACCTTATCCAGGTCTTGGGCGTGCCCGCCGACGAGGCCCAGAAGTGGATCAGCGAGTACATCGTAAACAAGCAGGAGGCGAAGCTCGATGCCGTGTACGACGAAACAAAGAAGACTGTGCGTGTCACGTACAGCAAACCGACCGTGAACAGCCAGGTCCTCGAGAAGGTCAAGGCCATGGACCAGCGCGCGTACCAGCTGCAGCAGTTCCAGAACAAGAAAACAGAGGCATAATGTAACACGACTAAGTATTCATAAAACGATAGCTCCAAGACTCGACCAGAATCGTACCAGTACGAATGTAGCATGCAAAAAATGCAGCATGTGCGATGCGTCAACGTGCCAGTGCCAACGCCCAATCTACCAGTGTAGGCCAGTACGTTAAGTACACGATGTATGAAGGTACGTCGGTGCACCGCTCAACATAGCAGTCTCGTGTATTTGCTTCAACCACTGCCATCACTTGATCCTATGGTCTGTCGAGGCCAAAATTGGCAACAACAAGCCAGGCTCGGCGAACAAATAGTCCCAATATTGATGGCTTTGGTCTTGCAATTGCACGTATTTGCACTTAAGCAAAGTAAGCTGGCAAATGCTCATTAGTTTTCACCCACAACTTGTCAAGCAAGAGAACCCACAGTTGGTTTCTCATGTCCCAAAGAGAGACGAGCATGTGTGAATGTCCATAAAGCAGGCTGTTGGGTCAACGCATAGCATATGTCAGTCCATTGAAAGCCAAATGTGCGACATATTGGCACTAATCGGGTGATTAGCCACCACAGCTTATCATGAACATTTCACTCGTCAAGGCCCTCTCCCCTAACATACTTAGTCGGAAGCACGAAGTTATTTGTGTCCATTTATATCACTTTGTGTTTATATTACTTAGTGTTTTATGTCACTTTTTTTGGCACTTTGTATTTTATATCACTTTGTGTTGCTTGTGTCACTTTGTTTTATATGTCGCTTGTGTTCTATGTCATGGGTACTGCATGTTTACGTGCATGGTCTTGGTGGGCACGGGTAGGCATATAGGTCTGGGTAGATGCGCAGACGGGAGGGCACTTCACGATCAATGGCCGGACGGAGGAGATCGGCGTCTCCGCCCCAGAGACGGACCATGGACGTGGCAAACGCCGTGAAAGTAAGGAAACCTCGCGAAAAGGGTGCACAGGCCCGCCGCGAGATCGAGTACTACCAACGCACGACGAACCTCCTCATCAAGAAGATCCCGTTTGCGCGCGTGATCCGGCAAATTGTGCTCGATATGTGGGGCGAAGAGAAGGAACTGTACTGGAAATCCACGGCTCTGCTTGCTTTGCAAGAGGCAGCCGAGTGGTTCCTCATCTGCCTGTTCCAGGACGCGAACCTGTGTGCTCGCCACGCGAAGCGCGTCACGGTCATGAACGAGGACCTTGCGCTCGTTCGCCGCCTCCGTGAACGCCACTGACGCGTCACCCAAGCATGGCCACACTCTTGAGCAAGGCTGATGGCCATTGTCGTGCTGGGCGAACAATGCTCCGCGATGAGTCGTGCTTGCCGGGGCCGTATGGCAGATGCCATCTACATCGGTAGAGCGTTACCGCGTCCCGAAGTTTAGAGACGCTACTGTGCTCGTGGTTTTTGACTTGGTTCCGTCCACAACTTTAATGCGTCTGAATTGAGCTTCCGCTAACCCCGTCTCGGTGGTTTTGTGGTAATAAGTTCCAGTGCTGCATCTGCTCGGGTCACCTATTTATTATTGCATCGGCTGGCTCCTATTGCCAGTACTTAACATGGCCATGTTGGCCGACATTTACACTTACAATTAATTATATATACTCGCTGTCTGGAAACTTAAGATAAGCTCGCTCATTAATAGCCGCTGCCTTGAGGCTGGCCCGCTTGTTACTTGCAAACTGCCTGAAAGTTAACCTCAGTACGCGTCTATTTACATGCCGTCTCGATTTTGACTGCTATGTTACATACCCCACGATTTAGAGGCGTCTCATTCGTTCTGGTTCAATGCTTTTCTGGACATAAAATGTCACTGGTTGGGGCCCCTTTTTTGGGTGAGAGCAGAGATGCGTGCACGTATCACGGCAAGGTCGTAGCTTGCGCTCGCCTGCAAAGGCGACTCGAAGTCGAGATCAACAAGTAACTCGGCCGCCGAACTTGCCGAGTGTGTCTGTGCGGTTGAGGGCGTACAGTGCGTGGCCTGCAAATCAACGCTACGGATCTCGTCTCTGAACAAACTCTCCTTCTCAACAACAAACAGCGGGGCATCCGGGTTCGTGAAGTTGTGTTTCGCTACACGTGTATCTTCAACGAGGTTTTCAGCGAGTTGCGATGCAATGTACTCGCTGCTGATTAGCCGGAGCACGGCCGGCTCGCACGCTGCTGGGGCCCGTGGCGACGTGACCTGCAGCAAACTCGACGCCGTCACGGCACTAAGCTCGCGAATATCCTCTTCCTCATCGCTCAAAAGCCGGAACAGTGTGTACAAGACAGTATCGTTGGGATATTTGTTGTTGTTGGCAAACAAAGCCTGTATACTGCGCACGGCTGCGCGCCGGCTCTCAAGGGGGGCTTCGTCTTTGCTGAACGCACAGACCTCGTCGAGCCACGGCGCGAATGCGGGGTCCTCGGGGCCTTGCAGGCTCGACGCAGCGAGCACGAGCGCTTCTTGGCGAACGCTGAGCGGCCGGTTTGGCGTCAGAAGCGCAAGGGCCGTGTCCCGGAAGTTCGTGGGCTCGGCCTGCAGCGTATTCAGGCACAGAGCCTGTAGATCTGGCAGTTGTTTCGCGTCACTGAGCACACGCGTGGCAAGGCTCGGCGTCCACTGCTGGCTGTGGAGCGTGCGCAAAATGGGAGACCATCCAGAAGCATACTTCTCGACGTTGTCAACGCCGAGTTTCGCCTGCTCGGCTTCGAAACTTGCAATCGACGGGTTTAAAAACGCCGGCGTGGGCAAATCAGCAAACGCAACAAGGCGGTGTGTGCCGCCGAGCCTTGTCCAGACCTTGAACAGCTCTGTCGACGTCTCCATGCACTTGTTTGCACGAATTATACAGCCAACAACTTCACGCAAAGGACCGTACGTGCCGTTACTTTTGTGGCCATTGCTTGTGTTCGCGTTGAGCTCGAGCTTGTTAAGTGGGGGCTCGCCCGTGGTGCGAGAAGACAGCAAACCATTTAAGGCAAGCGCATAGCCGTGCATCTCGTTTTGATTCGTTGGATCGAGGCTTTGTACAAACGCCGTAACGACGTCGGTTGCAAAGCTCTCGTGCGTCATGGACACAACAACTTGCGCGGCCATTTCACGAATCTTCCAGCTCGGCGAGCCGAGTAACTGCACGATCGCATCCCAAAATGCTGCAAGACTCGTGTCCTTGCTGCTCACAGTTTGCAGTTTCGCAAGAATCGCGAGCGCAGGGTACACAGCCTCGATCGTCGTGCTGTGCACGGCCGCCTGCAAGTGCTCGTTCAGGAACGCGTGCAGCCGCTTGTACCGCTGGAAAAACACGGCTGCGGCCACGGGCAGGCCGCGTACGCCGAACAGCCGCTTGAACAGGCTCGAAAACAGCATGGCCGCGCAGTTACGCATCGACCACACAGGCGACCGGAAGTGCTGCAACGCAAGCTCGAGGCACCGCTCGATGTAGGGGGTCGACGCGTGTGTGAGGTCTGCATCGGTGATGATTGCCCGCAAGCAGTTCATGCCGTGCACTTGCGGCATCATGAGCTCGTCGCGGTCCTCTTCGGCAAGGGGCATCTCAGCAAGGCTGAAGAGCGCGTCAACGACATGGGGGTCGAACTCGACGCTGAGCGTTGAGGTGATGAGCAGGGGTAGCCCCGCAGACCGCCGTGTCACGGACCTGTTCTGTTCCCGCGATTTCAGGCTCTCAATCTGTGCCCACACGAGCGTTAATGCGTGCGCCGGCACGAGCCGCGCAACGGCGATGTACGCTGGGGGCACGGCGCTGAACGCGCCCCAGTGCGTGATTTCCGTGAGCATCCACGCCATTTTCGTGAGCATGGCCTCAGGAGCAACGCCGTCACTCGCAAACTTGTCGCGGCCCGCCGCAGCAGGCGTCGCGAGCGCCTCAATAAGCAGCGCCGATTCCTTAATTGCCTTCCAGCAAAAATTTGATAGCTCCTCGACGTCGCCCTCGGGGGCCACAGACACGAGCGGCGGCGCGCACACGTCCCACGTCTCCATGACAAGGGGTAGCACGGGAGTCTTTTGTGGCCGAACGAGACGCATGGCAATGAAGTAGCCATGGATGCTCTGCATTTTAGACTGTGCAGCCAAGTGCGCGGCCAGATCTGTGCGCGCGAGCGCGAGCTGTGCTTGCAAAAACTCGGCAACACGGCCCCCGAGATCAGCATTGGGGCAGCGCGCAGCTAAAAACTCGAGGAGGCGCGCGCCCGCGTCGCCTGTACGGCTCCCTGCCAGCAGCGTAAACGCATGCACCGTTAAACTATCGAGATGTTCGTCGATTTGCGGTAAGCTCGGAACGAGCGCAAGAAGGCGCACGCAACTCTCACGAATGTCAGCGAAATCGGACGTGACGCAGTTCACGAGCCCGTCTACGACCTTGCGCGCCGGTGCCCCCTGCACACTGTCGAGCAAGACGTCGTTTGTAAACCCAGCACTGCAGAACAGCTCGAGCAAGTGTGTCGCCATGGACATGTATCGGTAGGGCATGCCCGGCACGAGGCTTTGCGCGCACCACGCGGCGATCCAGCGGACGAACGGCACGGCTTCGGCCCCCGATTTCGAGGTCTGGACGCGCAGAAGTAGATTCCGGAACGCGCCATATACGTCCGCACGCGAGCGCGGCTCCCCCTCAGCGAACAGCGCAGCCGCATTCTCAATAATGAGGTCGAAAACGTCAGGGGCAACGGGGGTTGTGAGTTTCCGCGTCGCGCTACACAGCAAGTTCAGCGCATCGTAGCGTAGCGGCTTCGACAGCGAGCCAAGGCTTTCGCGCACGGCCGACGAGCCCTGGATCTGCGCGCTCACGTCGAGTTTTGCGTTCTTTGCCGAAGTCAAAATACCGATCTCGACACTTAGCGAACTGACCGGCTTGCACAGCGCATAGAACTGCTCAAAAACGTCCATTGTGTCGCGGCTCTGCTTGAGAAGGGGCTCAAAGAAGTACGTCATGATTGCCTGGTACTGGCGAAAGTCTGCGACGTACGGGCGTACGTATACGAACCAGTCTGCAGGGGGCAGCTGCATGCCAAGCAGCACAACCAGGCAGCGCCCGATCATGCCGCTGCGACTATCCTCCGTAACGAGCGTGTGAAATGCAGTTTCAAGGAACTGCGGGGGCAGCGCCGCGCGCACTTTCGCGCAATTCGCGGCGCTGCTGCGTGCCATAGCCTCAAGGCTGCCGAATGCAATGCGTGCGTCATCGCGCGCGTAGCTCGCGGCAGTGCGCGCAAGCTCCGGAATTACAGATGGCCGCGTGGAGGCTCGCGTGGGGGCCGACTCGGGGGTAGGCGAGTCTGCGACCTGTTCGCGCACAACGAGCAGATTCTGCATGGCCTTGCGCAGTGCAAGAATATACGACGGGTCGCCGCTGCTCCACCGGTGCACAATTTGCAGAAGCACGGCGTCCAAACGGTCAAGAAATGCCATGTCTTTGGCAATGTCCACGGGGGCCGCCCCGGACTGGGCCCTCACGAACCGCTGCGACCATAGGCTCAGCGATTCCGCAGCCAGCGTGCGGTTCTGGAAATTGTTGTAGTCCGTAGCAACGGCCTCGAACTTAGACAGCAGCCAGCTGCTGTCGCCGAGCCGGCTCTGGTCGGCCAGTTCAGCCTTTAGCGCCATGCCGTGAAAAATATTAATAATCGAATAAATAATTCCAGGTTCATATGCAGGCACGCTCAGGTTGACGCATGATGGGTGCAATAGAAAAGTGTTGAATACTCAATATTTTATTCTCTATGCAAAATGTGCGAATTATTTGCCTATATTAAAAAATGAGCAGTGGTATGTGTGTTGAGGTATTTCATTGCGTGCAGAAGCAAGGTTGATCAATACAGTAAAGTGCTCAGTACATCGCTATTCTATTAACCTGGTTCTGGTGAGTTGCGGCCATGTTCGGTTGTACGCCTTGGCTTATGTGCTATAGCTGTTGAGTTGCATTGAGTCTCATTAAGTGCTATTGGGTAGCCATCCACCGGGGTCACAGCCAAGGGCATTGATGAGGATTCCGCTTCAGACATCGTATCGAGTCCTTGGCATGGTCTACTGGGATTCTTGTGCATGATATGATTGGGCTCTGCTCTATGCTGAAGGACACAATCAATGGAAGGGTATGGAGGTGACTCGTAAGTGCATGTTCGACTACCTAGGGCGGGCCAGGATGGCTCGTTGTGCTTGTTGTATGGATCGACAGGCCTATATAGCACCGCAAATTTGCATTTTGTGACCGAAAGTGTCGTTTCATGTATTCCTTTGCCTTTAACTGTTCTTCGAAGACTCTATTTGTACGGATCATTCTATCCTCGAGACTCGCATCCAATCACTTTGGCAGGGCCACAAAAGGATTTTTCTCGATCTAATACTTATTTTATCATCTGTTTGCCGGACAAGAGCCAGCACCCAGCTCTCGTCTAGCTTGAACCTAGCGAGCTCGATCTCAACTTGATGTGATGGCTGGCCCCGGAAGGTCTGTAAGTGACGTTTGTGACGTCCGTGACGTCTGTGCATTGCAATTTGTGCCTTTTTGAAATTTGTGCCTTTTTGAAATTTGTGACGTTTTGAAATTTGTGACGTTAGTGGATGCTATGCTATGTACATTACTGGCTCAGCGGGTTCGGCTTCATGACGACGGGCGCCCGCCTGCGGTTCACGACCTCGGCCACGGTCTGCTCGCCTTGCTGCACGTTCGCGAAGTAGCGTGCCTTCATTTCCTCGACCTCGGCCTCGAACCGCTGCGTGTCCTCGGCGGTTTTCGTGAGTTTCCGCATGTTCTTCACGGTCACGGGGTGCATGCGCTCGCCAAGGGCCGTTGCGCGGGCCACGGCCTTCGCCGTCATGGCAAACCGCATGTCGCGCTTGCCGTTCACGAGCTCGAGAATCGACTGCGGGGCGTTGTCGCCGAGCCGCGGCTCGAGCTTCAGGACTCGCGTGTACCCGCCGTCGAGGCCCGCGTACCGCGCAACAAGCTCGCCCATGAGCTTCGGGAACAGCTGCTCGGGCTTGAACAGCCGGTTTTGCAGGATTTGCGTGCGGCGGAGCACGTCCTCGCGGCGGTCCGTGGCCTGCTTCGCCTGCAAGTGCTTCGCCGCCGTGATGAGCCGGTCCACGGCGACCTGCGCCTCCTTCGCCTTTGCGTGCGTCGTCGTGATGCTCTCGTGCTCCAAAACGTTCGTCACAAGGTTGCGCAACAACGACGCATGGTGTTCCGCCGTGCGCGTGAGCTTGCGATGCACCATCCAACAGTTCCGATGCCTTTTTTCGGATCGCCTTTTTTAAGATCGATGTGGGCCAAAGGGTAGTGAAATTCTCAGCGAGTTGTGGCAGCTTTCGTCCCAATGTGTCTCAGCCATTGGCAGGGTCGGGGATTCTGTGGACTTTGTGGCGGACTCTGTGGTGGACTTTGTGGCGCTTGGGACTTTGTAGTGAGGATTTGTGGTGAGGATTTGTGGTGGACGGAGTTGTGGGAGGTAAGTCGTACGGACAGAAATGGCACAACGGAACTAGCATTCACGTGCATTCCTTCTGGCATGAACGATTCGGGCTTTTATGGCGCCATGGACAGCATCATTGGTGGCTGCGAGCGTGCCTCGTGGCCCGCATGCGCGGTTTTACGGACGTGCTCTATCCACCGCCAGAGTGCGTTTCTGCATCACGTGGCTGTGGAGTCATCAGAAGGCGTGACATGTGACTCAAAGACGTGAAGCTCAGAAACACGCATGAACCGAGCGTGCCATGCATTGCCTAGTTTGGTGCACGTTCACCAGTGCGGGCACGTACTCACGTTTCTGCAAATGGCGCAAGTACACAGCTCTTCCCGGTACGAGCGTAACTAAGCATTGTAAAGCGGCAGGCAGCACGCAGCGAAATCGTCGTGCGTACCTCGGGCACGGGGTTTGGGAAAGGGTCGGTTAGCTGCGTTTAGCGAGGGCTAGGGCCCCCACTACGGGGGTCAACGACAAAGACGGCATCCCCCAAAGCCTGGTCTCGCGCACACTGTGTGTACACACTGGAGGGAGGGGTGTAACCCCTACCCAGTATGCCTTTATCTTTCTTATTCTTATTATTGTATCATCCTAACAGGGTTTCGGTAAAAGCCCTAGCCCCAAGCTCAGGGTTCCGGCGGGAGGGCGGCGGCGGGAAACACGCTCACGAACACGCTCACACACGACCACGACCGCGCGTTCGAACACTCTGACCGCATTTCACTTGGAGTCTTCCTGTTTGGGGCCACGAGAATTTCTCTGGTGTGATTTTTACGCAGCTCTAAGAGATTGCTCCGACCCCTTTGCGCGCTCGCAGCAGCCTCTGAGCCTGGACTGTGTACTCGTGAGCGCTAATAATACGACGCTAATACGTACATGGCTGGCCCGTCTTCAAAGCCGCCGAAGCGGCGGCCCCTTCGAAAGGGAAGGAAACCATTCGTAAGGCCTGAAAGTGTTAGAAAAGACCCTTTGAAGTCTGCCCCGGCGACGCGTTCTCGTGGGGGTAGACCAAAGAAGAAGCAGAAGGACCCCGAAAGCCCCCCAAAACCTGAATTAAATGAGGATGTTCTCCCACGAAAGGGATCATTTGCTGCTCCAAGTAAAATTCCAAGACAAATTGCCGAGCCTCAAGCGACGAATCTCGCCGAGCAGGATCGCCAAATGGGTCCGGCCTTCGCGTCTAACGGCACATCCACCTCGCAGACGCATTCACGAGCCACTCTGTCCAGTGCTCAGTCTACGGGTCCAAATGGACCTGGGGGGGACTCAAGTGCGAAAGTGCCGAATAGTAACGGCCTGCCTCCACCTACGCTGCCTCAGTTCTTCTTCCCCAATAACATCGCCGCTTATATGGGGGCTTTGGGGCCCTATGGGTCTACGGGGCCTGTGGGCCCTATGGGCATGATGCCTCAAGCGGTCCCCATGTCTCAGGGGGCTTCTATGCCACAAGGTACTTCCCTAACTCAAGCGGGGTCTCAAGGGAACCCCCTGCCTCAGAGAACTTCTCCGCCTCAGGAAAGTTCCCCGCCTCAGGGGAATTCTCTGCCTCAGACGTTGCCTCACGCGCAAAGTCCTGCACAGCTCTCCGCATCGATGTCGCCGTCGATGGGTGGGTCAGGCTCGGGGCCTAACGGACCCCAATTTATGCTAGGGCCGTGGGGGAACTACATACCTATAGGGGCTATGATGCCTGGATTCTTTAATATGCCGAACGTGCCAGGGAATATGGCTAATATGCAGGCCCACATGATGGCAATGTACTCAGGAGTTCCAATGGGCAACATGGCCGGGTTTGTACCTATGCCCCAGATGGGCCCTGGGAACCCTGTGGTCGGACACCAGCAGACTGTGACTAGTCCCCTTTCACAGAGTGGAGTCGTGGGTTCGTTAGAGGCTCCCAATCAGGGGTCACAACCGGCACGGGCGTCGCCTGCAACGCCTGTGTCTGCGCCTGCTTCTGCGAAACCAGCACCGGCAACGCTGGCACCAACAAAACCTGCATCTACTGCGCCAGGTCCGACATCTCCAGCGACGGAGGCTCCTACATCGATATCTCCTGCCTCTGCGACTGAACCCCCAGGACCAAAGGGCTACTCAAACAAGGGCGGCAGCTCGGAACAAGCCTCTCGGCTGCCCCCTGCTTATATGAACCCCGCCCCAGGATCCTGGGCACATATTCCGGGGCCGTTTGGCCAGGCCGTGCTGACTTGGATGCCCAGTGCTATAAACGGCTCCTCGACTTCGAGAGCCTACCAGTCGGCCGCGGATATCGAGGAGCATGAGAAAGATAGACAGTTGGCCGAGCAAAACCGAATGAGACTCAGAATCATAGAAGATCGCCGCATTGAACTTATGCGCAAATACATGGCTACGGATGCGGAAAACGCAAAGAGCGACTCCGGGCCTGTCAATAAGACTGGTGGTTTGGAGTCCTCGGTTTCTGAAGGAGGCACGAACAGTAGAAGAAAAGCTGGACGTAAGGGCAGTCTAAAGTTCAAGTTCGAATCGAATACCGACAAGGGCGGTATCTTACTGAGTCCGAAATCGTCAGATCCTAGAGCTGGCCGCCGCCCGAACGTCCTCAACACGGAAGCCGGATTCAGTGTGCTCCAGTTCAAGGACCCTTCAAAATCTCAGCAAAACCCGCAAGCATCTCAAGCGTCCGAATCTCAAACAGGTTCTAGTCCGTCTTCATTGGCCCAGCCTAACATTCCTGTGCCCATTCAGTTCCCATTCATTCACTATCAACCTATGCCACCTTCTCAAGGGCCTCAACCACAGGGGCCTCCTCAACTTCAGGAGACTCAATCTCAGGAACCTCAGGGACCTCAGGGGTCTTCATCGCAGCACCAGTCCACGCCGCCCAACACACTGGCTGCTCCTAATATTGTGCCCCCAATGCATCCTGCTCAGTTTTTACAAGGACAAATGCCTATGGGAGGCCCGTCCTCCGCATCTACGCAGGGCAACTCGACTGGGGTGCCGTTCACTATGGGGGCTGCGCCGCAAATGGTTCCCGGCTTCCCAATTGGCGTGCCTATGCCTTCACATTTAGCCGGTATGCCTTTGGAGAAAACGTCCCGCTCGCCTTCGACCGAGTCTGCATCGCAAGGAGAACTCATACATGAGGGGCCCCGCATGAAGGCTTTCAGATCGCGGCTCAGCAAGCGACTGTACGGGACTTCACAGCCCCGAACGTACGGCTACGGCGACATCATTCCGGAAAACATTGAACAGCGGACTCACACTACGAAGGAGGACCGCGATCGGGCCCGCCAAATGCTCATGGATTCATACCTCGAGTTCAAGTCGATGCGCGAGACCTCGGAGGGAGGGTTTCCCGAACACCTGGCCGACTCGGCAGCCGTGTTGGCGAACTTCAATCGACACAACGGGGCCTTCGCGAGGCAGATGCTGCACCGGCAGATCGAGGAAGAGTACGCAAAGCAGAGAAGAGACTTCCACGATGCCGTAGACAACCTGCGAATGCCGGCTTTCCAGCATCCTAATGGCCAGTGGATCTGCCCGCTATGCCCGGATGGGGCTCCGAAGCATCGTCATTTCAAAAATTTGCTTCGGCACGCCGCATTTCATATAAGTATCAAACCATTCCGGTGCCCGTTCTGCCGGAAACCTTTCCGGAGAAGCGACACGGCTAGACGGCACCAAGCGAGCTGCATTGACCTGTCTATTGCCGTGCAGCAGCGTATTAACCGGCACCGAGAGGGGATAACCAGCTCGATCGGCGAAGTGCACGAAGCCGTTCATGTCGACAAGGATTCCTCCCCGCCAGCCGAAAGCTCTCCAGAGGGTGTCTCGGCGGAAAGCGATCGAGCCAAGCGCGCGAACGCGAGGCTATCAAACCGGGCTCGTGTCACGTCTTCGAGCCAGCCGCATGAAACAGGAAAGCGTGGTAGGCCAAGTTCTCGCACGTCTGAGTCTGACTCGCAAAACGTGGATACGAAGGCTCGTGACGACGATGAGACGTCAGAAGAAGAGATGCTCGATATAGACGAAGAGCCGCAGTATGCGGCCATCGCTCCGCAGCCGCAGTATCCATTTCTCGTTCCGCAACCGCAGTATCCATTTATCGCTCCACAACCGCAATATCCATTTATTGCTCCGCAGCCGCCGTCTGTGGGGGTCGGGGCGGACGACACTTCCGGTTCCATAAACACCGACACCGAAGAAGCCACTCTTGCTGAGCTGCCCGACGCCGATCATCTTTCGAATCATCGAGACGCAAGTACTGCCCACCCCGTCGAGGGTCGGGCGAGAGCTTCCCAAGACCCAGACCATGATTTCAATGATCATGAACCGGAAAATACCGTCAGCATGAACGACGCGGAGTCCCATAGCGGCGCAAATCAGGCCTCTCATAAACGTGCCTTGCCGCATGTCAGCGAGCCGTCTCTTCCGCCTGTTGTCATGCCCATACAGCCCTAAGCGAGCCTTGCTAACCTACCTAGATACAACTACTGCATGATACATCCTTATTTATTTCTATGTTCTATGACTTTAAAAAGTGCTGTGCTCATTACGATCATTACGACGCGGCGAAATATAAATAAAAGAAGACGGGCCGGATTCCAAGCTTTGCTATCCAGTAATTAGGTATTTAAAGAACCGCATTCATAAATAGTAATTGGTTCGTGAAGCCAGCAACGTCAACCGGGGGCTTCACTTGCCTTTCGAAAAGAAAGACATGAGGTTAGTCTGATTCCCCTTCTTGATCGTGGGAGGAGCCTTCGATTTGCGTTCTCTTGGTTTCGGCTCGTCTGTAGCATTCGTCTGTTTTTCACCCCCACGATGTGTATCTGGCTTATCTGCTGGGGCCGAAGCCTCTGAGGGGTCAATCTCCTCGTCTACGTACACTTGCTGGCGGACGTCGAACCCTTCCTCGTCCTTTGTGACAATAGTTTTTAGAACTTTTCTTGTCCTGGGTTTCTGTTCAGGGTCCGCGGCACTTTCTCCTGAGTCTCTGCTGTTTCCGTTTGTGTTGTTTTCTTCTGACTGGGGTACGGATGCCTCAAGAGGCTCCATATCCATGTCAGGTTCTTGCTCATCCTCGTACGGATTTTCCTCGTACTGGTTTTCCTGCGACAGGTCCTCGTCTACCTCCATAGCATCCTCGCCTGCATCGTCGGCCGCTTTCCCCGCGGCCTCGTTCGCACCATCGTCTTTCATCGCATCTTCGTCATACAGCTTTTTTAAGTTCTCCAGCTGTTTTGCCTTGGATACACTCGGTCTCTGTGTTAGCTCCTCGTCTGCCTCATCGCTGCCAGCATCGCCCCCGTCATGGTCTTCGCTGATAACTACTTTTTCATGGACGGGCAAACGTGATTGCTGGCGATTAGAAGCAAGCGCCTCAGCTTTATTGACTTTTGCAAAAGGGAAAGCTGGCGACTTCTTCGCACTTTTCTGAGGGGGTTTTGGATTCGTCCGCTTCAGAGAGGGCTTAGCCTCCTCTTTAACTTCAGTGGGCTTGTTGGGGATTGGCTTTTCCTCGACTGCCTCCTGCTTGACTGGCTTTGCCTCTGACTTTGACCCCAATTGTGCCTCTGGCTTTGGCACCGACTTTGATCCCGACTGTGCCTCTGACTTTGACCCCGGCTGTGCCCCCATCTGTGCCTCAGGCTTAACCCCCGTCTTTGGCCCTGTTGGTCGTGCCCCTGCGGCGTGTTCAGATTTGGGGGCCTGAGGTCCTACAGTAGAGCGAGGCGCCTGGTTGCCAAGGGCAATGGAGAGGGGTCCGAACAGACGGTTTACATTGCGTACGGTAAACTCCTCCTCAAGAACAGGGTTCACATACAGTCCAGCATGCCGCAGGTCGCCAATACGCAACTGCAGTTGCAGGTCACTAACACGCTTCGAGACCTCGTTGATCACTACGGGGTCGGCTGCCCGTTCGGGACACACTACGTAGATGCGTTTCGACAGTGCCTCCTTTGGGACCTCGGCTGCCTCCGTAGTTTTGATGCTAGTTTTTATGCCATTTTTTGTTGTTACCTGAAACGAAGCTTCAAGCGAGGATTTGTGAGTTTCGTAAAATTCAGTGAGAACACGCTCGGCTTCATCTATGTGGATGTTCTGTGCGAGTGCAAGCAGCATCGGGCTAACTGCCACCTTCTCGCCCAGCAGTTTTTCTTGGAGAAAGTCCATTGCGCGCTTGCTTTGTTTTCGCCTGCTTCCAGCGTGGTTTGTTCCAACGTACGCGCCCGCTCACTTCAACAACGCGTTTCTCGCCCTCACTCGCTATGGCACGCGTCTCTCACACTCTGAGTATGGCAGGTTGACGGTTCAGGTTTAGGGCGTCCACGGTACCTCCTAATTAGTGCCCAGCCCAAAGCAGGTCACACGCTTGCAGGCCCGGGCTGGTCATATGGGACTTCCCCTGTTCCTCATGCACGCAGACACGCCCATCCCATGCGCGTGGTGTCTGCAGTGTGACTCAACGATTGGATCGTGGAGTGTTTGCTTTGAGCATTGACACATTCTTTAATAATCGATTGCTGTCGGTGAGAAAACGATATAAGAAGGACAACACAGTGGGTTTGCTAGTTGAACATGCAGTATAAAGTCGTAGATGTGTTTACGGACGTGCCCTTCAAAGGAAATCCCGTGGCCGTGGTCCGGGACGACGCCGGGAAGCTGAGCAGCGAGCAAATGCTGGCCATTGCGCGGTGGCTGAACCTGTCGGAAACAACATTTGTTATTCCTAACTCACGTTCCGATGCCGATTATAAACTGCGTATCTTCACAATCATGAGCGAGCTCCCGTTTGCTGGCCACCCAACGTTGGGCACGCTGCACGCCGTGAAAGAGTGGGGCCTCGTAGCAACAAACAAGTCAAACTGGATCCAGGACTGCGCTCGTGGCGACGTGGAGGTCAGGCAAAAAAAGGCCGGAACGAGCGAGCTTCTGAGTTTTGGTATTGACGGGCTTACGAGCACACCCGTGGCTGTTTCCGAGCTCAACGACTGTCTTCCGGGCCTCACGATTGCTGGACACCCAGCAACCGTCGATGCCGGTCCGCTTTGGACTGTACTTGAAGTGAACGAGTCCCCGAAACAGCTTCTTGATATGAAACCAAACTGGCCAAAAATCACTGAGTTTGGTGTGCGAAACAACAGCTTGGGACTGTGCGTCTTTGCTCGCACTAGCTCTTCCTCAAATGATATCGAGCTCAGGACTTTTGTCGCCGATGAGAGGTTCGAGGATCCTGTGTGTGGAAGTGGCAACGCGGCCGTGGCCTACTACCGAAACCTCCAACAGCCGTACCGCAGCTCGCAGGGCTCGGCCATGACCCGCAATGGACAAATTCACGTCGACTATAGCGAAAACAAGATCTGGATTAGCGGGGCATGTACAACCGTTATCAATGGGGAAATCAATGCCTGATTATAAGACTGGTCAAAAAGGTCAATGCGGGAATCTTAAAATTATCTACCGTTGGTGACCGTGAATTAGTTGAGACGCCATCTCTCAATTGTAAATCTATTGTTCACGAGAATAATTTGGCCTCCGGGGTCGACCAATAGACTCTCTAAAACAGATTATCATCCCAGGATTTTATAAACTGTATTGTCAGATACGAGAGGAACTATAACTAGGCTCAGCGAGTTCACATACTCACGAGCGGTTATGTATCTACTATTTTGACATCAGTGTTTCAATTGCAGAACACGTTAATGGGCGTCAATGCCAGTTTCCGTAACCTCGAGACGTGAGCGTGTAAAACATTCGTTCTAATTTAAAAGGCACTATACAATTGCGGCCGACTGATAACTTAAAATAAGACCATGCACGTTTTATACACATTACCCGTTTATCTAAAAGGTAAGCAGGATCTTCACTACGCGGCGTTCGGTGCTGCAAGGTTTTGTGCAAGCTCGCGGGGCAGCCAATGCTCGTCGGATGGAAGTTGCTCGGTCCATCGCGAGAAATCCGTTTTAGGGAACAAGTGTGTGGCACTGAACGTTGTCTTCACGAACTCGTCCATCAAACGCTTGTCCTCAGCGATGCCTGTTTTTGCAGTCCAGATTGCCGTCAACAATGAATGCCGGAGCAGGTTATTTGGCACATCTGTTTGCTGCTCTCGAGAGCCCTGCAACCTTCGAGCGAACCAGCGTGCAGACGCAAGGTCGTTGACTGAGAAGCTCGCTGCTTGGAACCGTTCTGTGAAGCATGCATGCACGTAGCTTATGAGGAAATCGAGGAATGTCGTCGACTCTGAAATCAGCGAATTGAGCAGCTCGGAACGCACGCCATGCGGACGCTCAACCGAAATTGGTCGACCGGCCATGGTGATTTCTGGGATCGCTACGATCTCAGACTGCAAGCCCGTGAGAATAAGCCGGAAATGCGCAGATGGTGTGCTTGTTTGCATTCTGCGTGACAAGTTCCGCAGCCACTCGTCCTTTGCAATCTCAATGTTCTGAACAACGACCCACTCGCCGAGCTCCATGGCCTGCAGAATCATCGTCTCGGCCTTTGTCGCTGCACGCGCACTGCCCATGGCAATAACGGCGACGGGCCGTGAAGACCCGGCAATGATTGAACTGGCCGGATCCACCGTGTTGGGCGTGGCCATACCCGCAATGATGGGCGTCGTACTTGGGCATTCGGCAATCACGTCGAGCAGCGGAATAGGTTCGGGAAGCAGAACGCCTGGCACTTGTTTTGCAATGGCATCCCAGTGTTCACATCGCGTAATCCGCAGCAACCGTGCAAGTATTTCGGACTTGAACGCCGCCACGAAGTCGTCGTGTTGGCTGCACTGTTGAGCAATGACCCACAGCCAGTCCATGCCGACGTTGTAGAATTTATCAAGCTCAGAAAGATGTCTCGAAACTTCATACATCTGCGCAGCATTCTTGGCTTGCGGCACAAACTCTTTCAGGGCAACGTCCAGCTCCTCGAGGGTCTGCTTGGTTGACTGCTTCAGCAAATTCAGCTGGTTCGTCTCGGCCTTGAGTTTCTCCAAGGAGTGCAGCAGTTCGTGGTTGTCGAGCAGCTTCTCCGTGGCCGAACTCTCTGCCAAGGTTCTCAACAAACTCTGCTCGAGCTCCCTTAACCTTCGCGATGTCTCGATGTCAACTTGCTGTAATTCAGTCCGTTTGCTCGCAAGCTCGGGCCTCCGTGCAGCCAACAACAGATCGCCGATCATTTGTTCGAACGAATCGCCGGTTATCGTGAAGTCGGCAATGTTCACGCGGCTCACAAGCAGTCTTTGCGAGTCAGACTCCTGTTCAAGGCCGCGTGAGTGCAACGTCAACCGGAACCCAGGAGACACGTCAATGTCGCCCTTGCCGAAGTTTACAAGAAGCCGTGATCCTTTGCGCACGAAATCCCTGTTTAGCAGTGGAAGAACGAGCGGGTCGAATCGCTCCGCGTGCTGGATGACAAGGTGCTGTCCGAATCGGAGTGCAACATCGAGCTCTTTCGCCAGAGTGTCTGGGTCGAGCAAGAAGCTTGTGATCTTCAGGTTGGATTTCGCGTTCTTGCCTTCTTCCATCACATTCCAGCGGTTTCCAGGGTCAATAACGAGGGCTACTGAGCGGCTCGTCTCGATTATCTCGCGGTTTGCGAAATCGATGTCGTCAATTTCGGGCAGGATGCCGGGCTCTAGCTTAATAAAGTTCTGCGTAGCCAATTCCTGGACATGCGCAATGAGCATCTCCTTCTCGGATTTCTCTTGCCGTCCAGCTAAACTAATCATTGCCGCCTCCATGAGTGACCTTCCAGCTAGCAGCGCCATATTATGCGGGAACTCCTTGGCTGCCGCTAACCACCGGTCTTTCTCGCCATCCAAGCTCGACAGAAGTGCCTCGGCCCTAACAAGCTGGCTATCAATCTTGTGCATGTCTGCCTTCAGAATCTCGCATTGAGCCACGGTGTGGCTGTACTCTCGCTTCGACGTCTCAATAGAGCTCTCCAGGTCCACGAGCATGGACTCAATGGCCGAGAGCTGCGCTCTAGACTCGCTGGCTTGGTGGTTCAAATTCTCGATTTCGACCATCAGTGGTTGCACAGCTGCAATTGCCCTTCCGTATGATATCTGCGCAACGACCCACCGCAGCAACGGACCGCCAGCCTTAGAGGCTCGGTCTACACGCTCGTAGGTGAAACTTGGTATTGACATGTACTCCCGCTCTATCTTTGAAAGCAGCTCTGGTGTGAGCCTGTAGCTGTCGAAGTTCACAATACGAGGAATGAACTCGTCACCACGCACGGCTGCTAAGACCTGTCGCCAGCTTCCGTCCGTCTTCAGGCCCAAAACAAGGCAGACCGCCTCGAGCGTGATTTTTACCGGCTCGGGCGGGTTCATCATGGACCTCAGCTCGTTGAGCTGAGATTTCTTAATGTTCCGCACTCCTTGTGCTGCCTGTTCAATAAGCGGCTCCGTTGCCGCGAGGTCATCATGGGCAATCTTCTGCCGTTTCTCTATCTGTTGAGTCTGTGCCTGCACGGCGGCCCGGATTTCTACGGCGGCGACTCGCTTGCGCTCGGCCTCGCTCTGTTCGCTCAGCATCTGTGCCAGTACATCACTGCTTCGTTGGCTTTCTTCCGATAACTGTTTCTGTTGCTCAGCAAGCTTGCGTTTCAGGCTTCCAATCTCCAAAACCGTGGACTTGAGACGGTCGCTGCCCGTGACAAAATGCAGCTGCGACTCTTCCGTTTCAGTCTTCCTGCGATTGTATATGCGCACGAACTGGTAGCAGCTCTCAATAAAGGATACACTGCCCTTCATTAAATCAGGCTTCCAAGGTAGCGGTTCGAGAGCCGAAAGAACCTGGACAACCCCCATTCCGGCATCGGTGCTCGAGCACCAGCTCTCTGCAACCTGTTGCTTAACTGGGTACGACCACGGCTCGACCCGGTTCACAGCACATCTGTTGAGAAGGGCTGGCGACACACTAGACATTCCCGTGGTTTTGAACACTACATGCAGGTTCTGCACAATCTTAGTGCGCAACCATGGGATAAGGTCGCCACCATCGTACCCTGCCCGCCGGCAGCTTTCTTCGAGCTCTGCTAGCTGTTCTGACGTGCCAAACAGTCCTGGAACTTCGCCATTCGCCAGCAGCGAGTTCATTTTCTCCACAAACTCTGGCACTCTCATCAAGTCTTCGCTCATCAGCAAGCAAATAGGCCGTCGCGTGGAGTCGATCAGGATTTTACGCAAGTCCTGTGCGAAATCAGAGTCACTGTAGGTGGAATGCGAACGAATGATTCGTAAGTCCACGCCATTTAGCCAACACGCGAACCGAACAGTAGTTGTTTTGCCTACTGACGGTGGTCCAACTAGCATTGCATGGCCTTGTGGCTGGCGAAGGATTCTGTCTGTGCGAGTGACATGGTGAATGAAGTCGTCATGGGCCACGAGGTGGAGATCGCCCTCATTGGCTGCTTCTTCAATGAACACGCCGAGTCGCGCAGCCATGAAAGCTCTCAAATCGCTCAATGGTACAAATCGAGGCCTCTGAGTCATGAAATGAGTCCAAACAGTATGCTGAAGGAAGCTCTCGTCAATAGATGTGGTCATTCCTGGGGTACCTCGGGGAATGTGGGTATAAAGAAGTTGTTGCATCTTCCTCTGGCCTCCAAGCTTGAGCCTATCACTCAGAACTCGGCAGCCTTCATACAGCCAGATCTTGGACAGAAGATCAGGAGTCCTTGATCCCTCGGCAGTCGCCGTCCAATCAGTGTAGATGCCGCGCATCCATCGTGTGAGCTCTCTAGGCGACCATGTTTCCAATGGCATGGCTTCGGATAAGCTCTCGTAGACGCCAAGCATCGGCTGGACCAGGGACTCAGCATTGAAAGTTCTCATGAACGAGCTGTAAATGGTGGCCAGGGATTTCGGCGATGGGTACCCGACCTGGATGATCGTTAAGTGCCGCAAAAGTGAAGCCGGAAGTGGTCGTCGTTGCGGCGGTGGGTTGCAAGCAGCAATGAGTTGAACTCGCTCGACTTTCACAAACTGTCCAGACTTGTCGTAGAACCCGTTGTATTCAATGAGATGCCTCAAGTACTGAATTACTTGAACGACATGTGAGCCGTTGCCACGGTTGGGCCGCGGAAGGTTGATTTCATCGATGAACAGAGCTGCCCATCGAGATCCCGACGGCGCTAAGACAAGCGAGCCGTCTGAGTTCTGAGTGTACTCGCAGTGCATTTCCAGTGCCTGTATTACGAGATCGGGGGATGTATTCGAGCTGAAGTTTAACGAAATCAGGTCAACTTGCGGTAGTTGCCGCAAAGCGCTGAATAGCGTCATTGTCTTACCACTTCCAGGGGGGCCAACAAGCAAAAGTGGTCTCCTCGAAGTGAGCGCTGCTTGTAAGAGCGCTTCATGCGAAGCTGTGTCTGCCGTGGGTATTACCATTTCGGGCTTAATGACTGCGTCACTGTCAATCTTCGCGATTCCAACGCTGTCGTACCACGAATGCCATCTACCCGTGAGTTCCGACACGTAATAGTCTGTGAGTGAGCCCTCCTTCGGAAGTAGTGCTTCAGCAGGAGCAATAGAGCGTATTAGGTCACTGACATGCTCCCGTCCACGTCGGTCCGAATCTCCAGCAACGGCCCAAATCATCGAGAGCCATTTGTTACCAAGATCAAGGGACTCATAAGTCTGTACAATCCTTGACTCCATGAAATCCATAGAGTGTTCAATTTCTTTGGAAGCCGTGATAGCCCTGCCGAGCGCTTCTCCATCATCGTCTTTCGGATACTGATAATGGAAGTCGGGAACACAAATCATTCCGCATCGGCTCACAGTCGCAGGGGTAGCTGTCGTCAAGTTCGTCGTTTCGAATATAATGTGGAATTGTGGTGGAATCGCCAGAATCTCGCCGTTAGGAAGCGTCAGTTGACGGGTGTTATCAAGGACGGAATTCAAAGCCTCGGCCCAGTCGGGCTCGATCTCGCCATCAAAGATAACAAACCAGTGCTTCGACTGCTCTCCCCTCAAATTGTTAGTGATGCGTCGCAGCAGTCTGCTCAGTAGACCGTCAGTCCATTCTCGAGTAATCGGGTCCAGTCTACCTAGAAGGGTACTTTTCGGCGTTGCAGAGGGGTCAATCACTACTGCTTCGGCATTGGCCCATTTAACAAGCGTTTGGCGAATAGTTGTTTTGCCCGACCCGCTGGAACCCAAAAGCATAACGCCGGTGAAAAGCTGGCAGAATGTGTTCAGAGTCTGCACATATGGTACGAGCTGTTCGCTAACGCCGAGTGCAGCATCCTCAAAGAGATCCGTTGTAATGCCAAGCTGCGTATGCTCTCTCTGGCCATTTTCGTGAGAGCCCGGGAAGGCCTTCTCTATCTCTTCGTCAAACAGCCTCTGGTCCTCGGAAACTAGCCGTGGCCTAATTGCAATTTCACACGCAGTTCGCATGTGGCCGTGCATCATCTGGCAAACCCGCAGAACGCCCTTCAGAGCGCGCAGACCCCAATCGTAGTGTTCTTGAACAGATGCCCGGCTTTTCATGACACTGAGGAGCTCCACAGTTGCATCAGCAATCTCAGGAGCGACTCTGCCGTGAGCCCCGAGCAGTACTCGTGCAATTCCACGGCTGTCTGGGTTATCAAGAACGAATTCTCTAAATTGAGAGCGCATATTAGGGGGTAGCGTGGTCCGGCCGGCATAACCCGGGTTCATTGTCACAAAGACTGGTGCCCTCGAGGCTCCATCGCTCACGATTTGAGCAACGCTGCTCAGCACGTCCCGGCTCAAACGGTTGAACTCGTCGAAACATGCCCAACTGCCAGTCGCAGCACAGCCCTCCATCGCCCTACTTACAGTGACAAAATCGAACTGGTCGTCGCAGTTGAACACAATCACCCGCCGGCCGAAAATTGCGCCCAACGACTTAATTGTCTCCGTTTTACCAGTTCCTGCGGGCCCGATTATACTCCCACCTTGCTTTTGGGCTATAGTGCTTATCGCACTGAAGTAGAGGTCGTCCGTCACCCTTGTGCGAACGATCGGTTCAGGCACACCAACGTATTCGGGCCCGTAGGGCCAACTTTCAGCTCCGCATTTGATTGTGAGGCTGCCCGAACTCGAAATCTCGATAGTTATGTGCATTTCGGGGAACTCCGGGCTCAGATTATCTCTCTCATGAGTCAACTCAGCAATCACGGTCTCCCGTTTACGAACCCACAGTAGCGAGTCGTCCCCAGCTGCGGATAACCACTGCAGCAGAGAGTCGTATTGAGCCAAATGGGTCGATACTTCGCTCCGCTCTTTGATGTGCTGAGACCACTGAGCACGTAAAGCCACCAATACTGCTTGCACAGGAATAGACTCCAGCCATTTCCCGAATCGAATTGGGTCGTCCCACGATTCAGCAAGACTGGAAATGGCAGATCGCATAGTTTGAGCAAGGGCGCTTGAAATCTTGGCGTTCAGCTCTATAAGCATTTCAACACTATCGCTCAGCGCAAATATCTCCTCTGTGGACCCGATCAAAAGCCGCTCACCTTCAGGAGATATCGTGTAGTCGGATTCAATTCTCGAAATCCCGGGGAATATTGAGTTCAAATGCTTGAACCCCCAAGACGAGATGTTCGAGCCCACAATTTCGAGCAAGTCATCGTCTCCGACAAAATATAATTTCGGGAACCGTTGGCGCTGCGTCTCAAGGAACCCCGACAGACTTTTATACAGCAACGAGAACTGGCTGATTAGCCTCGACATAAATGATGGCAATCTGGGAGTGCCGGCTACTTCGAGAGCAGGCCGGGCTTCACTTTTCGAGTATATCCGCTCGAACTCATCTGCCAGCCCCTTAAATCGTCTTGACTCGTTAGGCAACACTGTCGATACCGCATCGGAAGAGAACACGCCCCTAAGATAGATGTATTGCTGCTGCAGATCCACGAAGTAATCGAAGCACTGTTGCGCGACCCCGAGTCGGCGTTCCCAGTCGAGAACTGAGGCCGCCACTGCAGCAAAGTATGGAGATGCCCGCATCCCATTAAATGCCGCAAGGTGGTCACTACAGAGCTGGAGCACGACGTCCAGGTTCCGAATCGCGCCACTTTGGCCAGTGAGCGTCGTGTCTTGCCACTTGGAAGCCACGGTTTCGAGGTACCGCGATAGCTGGTACTCACCCTCCGCTGCCTCCACGACTTCTGATATGTGTTCTGCGTCCGGGAGTCGTGTCCAGACTTCATGGATCTCTATAGAGTCCTCAGAAGATACCTTCACATGCGGAATTATCTGAAGAATGTGTCTTGGTTTGATTGCATCCGACTGCCGGAGAAGAACAAGCTTAGGCAGATTGTCAACACAGATCTTGACATGTTCAGAAAGCTTGGAGAAGGCGCTCAACTGTTTCACTCGGTCCGGGACCTCGCTTATCTGAGCTGCAAGGTCCTTTGTGTCTTGCGACAATCGGTAAATATCGGTGGTGAAGAGCAATTCGCGGCCCAGTTTCTTGAGAACCGACCAAGCCCCTGCAATATCCGTCCAGCTCTGGCTGAGCTTCTCAATGTCCTCCGTCCAGGTAGCGGTTTCCCTCATAAGTTCCCTGAGTTTCAGCGGCAGCGGTTTCTCAGGGTCGAGGCTACGAAACGCGTCGCTGATTGTATTTGTTTGATTCTGCAGCTCGCCTGCCTGGTTCTTCATGTCTCTCAGCGTTTTCAAAGCACTTTCAGGCTCAATATGGGCTTGCAACGGCTTTCTCGCCAGCCAGTGAGCTCTAAACTGCTCGACATTTCCAACCAGCTGAGCCGTGCGCGATTCGAGCTCTTTTAGAAGTCTCGGTTTAGCTGTCTGCAGACCCTGAGTACGGCGCTCGGTTGCTGCCTCGAGGGCCTGAAGCTCGGACTGCACTGATTCGGCCGAAATCCATCCTACTGGCAATGCGAAGCGGCACTTGCCTAAGAGCACTTGGCTCGTGGACAGCATTGGTGTTTTGGATTTCAGGGCCTCCACGATCTCTTGGCCCTCGGAAACGATTTTGATACCGGCGAGCAGTCCCGAAAAGTCTAGTTCTGTCTTCTCGAGCTGGCGCCGGACACCGCGGCTGCGAGCCATCAGCTCTGACGACTCGGCGTGCACGGCGTCGGCGAGTTTGTGGGCAAGCGCGTTCTGCCAAACACTGCATTTAGACTCGAGAATGACTCTGACCTCGGATGAGTCGAACACCACCGCTGCTGACTCCGAGTCCTTGCGAGTAGGGAAGTTCCGTGCAGCCATAAGCTCTTCTAAGCTCTGCGAAAGCACTTCCATATCACGGCCGTGCTCTTTTAAGACGTCTTCGACGTCGATATCCCAGAGCGGTTGCATGTTCAGCCAGTGCTGAGCCTGCTCCTGCGCAACTTCCCATGCCTGCCAGATCTTCGACGTTGCCCTTGCATATGCCGTCGTAAGTTCCGGTGTGTGTTTGATTGTAGGGCCTAGAAGCTCATTGATCTCCGTAAACCAGCGTGTTAAGCAAGACGGCAGATCTGGTACGAGTTGTATACTCTGATTCACAAGCTCGACGCGGTGCACTTGCCGAGACGGCATCCATTTCGAGAGTTCGGACGCAATATGTGCCGAGACGACCTTGTTGAGGTCACTCATTGCCACCAGCACGTACTGGCCCGACGTGGCTACGGACTCTACAAGATCCGTGACACGTTGCTTCATCTCCTTGATGTCGATAATTGGCTTTGAGAGCTCCTCTGCCACTAATGCGTCTGTTCTGGCCAGCACAGTTACCCGATTATCGAGCAGCGACACGGCCTTTTCAAGCCCCGTGACAAACTCAGCAAGGTCTGGCGAGTTCCATTTCTGCTCCGTGAGGCCAAGCCTCACGAACGCAATGACGTGATGCGAGTGGTGCACGACATCCTCAGATGCAGATATCCGTGGGTACAGCTGCAAAGTATGGCTCAGTGCGTCAAGGACGGCAAGCGCATCCGAAAGCCTCGCGATGGCGGCCTCGTACTCGGCGATCTGGTCGGCTGCAGTGGACACGGCGGGCTCGAGCCGGAATCCAAGCGCCTTCAACGAGCGCAAGCTGTTTTGGCTGTACTGCACACGGCCCTGCACAACGAGTTTGTGAGTTTTGTCGATCGTGAAAACGCACTGTTCCTGAGCATCCGCCCCTTTGTCATATAGATCTGAAGCCGTGCTCAACAGAGCCGTGCTCCACTCAGCAACATCTCGATCTGGCAGGAGCTTCTTTTGCAAATCATCGCAATTGCTACCAATCTCAGCCCCGTCAGCATGTTGGCGCCATTCCGGTCCGAGAATAATGGCGAGCCGTGTCTTGATTTCTTCAGTTCGTAGCCTCAGCTGCTGCTTGATTTTCACGCGCTCGACAATGTCGCCGTCCAAGCTGGGCAGAGCACGCGCACGCAGCTCCGTCGCTCGGAAATCACGGCCAGCCGTGTTTATCAGCGAAGTTTGGAACCGATGAACAACAATCCGCACTTCTGGCCGGTTCAGTACGCTTTGATGGCGGGCTAGTACGGCAAACAGCTGGGCCTCGTCCTTCTGTGCGCTGTTGAGCTCGGTTAACAAGTCCTCGGCAATGTGCTTTTCAACAGTGTGTACTTCGCGCGAGTACTGCACCTCGAGATTGTGCCACAGGCCCTCGTCTACATGGAACAGGTTCTTTGCATGCAGTAAGTTGCTGAATGCGCGGTCGAGGGGCTGAACATCAACAGTCGAGCCCGTGAGAAGCGGCCGAAGCTCTGCATGCTTTACGCACAGCGCGTCCAGAGCCCTTGCACGCTGCACAAGCCCCGTGTGCGTGCTTTCAATGCGTACAACAAAGAATCGTTCTGTTCGGCGCCGCATCAAGTCTCTAACGACCGTGGCAAAGTCGCGCACGAGCGAGTCCCAGACCTCGGCAGCGTCAACAAGCTTCGAGACAAGGGACCGGACTTTGCGCACGACGGTTTGCACGTCTATAACGTTGTCTCCAGCATCGTTCTCCTCGAACTCGGCGTCAAGCACGCTCTCGAGCTCGGAGTCGGCGATTTTCAGCATCGTCGTGCTGAAGTCCCGGCCTATGGCCTCAACAAACGCAACACTTCGCTGTGTCGGGTACGCCGAGGCACGCAGCTTTTTGCTGATGTGCGTGAATATTGCGTCCGTCGTGGCCGTGAGCTGGTCGATGTCGGCCGCCGCGAGTAACTCGCCAAGGGGCAGATCCTTGAAGAGGAGCTGTGTATAGCCCTGAACGCGTGTCAACGCATCGCTGAGCCCCGTATCACCACTGAAATTGTGCGTAGCATGGAACCGTTTGTTCTGTTCGAGCACGGCCCACACCTCGGCGACGAGGGGCGAGGCGAGCTGGTCCTGCACGCCCCGGAGAGCAGCCTCCAAGGCCACCCAGAACCCGATCTCGTCACTGGCCGAGCCCTCGCGCACGTTCCGGTCGCTAAGCGTGAGTGCTGTGATTTGCTGTTTCCACAGGTTCACAACGGCCTGCAGCTTGTTGAGGCTCACGGACGACACGTCATCCGAGCCGAGGTCGCCCTTCGACTTCAGAGCACCAAGCACTTCGCGGGCCTCGGAAGCAGCCGTGCCTGCATTCAAATCAATGAACGCGACTTCTGTGTGGCGAAGAAGCTGTGCGAGGGCCCTCTCGGCCTCGACAAGCTTGTGGCGGGCCTGCTGGCCGGCGTTGCTCTGCTGCGAGTCGAAAATGGGCAGCACGGCCCTGGAGAGTAGAGAATGGAGGAAATTGAAGGTTTTGTTGCCCGTTAAAGGCACCGTGGTCACAACAACGTGGCTGTCCCACGAGTCTGGCGGGAGCGTGCCCGTGGACTTCACGACAACGAGCACACGCTGGTCAATGGCACCCGAGCGAGGCGGGGGCCCAATGATGAGCCCGTCCTGTTGCTCAACAACAAAAAGAGCGCGAGATTCGAGGGAGGAAACAAATTCGGAGATGTCCTCATCGACGTTCGCGGGCCATTCATGGGACCCCGACGTCTTGAGGCCACTCGCTTCGGCCAAGCGGAGCAGCGGCTTGTCCATCGCACGCCGTTTCTAGCTTTTTGGCAGGCTCGTGAGTAAATCACAACGTATCTAAACGCAAACTCGTGCCCGGCGAAAGGCTCGTCAGATGGATCGGTTGTTTATGGGCAAGGGCCGGTTTCGCGTACGCGACCCAAACAACGAACCACACTCAGTACTAATAAAACTGCACGTAAATTTATATATTGACAACTATTTTTCAAGATTTAGACACCAGATACTTCTATGTATTCGCGGCCTAAGCACGCTCACAAGTCACAGACGCTTCTTCAGAAGTCGTGGGTTTCGTTAAAAAAGTAGAGTATTTGTACATGCTGCATGTATTTACAGATTGGAGGAAGCACACTACACACATAGGACTGAACACGAACGAACCGTAGCAACGAACCGCGGGCAGTAAACGTGAAACAAATGAACGAACCATTAAGGTAGGAACAAACGGTACGAACAACCGGCACGAACAACCGGCACGAACAACCGTGGCTGAAGACCTTGATTAGCGCAGCTTTTGCACCCTTTGTACCCTCGCGGCGATGTTCCAAGGTCATCATTTGGCGTAGTTGTGCATATGTTGGCCCTTTCTACCACGCCACATCGACGCCCTCGCCAGCAGCAAGGTCGAGAATCGCCTTGCCCGTTGTGAGGTCCATGATTCCCAGACCAACGGCCTTCAACACGACGTTGCCCTTGGTTGGCACTCTGATTTCAGCATCGAGGCCAAGCTCGCCGATCTCAATGAGCTCATTAGGCTTGATGTTTGCGTCAATGAGCTCGCCAGACTCCTCGAGGGCGGCCTCACGGCTGTCGACAAACACCTTGGCGCCCGGTTCCGCGAACGCCGACATCAAAGTGGGCCCGTCGATCTCGTGCATCGACGGCACGTACGAGCCAATGAGCGAGATGAAGTAGTGGCGACTTGGGTCGAGCAAATCGTATGAAAACAACGGCTCTGTGCTTGGCGTGCAAGTGAAAATCGCATCGGCCGAGTGCAGCAAGTTTGCGTCAACATCGCGAAGCCCCACCGCCGAGAATTTCGTCGTGCCCCGCAGGCCGTGCTCAAGGCGGTGTGCAAGCGCCTCGGCCTTTGCCTGCTGCCGAGCAACAATAACGATCTCGTCAATGGCTCCAGGGTGGAGCAGCACGGCGAGGCGGGCGTGCCATTCGACCTGGCGACCGGCACCAAACATGACAAGCTTGCGTTTGCTGCCCGCGTACTTTGTGAACAGAATCATGACAGTCAAGGCCGTACGGAACGGCGTGATCGTGGTTGCACTGATAATCCCAAGGGGTGTGCCCTCCGGGTCGAAGAACGAGAGCATGGCCGTCAAGTTCCCCGAGTGCGGAGCCGTCAACACTTTAATGCTCGTGAGCTCAGTGTTCGATGCGGGCATAACGAGCGTGATGTCGTTGTTCGCCGTTGTGATATTCGTGCGCAATGGCTGGAAAATGCGTTGCACGGCCTGTGTCTCCGCGCTTTCGAGGCTCGCCTGCTCGGCCGAGCACGCAATCAATGCCTTATGGAGCTGATCCAACAACCCCAAACATTTTTCACGGTCCAAGCTGGTTAAAAGGTCGAGGACGCACGCCTCGTTCACGATTCTCATCTCCACTGATAAGATAGCTGTGACTAAGAATCATATCAACTGAACGAACAAGCCAAATGAACAAGCCAAACAAACACCAAACGAAACGAAACAAGGTCAAATTAACGCAAACAAAAAAAAAGGAAAACCATCAAGGAGTCGAACTTGGTCAGCCTTAACTCAAATGGTGAGCACGAGGAGACGGCACTGTGAATTCAAAGTCAGTCATATCCTAATAAGAATACGTGCACTGTGGCAAGAATTGCGTTAAAATGTGACGTTGCAATCTGTTGAGTTCGGTTCAGTTGTGACGCTGCATTCCAGCAATGCTCTATCGGCCGGCCCAGCACCATCCAGTGGCCTAATACCTCACACCTGCAAAATTGATAAGCTCACCGTATATACAGCAAATATCACAAACACCGCATTGTTTTCATGCGAGCCAGCTCGTCGTGCCTATTTCGTGTGTGCTTGTTGTGTGCTCATTGTGTGCTTGTTGTGTGCCTATTTCGCGTGCATTTGTGGTCGTGCTTTGGGTTTAGGGCACATCCCAGGGTGCCAAGTTTTTAGCCACAAACCAGAGCGTGCGAGGAAAGGTCGAAATGCCCCTGTTTTCTGAAGCGTTGCGGGACTCCAAGCTGTTCACGCTGCCTCCGAAGTCCGTGGCACGGTGCATCAAGTCGAGTGACGTTCCTCGGCACCAGGTTTTGGAGACCCCCTCGGCCTCGGCCCACCGCCGGGACTGGGGCCTGAAGTTCCCCGTTGCCGGCGCTAAGTCGAAGCGAGTCGCCTTCGAGAGCTTTGAAGACCGGTTTGCCACAAACGGCGTTAACCCCGTGCCGCAATTCCCGCGCAAAGTGGCGAATCTCGAGCACCTCGGCTCGCCCGTGAACCTGCCCCGTTCGCGACACCTCCGGTCGTTGTTCGACTCGCCCGCGGACGCCGTGAGCTCGGCGCCCCGTCAAAAGGGCCTCGAGTTCCTGACGGACTCCGAGTACCGGCAAAAGCTGCGCGAGGCGAAGCAGCTCGACGTGTCGGGCCTACGCGAGCGGTCCGAGGCCCTGCGCAAGCTCGGGATCCCCGCATACGACCCGATGGGCAACTCGGAGCCCGTGAAGTGGCAGAACTCCGGGATCGGCGCGAGCTACGCCGCTCCGGGCGTGCTCCAGAACTCGCCACGGGGCGTGTTTGCGCAGCGCACAGTCCGTGCTCGTGCCATGCCTGGCCGGGCCCACCGCGGTGCCGTGGCATTCGGTGGATTTGTGGCCACAGACACGAACGGCCAAAGCGCCCAAGTGCCCTGGCACGAAACGCAGGAGCTCAGCGTGCAGTCCGTGTCGGCGACGACGTCCGGTGCAATCCAGATCAACGTGCACCGCGAAACGCCCCACACAAACTACTTGAGCAGCAGCGTGCTCGACCGGTCCACGAACGTTTAATGTACATATTCCACGCCCAACAGGCAACACACCAACTTAAGCTCACATAACGACAGCCAATGCAAACACTATCGTGCCTCGCCTTGTCTCGAACTCGTGCACATTCACATAATGCTCGCATCATGAAGAGAGAACCGCGTTGTTTAAACACCTCAGACTCTCGAAACACACTCCACCAAGAGTACAATGGAGGCATTGCTCTATCGTCTACGATGTAAACAGCTCTTTATGGTATCTGTGCTCACGCCTCAATATTCAAAAATAGTATCCAAGACATACCTCCATCCTGCTTCTATTGAGTGCCCAACGCCAGCTAGACGCGTTTACAATGCACTCTGTACACAATATACCCGTGCTACACCTGTGCTACACCTGTGCTAATATACCTGTGTGCACCTGTGCTACACCTGTGCTAATATACCTGTGCTACCACTTGTGCTACACATACCTGTGCTAATATACCTGTGCTACGACACTTGTTCTACACATACCTGTGCTACACATACCTGTGTACACCTGTGCTACACCTGTGCTAATATACCTGTGCTACACCTGTGCTAATATACCTGTGTTACACCTGTGCTAATACATCTGTGCCACTACAGGTATTCTGCATATACCTGTGCTCACTTGTTCTACACTTGTTCTACGCATACCTGTACTACGCGTGGTTGTGTAGTCTAACACTGATGCACAGTGTGTGCCACGCGTTGGACTCGCTAATGCTAATGCACAAATGCTACACGCAATAGCCCTGAGCAGTGTGTAAACACGTATGCACCGTAAACACGCTAAATAATTGGTCTTTCATGACCACGCAGGCCATATCCTGCGCACGTTCCTGACCAGGCTCGTCGAGTTAGGACTCCTTCGTGGGGCTCGGCGGGGCCGGGCTGGGCTCGGGATTCACTGGCGAGCTCGGCAGTGATTCTGTGTCGCTGTTTGCGTTGCGAGCCGAGGACGCCGTGCGCAGAGGCGAGCCGAGGCTCACGTTGCGCGATTTCGTGGGGGCAATCCCGCTGACCTCGCGCTGGTCTACGGGCGGGGACAAATCCGGCACGGGCTTGTCCTGCAGAGACGGCGTGCGCCGCTGGGAATGCACATGGACCTCCGAGGTCGAGCGGCGCTGGTTGCTCCTTGTTTTCAAGGGCGTTATAGAGTCGCCGGCATCCATGACAACTGGCGAGCCCACAGGTTGAGGGTTCTACGCGCACGGCCACGAACACGCGTACCCACGATTGAGCTACACAAGAACACACAAGAGCCCAAAACACGGCTCACCTAACTCACCTAAATACGTACCTACGAACCACTCATCGACACTGCACCTGAAGTACACCTACTCACCTACAAACACGGCACGCTCGCACGCGTCTACGGCACTACCCACACTACCCACGACACCACACCACCACACCACACTAAACCACACTACACATAGACGCTACACCCTGCTTTTTGAATCCTACTTGGCAATGCCATTGTGATGCCATTAAAATCCCGTCACGATACACTTAATGCCTCAATGCATTAAACGTCACTCCACGACAATGCCATGACTACACGAGTCGACTACACGAGTCGACTCCACAACGTGAGCTGCCTGTCCGGTGACTAAGGGCACGCCGTACGTCCAGGGAAATTTCAAGGTCAGGGTCCAAAAAAAAAATGTTGGCCCGTCGTTCCCAGCCATAGTGACCACGCCATTGGACTCGCGCTTGCCAAAGAAATTGCACGATGGCCGTGGCGAAACGGGCTAAGAAATTCAGACAGAAGCACTTGAGCGACAAGCTCGAGCAGAAGAAGCGCGAAAAGAAGCACGCGCAGCTCCAGCAGACGCGCAAGTCCAAGAAACGGGCCACGGCCGCAGAGAAGGCTGCAGACCGGCCCGCACGCACGAAGGCGCCGAGCCTCGACGTCGAGGAGCAGGAATTGTTCGACGCGGACCCGAATGCCGAGCCGTCGTTCGCTAAGTACCTCTCCGATTCCGAAAACGACGCCGAGATCGCGGCCGAGGAGCAGGCGTACCTGAACGGTGACGACGTGAGCAGTGACAGTGATGGCACCGAAAGCAGTGAGGGCAAGAAAAAGCACGCAAAGTTCCCAATGGCGCCGTCCGTCATCGATCTTGCCGTGATCAAGCAGTGGCGGGATGCCATGGCCGAGTCGCCGGCCCCGCTGAAGGCGATTGTGCGTGCAGCCCAGCCCGAAATGGTCGAGCGCATGGCGAACGAGCAGTCGCTGGATGCGCTGCGCGAGCTCTTGCTCGAGGACGTGCCGGCCATGGTTGCTGAGCAGTTCCCGAACCCGGACAGCTACAAGGGCATGCGCCCGACATTCAAAAAGCTTGCTGATCTCCTCAGCCAGTGGCTCGTGGACCTCGGCAACAGCGACGGGCAGGCGCTGCTGCGCATTGTCTCGGCCGTGCGCAAGCTTTTGCCGTACTTCACGCAGTTCTCGCGCGAGTTCAAGTCGCTGGCGAAGGGTCTCGTGGCCGTTGTCGTGCGTGCAGACCGTGACGACCAGGCAAAGCTTGTGGCGTTCAACTCGCTGCGCGAAGTTGTTGCGAACGAGGCCACAACCGGTGAGCTCGCGGCCGTCGTGGCGAAGCAGGCGTACGCCTCGCTCGTGAAGGCTGCGGCACACACAAACAGCTACACGCTCGAGAGCCTGAACCTCGCGAAAAACCTGTTTGCGACGTTGTTCACGTTGCAGAACGCCACGGACCGCGTCGAGATCTACCAGCTCGCGTTCCAGCAGATCCGCCAGCTCGCCCTGCACCTCAAAACGGCCCTCGACAAAACAAAGCACGCCGACTACGACGTCAAGGTCGTGTACACTTGGCAGTTTGTGCAGTCCCTCGACTTCTGGAGCCGGGCCGTGTCGCTGAGCCCCGGCCTCGAGGCCCTCATCCACCCGCTGTGCCAGATCACGCTGCGTGTCATCACGCTCGTGCCTGCACAGCAGTACTTGCCCCTACGTTTCTATCTCGTGCGCAGTCTTGTGCGTCTCGGCAGGCACACAGGCGTCTACATCCCGCTCGCCCCGTCGTTGCTCGAGGCCGTGCTCCACAGCAGTGTGTTCAGCAAGCCCGGCAAGCCCGCTTCGTTGCAGCAGCCCGACTTCGAGGCCCTGCTCCACGTCCCGAGCGGGTACCTAGGCACGGCCGTGTACCAGAACGCCGTGCTCGACGAGTTCGTCGACGTGTTTGTAGAGGCACTGGTGCTGTACACGAAGTCGATTGCGTTCCCCGAGCTTGTGGCGCCAATCACGGTCGTGCTCCGCCGGTTCGCAAAGCACCACGCTACGGGCCACCCGAAGGTGAACCGCACGCTCCTCTCGCTGTGCGAGCGGCTCGAAGCGAACGCCACGTTCATCGAAAAGCACCGTGCACGCGTGAACTACGGCCCCCGAGACAAGGCCGCCGTTGACAAGTTCCTCAGTGACTTGAAATGGGAAGACACGCCCCTCGGCAAGGAGGCCGTCGTGCGCCTGCGCGTGCGCGAAGAACGCCGCAAGCTCGTGGCCCTCGCAAAGCAGGAGGACGAGACGCACCGCGAGCTCGAGCAGTTCTCGGACAGCAGCAGCGAAGACGAGGAGGAGCGCGAAGACGAGGCCGAGATCGAGGAGGCACTCAACGAGCTCGAGGCTGCATAAGCGCCACTAATTGCTCGCCGCTAAGTATTTATGTAGATATGCACACCCAACATCCATCCACCATACCCGCACCATAGCCAACAGCAATGAAGGTTGCAATGTGCGCACTCATAACCAGAATATAACAGTCCTTTCTGGGAGAAGTTCAACTCACACGTTGAATGGAATGGTATGTGCACTTCATTGAACGGATTCGTCCCCAAGGCAGTCTCTACGATAACGTCAACGTACGTGTATGGAATAAGTATGCCTGCGTCCTCTCGACACCACCGGTCAATGGTGTAACAACCTCTGGGCTCAGAGCGCTTTATTGAACAGGTCAGGAAGGAAGATTCCATAACCATGATTTTGTTTTCTGTAAATATATATGAGTATGCCTACATCGTGCCGTTCAAAGCAATGGAGCAACTGCCTCTGGGAAGGACGGTTCAGTACAGTGTAATGGAACAAATCAACTGTGGTCGTACTTTGAGCGTACTGGTCGAGTACGAAGATTCCTGACGTCTGCAGAGGACAATCAAGGTAAAACATGGACAGCTTATACATTTATTGTGGACCCGTGTAGTGGAGCATGATTCCACAACAGTCCTCTCTGGACTCCACTTAAAGTACAACGTACATGAGGACACGTCATTTCTGGGTGCGTACGCCATTCAGCGTACCGATTATAATGGCATATGTCATAAGGATCCTCTCTGGAACGCATTATGAACCGGTTCATGGGCGGATTTAGTATATCTGGAGAGGATGGCGGGCGTTGCAGTATGGACTCAGTGTGATCTATAACGCCTCGAAGAACAACTGCGTAAACTACATATAGCCAACCATGGACTTGATCTTCATGTCACTGACGCGAAGTACCCCACCGCGGACGAACGTGCATCCCACTGCACAACGCGGACCACACGCGTCAGACGTTCGTGACTTCGCTAATTATGTACACTTAATAAGTATATGCTAGTTCGTACAATTCGCACACTCACAACGACGGGAAGTGGGATATGCTGCGGGATTTATTGTGGTGCGTGATTTACGTATGCACCGAGAGCCGTCATCGCATGCTTCTTCGACTCGGAGCTTCGTTCGGCTCAGAGCTTCGTCCGGTGTAGCTCTTCTTTCTACGGCCACTTTACCCAATAAGCCAGCTTGCAACAGAAAAACAGGCCGCCCCGAGGACCCCGCAGACGCGTATTTGCGTGACGCAGGGGTGGGCCCCTGCCCAGTTCGGGAATGCGAAAAACGCCACGAACCTTGCCGCTAAGCCCCACAGACGCGCGCAGTGCATGTCACGACCGTGCATGTCTCGGCCGAGCTGTGCAAATGCATGCACGAGAGTGACTCGCTCGGCTAAGTCTCGTTAGTTCCTCGTTGGCCCACAAGCAGGACATCAAAGAGGGTCCTGTCGCCGGCAGATCAGTCAATGTGCGTGGACGGATGCCTAGCTATACACGACAATTAAATAAATTCAATAAATACACTCTTTTTCAGTCGGCCCACCGGCGGCGCCGGCCGTGGCTGCCGGACTCCGTGCCCTTTGCGAGCGACAAAGTTGGCATGACACGCGTTGGCTTGCGGCCCGACGGCGTTGTTTGCAAAGACGGCACGTAGTTGATCTGCTGCTGCGCCTTCGAGGCCGGATCTGGCGTGGCCGTCGTGACCGGCATGTACTTGTTGTGCACGTATGTAGTGAAGGCCGAGTACGACGACGTCGGGAACCGGCGGGTCGGCGTTGTCTTCATTGTGACCTTTGTGCCCGGCGTGCTCTGGAACGGTGCCGTGCGCGTTGCGCCCTTTTGCCATGTATACGGTATCTTGTAGCCCGTAACGCCCTGCAAGGTCTTAGGTAGCGTGAATGACGTCCACTGCAGGGCGCTTGTTGTGGCGGTGCCCGGGACGCCGTTGTCGTCGTCGGTCGGGACCGTGCACCCGCTTTGCGAGGCGAGGCCCGTGCCCGTGAGCCCCGAGATTTTCGCCCAGCCCTTGGAGTACGCGAGCGCGTACTGGGACGCCTTCTTGCTGTTGTGTGTGGCGAGCTGGATCATGTAGTAGCCGCTCGGGCCTATGTCCGTGATGCTTGACACGGGTATGGACACGGACTTGTCGCTGACGGGGACTTTATCCTTGACGTCCGAGCAGTGGAACGCCTTTGTCGAGTTACACGCGCACAGCAGGATCTGCGCCGTGTCCTGGTCTTTGAGGTTCAGAACGCTGCCGGTCATTTCGCTCCACGAAATCTTCATTGTGTCGCTGGCCGTGTACTCCGTGTGGTCGAAGGTGACCTGGAACTGCGCGAACGCCGTATGTAGGGCGAGTAGCAGGGAGATGAGGCGGAACATGCTAGAGAGTGTGAGGGGGACGGCACGCTATCCTACAGGGCGAAGAACGGGTCGTGCACGCGGTAAAAGAACAAAACAAAAGAGGGGCTAGCAAAGTCTCGAAAGTCCAAGGATGCAAGGTCTGCAATCCAGGCGAATTCAGGACCAGGAAGATTCAAACGGAGGAAAAGAAGAAGGAGGAGGGTACCGCGAAAAGGGGAGGAGGGGTGGAATGGACGGACGGGTGGTAAAGGCTCAGCTGACGCGCGGGCACAACGGGGCTATTTTTGGCCAGGGTAGGGGCCGGCAGGAAATTCCAGCGCAAGCAACCCCGGGATACGGCGAGCAGTGGGCGACCCAGCTCGGTGGCCCAAACTCGGCGACCCAAACTCGGCGAAGCAGGCCCACGCCTGAACGCCCACGCCTGAGCGCCCCCCACGCCTGAACGCCACGGCCAATACACTCAAAACCATATCTGACCCACAATCCACACCATGCCACCATCATAGCACCAGTTAAACACGTCAACAAGTCAGTCACATAATCCATAATGAATTCGTTACCATTTGTGAATCTTGAATTCATTTGATATACGTGAACAATCCAACGATGCAAATACACGATGCGTCCATACAATCCATGAATGTTACATACTTGTTGCATACTTGCTACATACTTTTTACATACTTTTACCTAAATGCTACATCCTGAAACAATACGCGATGAACATGCACAATGGCATGCATGGCAACGACATTGCACAACTTCACATTCTCGCATGAGCTCATGAGCTTACCATGAGCTCACACATGAGCTCACCACATGAGCCTACCCTTAGCGAGCCCTTCCGCCAAGGATGACTAACGGCACACGGCGTACTGCCAAACTTCAATCAAGCCCACAAATTTCATCACGGCAATGCTGTACTTGAAGTCGCTGGCAAAGGTGCTCGACAACAGCGGTGCCCAGGTCGTGGAGTGCATCAAGGTGCTGCGCAAGTCGCCTAAGAACTGTGCGCGCATTGGCGACCGCATGGTCGTTGTCGTGAAGAAGGCGAAGCCGATCCCGGCGAACCTCATTGGCACGGCCGCGGCCGCACAGAAACTGCGCAAGGGCGATATCCGGCACGCCGTGGTTGTGCGCACGAAGCAGCCCACACAGCGCGAGGATGGCTCGTTGATCAAGTTCGACGATAACGCGTGCGTCCTCCTTCAGAAGGGCACGCTCGATCTCATTGGCAACCGCATTACGGGCGTTGTTGCGAAGGAGCTGAAGGACAAAGGCTTCAGCAAGCTTGTGACGCTTGCGCCGCGTGCCGTCTAAGATGTCGGTATATGTACATAGTGGCATGGTCAGGTCTTGGCCCATACGCCTTCATTGCCTAATGGCTCAGATTATTGCCTAGTCAATGGCTCACATTTCTAAAATTTATACACGGCCTCTATACGGCTCAGACAACTCAAAGAATATTTATACGCGTTCGATATGTCGGGGCATGTACATAATGGATGGTCTGGTCTGGCCATACGCCTCACTGTCTAATGGCTATATTACCTCTGAATGCCTTTACACGATATACGGCTCAGACATAGAGCTCAAAAATGCTAGTTCAGAAGCGTCTAATATGTCGGTACATGTACATAGCAGCCCATGGTCAGGTCTAAGCCTGCTGTTTCTTTATACACTTTTTCTTCTAAATGCATGACCTAGTTGTACAAATCACGCACAATTTATTTATTCACAGGGCCTTGCCTTGCACACCTTGTTCTCCGGATCTCTCCGTGGCCCACACGACTACGCCTAGGCAACGGCCCCAAGTCTTCCGGATACTTCGTACTTGCGTTGCCTGAACTCCACCGTCTACCATAGAGCAGCTAGGCCCAGCACGCCTCGATGGAAATCCATTTTAATGTACATAAACTGTCGAGTTAAATACGTCAGTCCGGGCCATGTGGCCCGAACCTATTAAATACATACGGCCCGGCCTACACGCACGAGCCGGGCTTCTTTCAGTAGTTTCCAGTTACGACTGCCAGAGCACAGCAAACTATATTTTGCGGAACATGTGCCCACAGTGCACACACACGTAGAACAGAATCATCGTTGTTTCGGCCCGGCGTTCCTGGCTCTGGAAAAACACGCACTCGTGCTCGTGGCACTTCGGGCACTCGTCGTTCGAGCGGGGCAGGGTCGGGTCCTGTGCAAGGTCCTGGGTGACGCCGGCCGTCTCGCTGATCTCCGTGATGAGCTGGTTCTTGTAGATGAGCGGGCTCGAGGCCTGCTCCGTGTACATGCAGTTGCGGCACGTATACAGCAGGACCTGGTTCACGCGGTCCTCGCGCGGGTAGAGCATATTATTGCAGTTCATGCAGAACCGAAACGACGCCGCCATGGTCTGAACAACTCGGTTCGCAGGCAGTTACGGGCAGTTACGGGTGGCAAGGGCAGGTCGCCAGTCAGGTCGCCAGTCAGGTCGCAGGTGCAGGTGGCTAGTGCAGGTCGCAAGTGCAAGTGACAGGTACAGAGATGGAACGCTCGCGTCGTCACGGTCCGGGTCCAAAGAGGTCTGCGAAGTCGAGAAGTCGGGCAGGTCCACGCAGGAGCGAGGATCGTGATGGCGGTGAAGGTATTGTTCAGGGCAGGCGACCCCAGCCCAGCCGGCGAGGCTCGCCAAGCATAAGAAATCGCGGATGCAACCGGAGACACGCATTCAGTGAGATTCGTCCATAGTGTTCCCCAATGCATTAGTGCGAGCAAACGCCCCGAATGCCACACATGCTACACATGCCATAGCCACACATGCTACACATGCCATAGCCATACAGGCCACCCATGCCATACATGTCATACATACCTTACATGTCACACATACCACATACGCAACATCACTGCCAAATCCCACAGAGGCCACACCTCTCAATGCCTCTCAACACTCATGCAACTCACGTTCACGCGCACGCATCAGTGGTTCAACAGTGTTCAATAAAACCAACTCGAGCAGCCCGTGCCCCGACCACGACACAGTGCGGTTTGGTTTGGCGACACGGTACGGCGACGTGCTGACATCGCCATTCGGAAATTTCATCTCGATCTTCACACTACATAGACAGATGCTCCGTCGGTTCTCGCTGCTTCCAGTGCGCTGCGCACGTCCGAGCCCTCGCGCCGTGTTCTACGGCGCGCGCTTCCAGAGCCAGGACGCCTCGGCGCCCGCGGCCGAGGCCAAGCCCGTGGATCCGAAGATCAGCAGCATTGTTGACGAGATCTCGAAGCTCACGATCCTCGAGACGAGCCAGCTTGTGGCCGAGCTGAAGTCGCGGTTGAACATCCCGGACATCGCTCTGCCCGCCGCCGGAGCCGCGGCCCCCGCTGCGGCCGCCCCGGCTGCGGCCGAGGAGGAGGCTGCGCCCGTCGAGGAGAAAATGATCTTCAGCATCAAGCTCGAGAGCTTTGACGCGAAGGCAAAGCCGAAGATCATCAAGGAGGTCAAGACCCTGCTCGGCATGTCGCTTGTCGAGTCGAAGAAGATCGTCGAGAGCGCCCCGAAGGTTTTGAAGGACAACGTGCCGAAGGAGGACGCCGAGAAGATCAAGCAGACCATCGAGGAGCTCGGCGGCAAGATCACGCTCGAGTAAGCTCGAGTAGCCTACTTGAGTAGCTGCGTTGCCCGCTTATGTATATAGCAAATAACATCATCCACCCGTACTGTCGAGCCCGGTACAATGCATATGCCTCTCAGCTACGAGCGCGATAACCGACTGTTTCGTGCATTCGGCGAGCTAATCTGACTCGGGCACAGCACTAAGTTAGAGCAGACCATACGAGCCAATGATGTGCTGTGATAGGTGGATAGTGCATATCTCCCTTCGAGCTTGTGCGGCGCATCCTAAGAGCATGCAGACAGTCGCAATGCATTAGATCGCACTGCCTTGGATCACATTGCCTTGGATCACATTGCATTGGATCGCATTAAATAGGTGTCAGATCGCACGGGACGCTGCAATGCATAGGATATTACGAACCTGTAATGTATAGCATGTGCACGGGGGCATTCCCGTACTATATATACCGAAACTACAGTAGTGGAAGACCACGCTACGTCCAATATATTCCTGAACTTTACGCTCTATTTAATCATATTTCTGCTTGCCGGCCTGAGTGCCCCGCGAGTGAGCAAGTGAAGGCAGGGTGCGGGTTCGGCCAATCGATCCAGAAACTTTTCAACGCTTGTATCACGAATGAGTACGCTGCCTCGCGGGGTGCAACGACAAGTGAGCAAGCTGAATGCCATCAGCACGGGGCCCGGAGCAGTGCGGCTACCCCAGAACGTGCGTCGCGTCGAGCTCCGACTGAACCGCATAGTCAATGGCCAGAACGCAGGCGCAAAGCACTTCTGGCGGTCGGCGTTGCCCCCGATCCAGTTCTACAACCCGCAGATCCCGATCAGCGTACGCCGGTTTGAACCGGAGAACGCGCGGAGGTCCGAGCTCATTGTTGAGTTCGAGGACGGCAGCTCGAAAACGGTCATGGCCGAGAACAAGCCGCCGGGCGAGATCCTGAAGGAGTTTGTCGAGCTCACGGGCGCCTTCCAGATCGCTGAGGACGAGCAGGTCCGGCTCTAATGTACATATTGAACTCAGTTCGCACGGCCACATAGTTAGACATGTAGCACTACTCCAACATGAACCAAATTACATAGTTGGCGCAAACGAGAGACCGTTGACGCAGCCTTATTTATGGCACGGCAAGTTTTCAGTTGCCACGAACGAGTCAGGATACTCCAAATCAGGATACTCCAAATCAGGATACCCCAAATCAAGATCCCCCAAATCAGTACACCCCTGTACGACCCCAGTCTCGGTAGCCGTCACGGCAAAACCACTGAAAAGAAGTCCGGCAGAAATTAAACTATCTCACACAGGGCACTAACAAATCACAAGCCTGTGCTTTATTGCCGGTTTTGTGACTCATGGTACAGGAATGAGTGACCATAGTCTCAATAGTCGTCACGACCATGACACTACTGAAAAGCCAAATAAGACAATTCCGAAGGAAAGTACGTCAAGCATCTCACCGTGTAGCACTAAAAACCATAGTAAACTTATGCTATACTATGTTGTGTTGTAGGCATTGCTTTTACTACTGTACTGTGTAGTACAAGAATGCGTGGTAGCTACATTAAAGAAGCGAAAATACTGAGCTTACAATCGAAGAGTAGAGTAATTCACTGGCGACTGGCCATCATACGATTCACGGCACGGCAGAGTTACAGTTGGCTATGTTTACCACTGATATGATCACTGGAAAAGGGTGGTTAATCGGACTTACGACGGAGGACCAGCCTCAAGGTAAGACATAGTAGCATTGGTCGAGTGGCCGTCACAGTGATTTCGCAGTAATTTTATTATATGATGCATACATGCGAGTACATCTGCCACGACAGCCTGCTGCCGGGCAAATCCTCGTGTTGTTGAGCACGACAATCGGCTCTAGGTTTAATCCGCTGCGTGTTCGTGTGAGCAACTTTGTGGCAGCTTTCTATCAACAAGGCCGGAGCTCATAATTTCTTTCTTTGAGCCAGCTGTGAGCTCGCGGTGATTTGCGAAGCTTCATAGACCAGTCGTAGGCCATGTATATGCTTGCTCTAAGTCTGCTGTGAGTTCGCTGCGAGTTTGCTGTGGTTTGTGGCTTCATAGACCAGCGTGGAGCTTCAGCCGTAGCTCATGGGGGTATCTTTGCGAGTCTCAGCTCGTGTCGGCCTGTTCGTGATTTACTCGAGAGACGCGAAAAACCGGTCGCGGAGCGCCTCTTCCGCGCTTGGCCGCTTCCAGTAATCGAGCTCGAGCAGCCGGCTCAGCAGGTTCAGGGCCAGCCGCTCCTTCTCGGGCCGCTCGCGCTTGCGTGCTTTGTCGCCCGTGCGCTCGTTGCACCAGTCAACGACCTGCGACCACGGGTGCTTATGCTCGCCGATCGTCGGCAAGTTTGTTTCGAACTCGGCGCCGTGCAGGTTCGCCACGGCCCGCATATCGCGGCGACCGTAGATCGACGCCATCTCAACGAGCGCGTCGGCGTCGTCGAGCGACGTGAAAAACGGGAACTTGTGCGCAAGCATCATGAGGAGCACGACGCCGGCCGCCCACACGTCGATTTTGTGGCTCTGCCGGTTGCATTTCAGCAACACCTCGGGTGCGCGAAACCCGCGCGTGCCGGCCCGGTTTGCACGCCGTGCGGGCCGCATGTCTTCCTTGCGGTAGCCGGCCTCGAGCGTTGGAGCAGCCCCGCTCGCGGGCGGGGGCACGGCCGCAGTTTCGAAGTTCTGGCACACACAATCGCCCTTCACGACCTCGAACTCGGCGAGCCCAAAATCCACAAGCATGCCCTGCTTTGTTTCGCGGTTATACAGAAAGTTTGTGGGCTTCACGTCGCGGTGGATGACGTTGCGGCTCGCCGTGAACACGAGCGCCTGCAGCAGCTGGTACATGTACACCTGCATCTCGTCAAAGTCGCACGTCGTGTACATCGTGCGGAAGTCCGTGAACTCGATGTAGGGCATGACAACGAGGACCTGGTCGCGGCACCGCATGGCCGTGACGATCGAGCACACATGCGTGCCCGAGTGCAGCGTTGCGAGAATCTCGAGCTCGTTGCGAATTCGTGCAGGCGACGACGTTGCGTGGATCCGTTTCACAGCCACAACGTCCGTACCGGTTTGCACGGGCCGCTCGCGTGCCTTCAAGTCGATGGCACGGTACACGCACGAGAACGTGCCCTCGCCAACCTTCTCGAGAACGCGGAATTCCTGGGCCAGCCCATCAAAGCTTTCCTCAAATGCAGCGATTTCCGGCGTCAGCGACTCGTTGTACGGCTCTTCAACGAGCGCCATGCCTTCCACAACCGTTGTTTCCTGGCCGTGTGGTAGTGTTTGTGGTCAGTGTTTGTGGTCAGTGTTTGTGGTTAGTGAAGGTGTTTCGTGAGAGTGGTTAGGTCAAGCTCACAACACGCGACGCGTTGGATCCAAGATACGCCTATGTTGGTTCTGCCTGGCAAGCCCCACCTCACTCAACAGTTCCGTAGTCTCGTCCATAGTCTCGTTATATCGTAGTATCGTAGTCTCGTCTCGTAGTATCGGCACGCCGAGCTGTAAACTGGCATTGTCTTAATTTGCTATTGCGTAATTAAGTAGCTCGGCTGGTTTGGCCATTGCTGGTTGATTATTGCTAGTGAAAGAGGTACACTATATAATGCTCGGCTCCCTCGCAAGAAAACATTGCGTGTGGCCGGACGAGGCCCGGCTGCTCGATTTCGGGTGTGGCATACACGGGAACATTGCTATTGAGCTGTGCGAGCATGCGCAGCACACGGTCGCCGTGGATATCAGCCAAGCAGCCGTGGACAGCTTCAATGCGCGATGCGAAATGCAAGGCCTTGGGCCGGACGAGGTCCAGGCCGTGCAAAGCGAGGCGTTCTGGAGCGCACACGAATGGACGGGCTACTTCGACATTGCTGTGGCGTCGCTTGTTTACCACCATCTCAGCGATCCCGAGCACACAACAAAGCTTTTGGCCGAGCGTTTAAACGAGAACGGCCAGCTGATTGTAATTGATTTGCAAAAACAGGCCGGCGTCAACGGGTTCACGCCCGAGGAGCTCGTAGCATTTGCCGAGCATGCGGGCCTGCACAATGCGAGCGTCGTCGAGGGCCCTCGCATTAAACTGCATAGAACTCAGGTCCCCACAAACCTCCTCATACTGCACGCGAATAGAACGCCACGCAAGTAGTGTCATACACTCAATAAAAACGCCACGCGAATATTTAAATGGCACACGTGCAGTAAGTGATCGCCATGCATGCAATAAGTAACCATACACGCAGTAAGTGATCGCCATACATGCAATAAGTAACCATAAACGCAATAAGTGAGTGTCATACATGCAATAGGTAAACGCAAGCCCCATAAGCGAATGCCATACATGCAAGTTAACGCCATACATGCAATAAGTAACCATAAACGCAATAAGCGAGTGTCATACATGCAATAGGTAAACACAAACGCAGTAAGTGAGTGTCATGCACGCCAAATAAACACCGTGGAACAGCACATGATGAACCACATATTGCAAGTATGCCGGGCTACCATTGTAACCACTGGGCGGCGAGCTTGGTCTGTAGCAATGCGCTTTGGCTACCCAGTCGTCTTGTTGACGGCACGCAACATTTGGCTAGGCAATCCTGCTTTGTAGCACCGTGGCTATGCGCACAAGCTCGGCATTTCTCTCGACATCCTGTTTAATCGCATTTTCCTTGAGCTTCCTATTCAAGTCTTCGGTGACAGCTGCTTCTAGGGTTGCCGTGTACGGCGCAAGGATGTGTGCGTACACATCGGCTAGCTGCACAAGAAGTTTGTAGGCAAGCACCTTTGCGTCGAGCTCATCCTGCAGGCTCGACTCCACAACAGAACGCACGGCCTCGTCGACCAATGCTCGTCTTTGCGGCTCCTGCTGTGCCCATTTTGCAGTGATAAGGTGCCGGTACAGGGCCTCAAGCACGGAAATGCGTAGCGGGAGGTACAGATCGACGCGGTGCTTGAACGGGCCGATGCTCGTCGTTTGCACATGCCTCGCATCGGGCTTAAGCACACGGCTGCGCGTTGCAAATGCCAAGATATCCTCTACATCCGCATCGGCCCGCGAAGAAGCGAGCGTCAGCGCTTCGCTGCGGAGCGTTACGTCCAGCGTTTCGTTCCAGAACACAGTTGACATCGTCCCGTGTACGCGGCCGCCGTATTCCTTCGCGGCCGCAACTACAAACGCCGGGTCAGAGTCTACAAGCTCGGCCCCGAACTCCGCGAACTGAGCCGAGGCGGGGATCGCAACCGCAGCTACACGCGCGTCACGAAGCTCGGGCCACCGCCGCAAGAGTCGCCACGATTTTTCGAGCATTGTGCCGGTGTACGCAAGCAGAGCCCACTCCCGTTGCGGGCTGCCAAGTGCCACGAACCATTGTGCATCGGCATCGGCGTCTGCATCTGCATCGGCATTGGTGTTGCTGACACCGTTAAGACGGGTGCGTACAGCCACGGTCGTGCCAAGGACCTGGCTCTGTAGTTCGTTTGTTGCGTTCGCTGCGAGCTCGTCGAGCGTGTACCATTCCCATTGGCTGCCTCGTTTATTGAGCGAAAGCAAGACTCTCAGGGCGTTTGTGCTGAGCTCCGCTAGCGGCGTTTTGTCGAACGCGTACCGGTGCGTGAGCAGCTCCCAGTGTTGCCCGTGCGAACACGCAGCCGCCTCGATCTCGGGGTCTGTAGATTGCCGCAAAATTTCTGAGCAATAGTCGTCTGCCAAACGGGCGATCTTCGCTAGCAAGTTTAGGGACCTTGTCTTTAAAGCCCAGTCAAGCACGGCCGGCGTGCGGAGCCACTGCTCGTTGTTTCGGTCAACAATGAGTGTTTCGAGCTGTGCAGTGACTTCCGCATTTTCGAGATTTGCAAGTGCACCGACGGCCTCGGTTGCGTAGGCTGCCGGCAGCGAGACAAGCGCCTTGCCGCACGCGTATTCTAAGGTTTGGCTGTTCTCAAGCGTGCGAATGCTGGCTAAACAACGTGCCGCCACGGACACAGTTCGTGAAGCATGCTCGCGGCTCAGCTGAGTCTTGTGGGGTGTGTCCAAATCACGCAGGAACACGGCGAGTGCATCAAAACACACGGCCGTAAGACTACCCGAATCCGTGTAGTCGACGGTATTTTCTATAGTTCCGAGTTCTGCTTCAAAGAAAGCGTCGACATCTTCACTCGCCACAGAGGGCAGGGCAGCCAATGCGGCCCTCCGAACGGGGTTGGATGCTCGCGAGGCCAATTTCACAAGTCCTGGAAGCAACTGCGGCTTGCGCTGGCTCAGCCCCCACGAAATAACAAGCAACTGCGTGTTTTGCGGCAGGTCAAGTACGCCGTGGCTGAGAATCCAGTGCACAATGCGTTCGGCACGCTCACCAGAACTCGTTGGCGTCATGACGGGCTCGAGGGCGAGAACAAGCTGGTTCAGGATAGCGGGCGACACAGGACGTTGAGCGGTCAGCTCGAATAGTTCGAGCAGCGTCTCACTGACAGCATTCACGTCGAGCTTGCTTGTGAACGCAGCGAGAGTGCTCATGCCAGCGGCCACGGCTTCGAAAAGCGATAGTTTCAGGGCCGCGTTCGTGTACTGTTTAATGACGAGCACAGACTCGGGATCCGAGGGCAGCAAAGCGCCGAGTGCCGACAGAAGGGCTGTGTACACACGGCCGTCGGTCTCGTCGTTGAGCACAACCTTTACAGTGTCGAGCAGCCCCGTTAAATGCTTTGTGTCCCCCAACGCGCCGATTTGCAAGGCGATCTCCGTAACGAGCTGTGCGGCCGCGAGTCTTACGCCCACGGACTCGTCGCTGCCGGCATCCAGGTCGTCAGAATCCCACAGCGAGCCGTCATCGTCGGACGCAAGCATGGCGTCTGCATCGCGGAACCGGACACAGTACTCGGCAAGCCGCACGAGCTCGTTGCCGTGCTGTACAAGCAGCGCCGGCACGGCATTTAGAAGCGCGGCCAGAGCCCTCAGCTGGGACTCGACGAGCACGTAGTCTGTTTCGTCGTCAAACGGCGTGCGCAAAGCACTAATTAGTGGTGCTGACAGCTCGGGCACGAGCCACTCAGCCGGCACGCTCCGGCCAAGCCTCTCAAGGAGGCCCAAATACAACGCATCTGCGAGCTTTGGAGCGAGCACGGGCACGACCTCGGCCGTCCACAGGGCTTGCGACACAAAGGGAAGCGTGCGCTCAAGCCCGTCAATGAGCGAAAGCGACCCGTTAACGAATGCGCGCGAAGACAAGAGCCGCAAGAAATGGGTCGTCAGCGCCTCGGCAGCCGCTTTCTTGAGCGGCCCGCGCTTCGCGAGCTCAACGAGCGCGTTCACGCCCTCGACGGTGCTGAACACGCGGTGGGCGCCGAGAAAAGGTCGCCAAGACTTTGGGCGGAGGCCGAGGCCGGCCTGGAACAGCTGTTTCAGGGCCACGCCGCGAACATGTTCAGGCATTTTCGCGTCGAGCACAAGCAGGGGCAGGTCGGCCACAGCCGTGGCCTCGGATCGAGCGAGGATAGCCAGAACCTTGATTGCCTGGTTCTGGACGTCGGGGCTCGCATCGCCGAGGTGACCGACAATGGGCTCGACGAGCTCGGGATCGAACTCAACTGCTGACGTGGCAAGGCTGTTTGCAAGGTCGTTCAAAACCATGAACCGGATATCTGGGTCGAACGACCGCAGGCTTTCCAAAATGCTCGCCATCCCAAACGAGCAAGTTTGCCAATCTCGGAAAGGACAACCGTCTGCCAACGAGTCAGAAGAGGTAAATACGCCAGTGCAATATCAGTACAAGTACAGCCAGTACGGTCAGTACAAGATCAATGCAAGATCAATGCAAGGTCAGTACAGGTAAGTGCAGCAATACAGGCAGGGCAGAGACCGGCGAAACCTATCGAGTCAAAAGGCTGGTCAAACGAGTCAAACGGCGAGTCAAATGGCGAATCAAACGGCGAATTGAATACGAAAAGAGTCGCTCAAGCTTGTAGCGAGAAGTCAAGCACAGCGATGGACTCTACGCAATTGTCGTCAATGATATGTCACGTAGCTTTTCTGCTTGTGTATTGCTCTCTACGCCTCGTGTGCTTCGTGTGCGTGCGTATACTCCGTCTACACTAGGTGCCTGTATGCGCCTGTACGGGTGCCTGTACGTGGGTGTGCCTGTACGTGGGTGTGCATGTGGGCAGTGGAGTTGCTCGTTTGCAAGCCGGCCGTATCGTGGAGCAAATTTCACGTCCAGTTCCGGGGCCTCAACCCTAGCGCGCTTCTCCTCGTCCCCTCCACATCATCACCACAAAACGCGTTTGTTGGCGATTTTTGACAAATAGACACATTTAGCATGCAGTGGACGGCCCTCATATCGGTGGTGAGCCTCTTGTCGATGGTCTCAGCGGTGATTCCGTTGAGCGTTGATATTCCTGCGAACGAACGGGCGTGCTACTTCGTGCGTGCGCACCACGAGAACGCGAAGATCCGGGCCGCGTTCACGGTCATGGCCGGCGGGCAGTTCGACATCGACGCGACGCTGACGAGGCCCGACAAGCATGTGGTTGAGCGCGTGTCGAAGAGCGAGGGCGAGGAGTGGCTGTTCAGTGCTCCGCTGGCTGGCGACTACGAGCTGTGCTTCTACAACGAGATGTCTACGTTCGCCGACAAGAGCGTGCAGTTCGAGTTTGAGGTCGACACGAAATCCGTCGAGGCGAAGATCCCCGACGCGCCGAAGGAGGACTACACGATCCAGATGGAGAACTACATTACGCAGATCGACCAGCGTGCGAGCGTCATCTCGCGCACGCTGAACTACCTAAAGTCGCGAAACGCGCGCAACGAGTCGACCGTGAAGAGCACGGCGAGCCGCATCTGGTGGTTCTCCGTGCTCGAGCTGCTCGCCATAGTTGGCATGGCCGTGTTCAACGTCATGATAGTGCAGGTCTTCTTCAAGGGCTCGCGCAAAAACATCGTATAATTCATCTTAGCATGTAATGCAATCAATATATCTGCCATATAAATCATGCAAGTATGTAAACCATGCATTCTGCCATGCAAACCGTGCATTCTGCCATGTAATGCAACCAGTAAGCCATGGCTTAGATGAGTGTTTGAATCGACTTTGAAGACAGAGTAGTTACATAGTGCAGTTATATACGACGAGATTTGCATATCACTCTGGGCAAAACAAAGCGGTGTCCGAGAGCGGCTCAGGTATATAAACATCTGGTTACAATCCTGGGGTCCGACCAAGGCAGGGCTAACTAGGGTTCGGACTCAAGAAATTGGCGGCTCTCTTCATGGCATCATAGACATCTCTACAGAGTCGGCATCGTACCTTTTAGCGGTCATTGCATGCTTGGGCGGGTGATACAAGTGGGTCCACCTGCTTCCCTTGGCTCGCTGGCTTCTCTATACTCCCGTTCGTAAAATAAAGCCATCTGCGTAAGTGGAATTAGCGGCGCCATACTATCTACAACAATGGCATTGTAGTTTCCGAAGATATCTAGTTCTGTCTGTATACTATGCATCAATTGGTCACAGCCTTCTATATCTGATCCACGTAATAGAGCTTTGCTGTATAGAGGAGTTCTTATCGTCATCACGAGCCCAATCTTGCCTGGCCATGAAGTGGACAAGAGGTCTCCCGGGCCCTAGCATTGTTCAGTATATCTATGCTGAAACCACTATGCTGAAACTGCTAATACTGGTGCCAGCATTTGTTGACCTAGTACAAGGTTTACTAAGCTGAAAGCAGCTGTAGATACTAGGTGAGTGAGGTACTGGCCGATCTGCTTCATGCATTCGCACCAAGGCTGGTGTCAACAACTATGCGTAACTAGATATGGCGTGGTCGACCCCTGGCATGTAACCCCCCTTTCTATACACTTGTTCATAACTCTTGACATTTCTTAATTGCTCATAATGGCTCGTACGGCAACGCCTGGCTGAGCCACTCCGCATAACTGTTCGACTAGTTGTGGAACTTCGTATAGTCATACAAATACATACACTGCATTATCTTACACGGCGCAATTAGGCCTCAAGCCTGCAGTGGTGGCTTGCGGCCGTGAATACCGCCGGATGCGTCCCTTTGGTAGTTGGCCTGCTGGCCGAATGTGGTGATCAGCCTGCGAAAGTGTCTTGCCAAGCCACTGGTATAGGCTGGCTACGGCCTGCTATGGCCTGCTGTGGCCTGGTACGGCCTGCTATGACCTGCTATGGCCTGGCTATGGCCTGCTATGGCCTGCTATGGCCTGCTATGGCCGCGTCCTGCCTTAGCGGTTAAGACCGGTCCGGGGACGTGCGAGGCTGTAGAGACCACAGGCGGAACGTGCCGCTGTGCAAGGAGTTCGCCGCGGCGTCGCCCGTGTGCGTGAACGTCGCTGTTGTGCCCGCGGCCGAGCTCGGCTCGGCATCGACGTCAGCGTCTGTAGCCGTGGCCGCCGTGGCCCGCACAAACACGGGCCGGCGAGGCGGCTCGGGCGCCCCACGGTTCTTCAGCGTCTCGGCGATCTCGGCGAGGGCCGTGGCCTCGCCGGCCTGCGCCGCCTGCGCCGCCTGCTCAACAAGGCTCTGGACCTCGGCCACGTTCTTGCGGTAGTGCATGCGGTCGAGGAACAGGAGCTCGCGCTCCTTGTCCATTTCGCGGCGCTCCGTGTCGAGCGCACGCTCCATCATCGTGAACTTCGACAGCCGCAGCTTGATCGCGTTCGTCTCCATCTCCAACAGCCGCAAGTACCGCTGGTACATGTACTTTTCCGTGCTCGTGCTGAACACTTGTGACCGGGCCGCAGCCAGTGCAAGGCTCGCTGGCCCGACCCTGCTCGACGGGATCTTGTCGGTCCGTGATTCTTCTGCCTTGCCTGGCGAGCCGTTTTTGGCCTCTTTGGTCGCCTTGGCCTCGCCCGACTCGTCTTTCGGTTCGGTGGCTTTCGATTCGGTGGATTCTGAGGGGTTCTTGGTACCGTCCGTGGAGTCCGTGGCGTCTGCTTTCGTACCTGCATCAGGAGCATCGGCATCAGGAGCATCAGGAAGCTCAACATCCTTTTCTGGGCTGGCCTTCTCTGAACCCGCCTTTTCTGCCTTTTCTGGACTCGCCTTCTCCGGGCTCACCTTTTCGGGGCTCGTCTTTTCTAAACTCGCCTTTTCGGGGCTCGCCTCGCCTGCCTTCTCGGGGCTCACCTCAGCTGCATTCTCGGGGCTCGCTGCTTTCTGTTTTTCGGCCTCGGCGAGTGCCTCGCCTGTAGATTTCGCCATGGCCTCGCGCGTCCGGCCTAGTGCCGCGTCGACAAGCTCGGGGTCCGACGTGCTCGCGAGGAACGCAAGCACGCTCAGCACGGGGTTCTCGGCCTGGCTGAACGGGATGTGGTTCGTGTTGTACTTCAGAGGCCCGAGCTCCTCCTCGGAGAACTTGTCCTCGGTCGTTTGCTGCACAAACGTGCGCACAATGTCGCTCTTGTCCCGGTTAAGCACGCTCGCAACGGCGTCCCAGTCGTGCGGGTACCGCTCCACGGCCTCGAGCATGGCCCGGATATCTTCCTTTGTCCAGCCCTCGGGCAGCTCTTCCTTGATCGTCGGCCCGGACGTCTCCGGCACCGATCCTGGCACCGATCCGGGGGCCGAGCCCGTTGCTGAGTTCGGTCCTGAACCTGTAGCTGAGTTCGGTCCTGAGCCCGTAGCTGAGTTTGTGGCCGAGTTTGTGGCGGAGCCCGTGGCCGCGCCAGTGGCTGAGTTAGCCGAGCCCGGCCTAGCAGGATTGGACCTGGCCTCTGCATTAGCGGACCCCGTGGATCCAGGAGGCCCCGTCGGGCTCGTCGGGCCACGCCGCGTGCCCGGCTTTATAGGCTGCAGAGCCGGATCGCGCATGCCCTCGTACACCTGGAACGGGAACACGCCCCGCGGCATGTCGTACTTGACCTGCCAGTGGCCCGTGAACGGCGGCGCCACGCTTGGCGGGCGGGCCTCGGCCTCGACCTGGTAGTTGATGAGTCCCCACTCGTCGAGAAAGTGGTGCACGCGCATGATCGTTGCTGCGTCGCCCACGAGACTGCGCCGGCACGCCGTGACCGTCAAATACTCGGTCGGGTTCATGCGGTACGCGTTGATCATGAAGTTGCGGTACTTCCCGTACACCTGCGGCGTCTTCGAGCGGTTGCGGCCCGTGAAAAACTCGGGCAGCGACTCGCGCTCGACGTCGGAAATGCGCCGCATCGAGAACCACGACGCGTACGACGGAATCACGACCGTGTGTTTCTGCGGCAGCAGCTCGCGCTCGACGGGCCTGCGTTTCCCGGACTCGCGGGGCCCGTCATTGCCACGAGCCTCGCTGCGTCCCACGCTAGGTCCCTGATTCGACTCCTCGTTGGCTTCATTTGCTTTGGCAGCTTCGTTCGCCTCGTTCGCCTCGTTCTGGCCTGCAATTGCGTCCACGTTCCGGTCCTCGTGCCGGTCCTCATTGCCGTCCTCTCGTTCCTGGCTCACAGCATGGCTCGCTACCGTGCTCGCGTCCTCGTTCGGTCCCGCTAGATCGTGCTCGATTTTCGGCTCGCCAAGCGCGCTCGGAGTGTGTGTATTCGTTCTAGTCGCGTGGCCAGTGCCCGCGGTATCCACTGTGCCCGCGGTATCCGCAGTGCCCACGGTATCCACCGTATCCACAGTGTCCACGCGGGAATTGGAGTCCGTGTTCGCGTCTCCGTCGATGCCCATGTCAGAGTCGGCGGGCCGTTTGCCGGCCGTACGCGAGAAGTCGAGCCCCGCGAAATCCGGCTCGTTTCCGGGCTCGTCCGCATCGATGTCCATGGCGTAATGCTCGGCGTCCTGGCCCAACTCGGGGTCCGCCGCGCGCCCGGATGCCATCGTTGACCCGGGCAGCGCATTAGACGCGTCGTCGGCCGAGGCCTCGTGCAGCCCGGCACCGAGATCGTCGCCGTGGGGCTCGTGGACGGGCCCGGCCCGGTCGTCGTGCGGAGACATATCCGGGGCCATGTCGTCGAGCATTGCCGCGGACACGTTGTCGTCCTGGCCGTCTAGAGCCTCTGGCCCGCCCTCGCCATAGTCGTACATGTCATCGAGATCCATGGTATGTGGGGGCCTGCAAAGCAGATCTGATCTGCAACAGCCTGGTTTCGGGAAAGGTCACACGCTGGGCTCGACGGCTCCCTTCCGCGTTATGCTTAGTCACCGGCGCCGCGATACGGCAAAGGGCAATGTGGGGTGCCTCACAACATCGACTCGGCCAGGGCAGGGCGCGGGCCTCTGTGCCTCGCGTGCCTAGATTAGCGAGGTCGAACGCGTGCGTACGTGCACTGCATTAAGCGTACCGTAGCCCGTACAGTACCGTCGCCCGTACAGTACCGTAGCCCGAAGAGTACCGTCGCCTGTTGCAGTACAGTATGCTTTGGTATAGTCTCGTGCTGAGTATAATGTGGCTTAATGTATGCCATGTGGAAGATGGGTCGTGCTTGCATGCGGGTGGTATTTGACGTGCGTATGGGTTGTCCCAACATCGGCCAAGGCAAACCACCACCATTGAACAGCTATTGTTGCAAGATGTAGAGTTCCACACGTCTACGCCTATGAGGCAAAGTATGTGCATTCATGGGTAGTGCAATAATATGTAGTGACTATGTGGTAATGTGGTAATCGTAACATGTGGCGACTATGTGGTAATATGTAGGCCATGCAACTAAGGCAGTTTAAGGCAGCGTACAATATAACATGCAACACAATGTGCAACACAATGTGCAGGCAGTGCAAAGTGCGTGTTGCTCGCGAACTGCGTGTAGGGACTACGCGTCTATTTGAGGGTCCGAGGCTTACCGCCGGCCTTTATCGGATGACACATCCGTGCATTATCACGAAACCCCGCTCGCACTGCCCTCCTCCACAGCTCCCGGCCCCACGTTTCGTATGAGTACTTTGGCCATCTCGTACCTCAGCGCGCTCATCGAGCACCCGGTCCGCACTAAGGCGCTCACGTCCGGCGTGCTCAACGGGCTGTCTGAGCTGCTCGCGGCCCTCATCAGTGGCAAGCGCGATCCCGAAACAGGCACGTACCTCAGCCCGCGCATCCTCAAAATGGCGCTGTACGGTGGGCTCGTGTCGGGTCCGCTCTCGCACTACCTCGTCGAGCTCGTGCAGAAGGCGTTCCGCCGGTCGAAACGCGGCTGGGCCACGAACGTCGCGCAGATCGTCGTCCTGAACCTGTTCGTGAACCCGATCCTTGCCGTCACGTTCATTACGTGGATGTCTGTCATTGCCGGCGCGCGCTCGCTCGCCGAGATCCGCGCACGCATCCGCGCGTCGCTATTCCCCGTCGTGAAGTCGCAATGGATCTCGTCGCCGCCGCTCATCCTGTTTGCGCAGCGCTACGTCCCGAAGATCGCGTGGACGCCGACATTCTCGTTCTTCGCGTGCTTGCTCAGCACGTACCACAACATTCTCGTGCGCAAGCACCTTGCCCAAACGAAGAAGGATGAGTAGTTAGGGAGTTAGGACAAAACAGTGGCTACCTAGCTGGCCTAGCTGGCCTGGACAATAGCTAGCTACTCCACCTAGACAGTTAGGCAGTAGACCGGCGGAGCCAGTCAGTACTTAGTACACTTAGAAATTAGCTAGACCGATCAACTGGCCACTGTTCAGTGCCTAAGTGACGGATCGCGCAGCTCGTGGTTTAGCACGTAACTTACCTACAAATGTAGCGAGCCAGAATGCCTGGTACTTGCCCGTGCTCCCCTATCCAGCTACGAGGACTCAATTGCTCTTGGCAGGCGAGTTCCTTGTATGAACTGCCTATCGGTGCTACATGTGACGGCCTAGCTTCCATCTATTGCCGTGCTATGCCTTGCCGTGCTATGCCTTGCCGTGCTATGCCTTGCCGTGCTATGCCTTGCCGTGCTATGCCATGCCGTGCTATGCCATTGCCGTGCCTTGCCGTGCCTGCCATTGCCGTGTTTGCCATTGCCGTGTTTGCCATGCCTGTTATTACTACGACGTTGCCGTGCCTGTTATTGCTACGACGTTGCCTGCCATGGCCTGCCATTACTACCTCGGCACTATCGGAGGGTCCCGACGTGAGGCTCGAGTGCCGTGATCGTAGCTGCACAGGCGAGTGCAGTGCCGTGTCGGATGTGCGTGCTGATACCCTGCTTCCATTTTAGATACCGCGACGCCGCAACCGGGCATTTTCGGGACCGCTCTGCATCGAGGACCGACGATAGGGACGCCAGGGTTTCGCGATCCCGATCTATTTTTTTTTTGTTCGTAGGGTACTGTGCTTTATGCGGCTGCCCTCGCCTACAGTCTCTCCTCAGGCTGTGGTATGCGGCTGCCGGAGTTGCCGTAGGTTTTAGCACGTGCAAATGACTCAGTGTAAACACGCGCTCGCGCGCTTGCTCGCTGCATCGTGCCGGGATAATTGAAGATAATCGAAACCGCTCTCGATTCGTGTAGCCCACTTAGCGGTTGTGCAACAGGCGACGCGGTTTCCCATTTCCATTCTGGGGCCCGTTTGCTCGTGCCCAGGTTCGATCGCGGACCCCTGTGTTTGCTGCCCCCAGGCTACAGGCCCTGCAGGGAAGGCCAGGGAGAGCGATGACAGGGCACGGGTTCTGTACCGAAAATTGCGCGCGTTGCGCAGTTGCGAAGCAAGCCAGCAATTTGCGGTGCAGAAGCGCTGTCAATTTTGGTGCTTAGATAAGCGCGGTGGTAGTCGTGTTCAGCAATGCACCGTGCGTCGCCAGGGTTGTGGTGCATGGGATTATCAGACGAACTTACTGCTTAGGAACTTGCGCTGCAGCTCGCAAGCCATTAGTTCCGAGCCCGAGCAAGCGGCACTCCGAGAGCAACGTCTGCAGGCGCGAGACCCCGCAGCGGCTTGTCGCACGCTGCCGAGCTCGAAACAATTTAAACATACATTATTAAATTAAATTCGCCGTATTTCATACGTATCCCATGTAACCTACGTCATTCTGTGCGCTATCAAGCTCTGCAGGCCCACCGATCTCCTGCAGAGCGCAAGCCCGACCTGATAGCAACCCTCGTAAAGGCCCACAGGACCTCCAGGCCCCCCACGGCAAGGAACTCGCTGAGATTTTCGCACCGCCCTCCTCATGCACGGGAGCCAGTCCCGGGGCTAGGGCTTTGCATCACAACAGGGCGTCCTTGCCTCGCAAAGTGGCATGTATATATATCTGCTCTTTTTCTCATAAAATTGAAGGTGGAAAAGGAGCAATCGACTAGATAGTTGCTAACATTTTTTTCTTGCTTGGTTGTAAACACTTGCATATCGACCCGTGGCCTAGACCTCGTGTCCTGTTTACACTCACCCCCCTCTTCCCTATTCATCCTCTCAAGCAGTCCTTGCTACGCAAGCAAGTCAGCTCGAAGCAGGCACTCACAAGGCCGATTGTAAGTTTCCAGTTGCGGGACTGAACCTTCAGACTAAGCATTTTGCATCCCCGGATCTGTTTTAGCTTCCGATCCACAAATCATTGAAGCATGCAGAGAGCGAAAATCATCCACGCCGCCGTGCCGTTCATTGCTACGCAGGTCGGGCAAGTATCGGTACGCGAGGGCAATGAACTCGAGCTGCTGTCGGACACACACTGGTACTGGTGGCTTGTGCGCGTACGCAGTAGTGGGAAGGAGGGCTTTGTGCCCGCCGAGCTCGTCGAGCTTCCCGAAGAGCGCGTTGCAAGACTGAACGTGCAGCTGAACATCAAACTACCGAACGAGCCGCTGAAGTCGCGGCTCGGCGTGCACAAACCCTCCCACAAGCGCGTGCGATTCCATGTGCTGCCCGCCGAGACGAGCGAGGACTCCGACGATGAGCTCCTTACGCCGTCGTCGTCTGTTGACGAGCTGCCAGTGGCGCCAGTTGCCGTTGGCCTTGTAAAAAGCTGCCGAGAAGACGTGCAGGACGTGCGCATTCGCGGCACCGAGGACGATATCGGCGAGCAGCTCATGGCGCAGGCGTTGTGAACTGACACTAATGATACACCCGCCTGACACATACCGCTGCGGATCACGAATCATAGAACGAATCACGATCACGAACATGAACACGAAGGCATCAGCATCCACGCAGCTAACTCATGACATATCTATTTATCCTAATTCATGCACTGCTTAACGGAATCACGAAATACGAACCACGAACACGCCACGGGCATGGACGACGAACCACGAACACGACAACAAGAACCACAGCACACGACTACACGGAACCATTGATTCACTACATGCAACTTACCGCAAACAAGCATGGCCTAATAGCAACTGCACGGCCAGCCTCGTAACGCATCACATGTCATAGCACACATAGCATAGCATTCAACACGACGCACATTCAACACGACGCACATTCAACATGACACATCATATGATGATAACACGATAACATACACCGGCCCACGCAACCTTCACTACAGCAAACCACCATGCATGGCGAAATCCGGGGTAGCTTGCGCAGCGAAACAACCACCGACCGCCGGCTCGGCCCTTGCCCGTGCCCACGCCGGTGGAAGCCCCGGCATACGGCTAGGATTTTTTAGGACCCTCGTCTTATTACCCACAACGGCGAGACGTAGGCCAACCCCATCTCTATTCAGTGGACACTGAGCCCGTCAGAAAAAAAATAAGACACTGTGTGGACGTGCACCGTGGACTGATTTTTCGATGTGGGAGCCTGTTCCACAAACTCTGGCCACGTTTGCTCTTCTTTTCCAGCAGTCGAACGATGGATCGCGCGAGCGAAGGCCGCAGCGAGTCGAGGCCCGGCGCCAGCTCGATTCGGCCCGCAGCCAGCCGGACCTCGTGAACTACCTCGTGTACCTGCTCGTGGAGCACGCACCCAAGCTGCCCGCGGAGGCCAACGACACCGTGCGGGCCACGGCGGGCCTGTGGCTGAAGTCGATCATCACGCTCGACTGGTACAACATCGGGTCCGAGCCCGTGCAGTACGTGCAGGGCATGATCACGCGCGGGCTGGCGGACGAGAACGTGCTCGTGCGCAACACAAGCTCGATTGTCGTCACAACACTGCTTGCCAAGGTCGGGCTCGCGGCGTGGCCCTCGTTGTTGCCCGAGCTCGTGAACGCTATTGATAGCAGCCGCCCGGGCGAGCCCGTGCAGGAAGGCGCAGTAAGTGCCCTGAAAAACATTTGTGAAGATAGCTCGGACCTCGTTGTGCAGAACGATGACCTCGTGTCGCAGCTCACGCCAAAACTCATTGCGTTCACGGAGTCCGCGAACGCGAAGGTCCGCAGCTACGCCATCTCGTGCCTGACCGAGTTCGTGCCGCACGGCTCGCCGGCCTTTCTTGTATACATTGACCAGTTCTTGCAGGCGTGCTTCTCGCTCGCGCAAACAGACTCGTCCCCGGACACGCTGTCGAGCATATGCCGGGCCTTCAAGCAGCTGTTGAACGTACGGCCGGACAAACTCGTGCCGCACCTCGAGGGCGTTGTGCAGTTCAGTTTGCACTGCCTCAAGTCCGCGGACGAGCAGGTTGCGCTCGAGGGAGCCGAGTTCTTGCTGGCGCTTGTCGAGAGCGAGGCCGACGAGGAGACTCTGCGCCCGCTCATGCCCGCGATTCTGCCCCAGCTGCTCGAAACCATGGTTTTCAGTGACGAGGACTTGTTCGTGCTCGAGAGCGTTGCCGAGGACGACAGCAACGATGCGGACCGCGACCAGGATATCCGGCCGACGCTGCCCAAGACAAAGGCCGGCCACGGGCACAAGTCGCACGCGAAATCCGGCGATGGCGACGACGACGACGATGATGACGATGACGACGAAGACGATTTCGAGTCAAAACTCACGGTCTGGAACCTGCGCAAGTGCAGTGCGGCGGCCCTCGACCAGTTCGCACAGAAGGACCCGCACATGACGCAGGAAATCGTGCTTCCGCACCTGCTGCAGCGCATCAACGCGTCTCAGGAGTGGCCCGTGCGCGAGTCGGCCGTGCTCGCGTTCGGGGCGATCGCCGCGGGCTTGCAAGCCGTGGGCGAGACGTCGTTTGTGCCCGAGCTCATCCCGTTTCTCCTCGACCTGCTCGGCAACGAGCACGCCCCGATCAGGGACATGTGCTGCTGGACGCTGAGCCGGTACGCCGAGGAAAACCACATGGACTGGCGTGTGTTCGAGGGCATTTTGCGCTGCACGCTCGACGTGAACAAGCGCGTGCAGGCGTCGGCGTGCTCGGCGATCTCGACGCTCGCCGACAGCGCTGGGTCCGAGCTCGACCCGTACGTCGGAAACCTGTTCCAGCACCTGCGCGTGTGCTTCTCGAAATACCAAAAAAACAACTTGTTGTCGCTGTACGAGTGCGTCGAGACCGTGGCCACCGTGGCGTCGAACGCGATTGTGGAGGACCCGAGCGTGGCGAACCCGATTCTCGAACCCATCATTCTGCGGTGGAACACCGTGGACAACGAGGACCCCGAGCTGCTTGCGCTGCTCGAGTGCCTCAGCTACTTTGCCGTCGCCATGGGCCAGGCGTTTGCACAGTTCGCGCCGCCCCTGTTCGAGCGCAGCGTCCTCCTCATTCGCGAGAGCCTCGTGCTCATGGAGCGGGCCGCCGTCGACCCGATTGGCGTCGATGCCCCCGACCCAATGGTCGTTGTGTGTGCGCTCGACATGATCGACGGGCTCGTGCAGGCCCTCCAGGAGTCCGGCGTCGCCCCGCTGTTTGCTGCGCAGGAGCGGAGCACGCAGACGTCGATCGGCGAGATGCTGCTCATGTGTCTGCAGCTCGACAACATTACGGTCATCCAGTCGACGCTGAGCCTCATTGGCGACCTCGCGATCTACTGCTTCGAGTCGCAGCTGCTTCCCCACTTGCCACAGCTTGTGCCCGAGATCGTGCAGCAAATCGATGCGAGCCGCATCGAAATGGACGTCTTTTACGAGCCCGTAGGCGACAACTCGATGTGGGCGCTTGGCGAGATCGCGATGCACCACGACAAGTTCTCGCTCGAGCCATGGTTCAACGACGTGTTGCAGCGTGTCGGCACGGTGCTGTGCTCGCCGGTCATGCCGAGCCCGTCGCTTTTGTACAATGCGTGCACAACCCTGGGTCGCCTCGGCCTCGGTCTGTCGCACGCGCTCGCGCCGCACTTGCATATGTTCATCACGAAGTGGCTCGACGTGATCGCTGACGTCGAGGTCGTGCTCGAAAAGGACACGGCCCTGCAGGGCATGTGCCTGACGATCGGCGTGAACCCGCAGGCCTTGACATCCACGAACCTGCAGCAGCTGCTCAAGGCGCTTGCGTCGTACTTCACGCCGACGCCGACCCTGAAACAGCTCGTGGCGAAGCTCCTCGAAGGGTACAAGAGCCTGTTTCCGAACTTCGAGGAGATATGGAACTCGCTGCCCCCAGCATTCCAGCAGCAGCTTCATGCGACCTACGTACTGTAGTTTCTAATTATTCATCCCCGAAACCGGGTGCACCATAAAACTCGCCACTATCGAGAAGTATTTTGATGGAACCTGACGCATATATGCTATAGGTGGGTGCCATTGCGCGTGCCATTACGGGTGCCATTACGAGTGCCATTATCGTGAGTATATTGCGACTGGGTCGTGAACACAGAAATTATGCCATTGAGTAAGTACCGTGAGTGACCGATTGCGTGAGATCGCGAATATCTAATACGCTATTATCGAATAATCTATGTGCCGTTATAGTGAATGCCGTTATAGTGAATGCCATTATGGTGAGTTTTTATGCATATGCGCATTAGCAGTGCCATTACGTGCTGTAGATGGCGGGCGGCTCTCACGTGGAGATTGCTTACGCAAGCACGCGCTTTCGCAAATCATCGGCCTGCGAACTCCATTTATGTTACCCTAAAAATCACCTCTTCCTGGTCCACCAACTTATCATCTAAAACACCATGGGTCACGGCGGCTGGTGGGTTCCCCCCAAGCAGAAGTACACGGTCCGTTACGGCTTGTCGCCGAACGCGCAGAACCCGTTCAAGGGCGCCGCTTACAACTCGGTTTTCAACACATTCCGCCGCGTCAAGGGCCAGTTCCTCTTCGTCGTACTGCCCGTTGGTTCGTACCTCTACCTGTGGAACTGGGCGAACAGCTACAACGAGTGGCTATACACGAAGGACGGCCGGGAGACGTTGTCGAAGCTCGTGTAAAGCGCTTCGCACGCGTCTCGACTAATATGATTGCATGCAACCCATAAAAATCTGTAGACTTAAAAGTATTGCCTTACGTGGCTCCTCGTCTCGTGTACCCTGCGAGATTCAGAAGACTTGTTGCGTGTACGAGCTAGGCGTTTCGAGCATCGGGCCAGTGAGTTGGGCCAGTATGGGTCAGCGAGTATGGACTAGCGAGTGGACCAGCGAGTGGACCAGCGAGTATAAGCCGATGAGTGCTAGGCCGGTCGGGCGTCGGGCATTTGTAGGTTCGGGGCTTGTACGAGCGGCCGGTTCCGTTCATTAGTCCGAACGCTCGTAGAATTAAAGTTCAATAGAAGTAGCTCTTTAAGTTCCTCGTTATACTGGTTGCCTAGCTGCTGCGTTAGCAGCCGACTGGCCATTCGGGCGCCACGAAAATGAAGCCATTTTTTGTATTCGTATTGGGGCTTAACACTTTGCGAAGTGCACGAATTCCTGGCTTCGGAGTGGTCGGCGGTGCTAGCCGACAAGGTTCTATGAAGGTTATTGACGGCCAAAGAGTGGAAATAAGGAGCCAAACCAAAGACAGTTTCCACTGAAGTCAAATTGTGTCCGCTCAGACGTATATATATATACATGTTTATAGGACATAGAAAAGATCCGCAAACTTGTTAACGCCAAATGCAATTGACTCTTATTTCACTTGGCCTTTCGCTCGCCGCTACTGCCTCGGCGTTCGGCTTCGGCCACCCGCAGCAAGCCTACCCGCAGCAGTACCAGTATCCACAGTACCAGCAGTACAACGAGTACGGCCGCGGGCGGTACCCACAGGGCTACTACTATCCACAACAGGGCTACTACTACCCGCAACAGGGCCAGTCCGGGTACCAGTCCAGTTATTACTATTACTACCCGCAGCAACAGCAACAGCAGGGCGGGTACTACTACTACCCGCAGCAGCAGGGCTACCAGCAGCCCGCCTACCAGCAGGGGTACTACGGCCAGGCCGGCACGCCGGCGAACTCGAACCCGACCGGTGCTGCGAACGAGCCGAGCCAGACGTATGTGGACCCCGACCTGAACGCCGTCCATCCAAAAAGCCGGGACTAAGAGAATCGACGTGCCAAACGAGTTAGTACGAGTAAGTAGTCGGCACTGGAACGTAGTCAGAGTACGTTGTCGTGTGTAACTTGCTTGTCGTTAGCCCACATCAGTAGCGTATAGTTTTTTTTCCATTTCCTTTTACCATTTTCAGAATATACCCATTTTGGGGGGACTCCTGACCGTTTGAGTCCGCATTTGGGGTGTTGTTTATACGCGTGTCTGCGGGCGCAAGCACTTACCGGATTGGGAAGGTCCCACTGAACAAGTATATAAGAGGTCTTCAGGAAGCCAGTTGCAGTTTGTCTCATTTCTACTTCTCAGCAAGTCTCACTCTCATCTCATCTCTGCATCTCTGCCTCTGACCAAGCATGAAACTTGCGAACTTGCTTTCGTTGGCCATGGCCGTCGTCGGTGCTGCTGGACTCCCTGCTGTCCCCGCGGTTCCCGAGGCTCCCGCCAAGAACCTGAACGCACCCTCGTGGGACTATCCTGGTCTGGACCCGGTGTCCGTAGGCAGCGCAGGCGCTGGCTTTGAGGCCGTGGTGCCGTCTCCCACGTGGGGGGAGCGGACCGGCACAAGCTCCTTCGTGAGCGAGCAACTCCGCGAGTCTCTCGTTCCTACGTTGTCGAATTCTACTCTTCTTGCGCCCGGCGATGTGTTCGGACTTGTGACATTGAGCAACAACCCGTACGTGAACTGCGAGACAGTCGTCATCTACCAGGACAGCACGCTCGGCATCAAGGAGCCGAATGGCCCCGGGTACCTGTTTCAGTCCGTGCTGCTTGAGGACTACGGCCTGCTGATTGCGCCCGAGCCGCTCACGACCGTGAAAGTGAACGAGAACAACGTGCTGTACCTGAACGCGTCGCTGTACAACCCGAGCCCGATATTCTATGAAGACGGCTGGCTGCTACAAACGGACAACGGCCAGACCGTAGTGTGCCCGTCTTGGAACTCTGTGCTCGCTTACGCTGAGGACGGCAAGCCTCTGCCGTGCGCGGATGCCGTGCCCGTTGACCTAGCCATTGTACCCATTGACGTGTGCCCCGGGCACTAGCCCGCGTTGCTCGCGTAGCTGCCCAATTAACTTCCCGAGGGCTGCTCAATTATCCATTTCCAAACTAGCTATGCATTGATATCTATTTACGTATTTCGAACTATATTCACACCAAAGCCTGCCGAACAAAGCAAGAGCGAACACAACGAACACGCAACATAGGCCGCCTCTATACACAGCACAATACAAATCCTAAATACGTATCAAGCACATACCAGCACCTACCAGTGCTCTTCTCACTTACCTGAACAGCCAAGCAAATGCACCGCATACAGCATATACAGCAGGCACACAGTACAGCAGGCACACAGTACAGCAAGTACACAGTACAGCAGGTACACAGTACAGCAGCCACACAAGTAACGGGATACGAAAACATAGCACCCCCTTAATAGATACAACAAGTACTTACGAACGCGCAACACATACTCAACACATCGAGTGTAGACCTGCGCATTGCACAACACGTACCCAGCGCAATCACTGTAGACCCGCCAGTTGTAAGAGCCGACTAGGATTATCCGGCTAGGACAACTGCCTGGCTTCGCACAAACTATGCAGACTACATCAGGTACAGCATACACGCAGGCGCATAAATAGCGAAATCTAATAAATTAGCACACCTATAATAAATACAAGAAACACGTACGGCTATTGCACAACCAACTCAACCGTGTAAACCTACCAAGTGCACTAGCGTATTACCAGCGCATTATCAGAATAGTGCAATTAGCATACAACAGGCACACAAGTAAGTGAATATGAGAAGCATAGCGCATATAAATCATACAGAAAAACCTACGACGCGCGACACCAAACAAAACCAGATTGCAATTAACAGACTGCAATTAACATACTGCAATTAACATACTGCAATTAACAGACTACCAATTAACAGACGAGGGCGACTGCCCGGCTTTGCACAAATTACCGCAGTGCAGACCGGACTTCAGGGACGCGGGTTTGTCCGCATTCCTCGTTCGGTTAGTCAGACTCCTCCACACATGTCGGGTGCGGATAACTGGCAGGATCTTGGCTTTGCGAATCTCCAGCAGGTTCTGGACGAGCAGAGCTCGAAAATCAATGCTTCGCAGGAAGAGGGCGCCGCAAGCCGCAAGGCGCTTTCCGCGAAGACGAAGGCTTTCCGCAAGCTCGACGACGGCGAGAAGCTCGGCGAGATCCGCGGGCTCCTGAAGGGCTACCAAGCCGAGATCGACGCGCTCACGGCCCGCTGCAAGTTCGCGGAAATGTGTTTCATGAACGCGTACAAGTCGCTGGCGCTGCTGCCGGACCCGGCCCCGCTGCTCAGTGCGCGCGAGGCCGAGATCGACCGTTTAAAGAGCGAGGCTGCTGCGTCCACGGCTTCAAACGAGGCGGACTCGCGTCTAGCGCGCGAGCTCGAGCGGCAGACGCTGCGCGTTGCCCAACTCGAGAAGCAGCTCAAGGCTGCGGGCAAGGACACGCCCAACACGGCCCACAGCAAGGGCAACACGTCGGGCAACTCGGGCACGGCAGACCGCGAGAAGGTCGACGAGCTCGAGACGCAGCTGGCTGCGAGCCACGCACAGCTCGCAAAGACGCAGACGGCCCTGAAGGACGAGCTCGCTGCGTCTCAGGAGCTGCGGGCACGCCTCGCTGCGGCACAGACGCCGGACCCTGCCAGTGCCAATGACTCTACTGACTCTACAATTGACTCCACAACTGATTCTCCTAGTGCCGATCTCGCGGATCCCGCTGCGAACGCGGCGAACCCTGGAAATGGAGGATCACGGCGGACGCGCGAGCTCGAGGCCGCAAATGCAGCGCTGCGCGTTGAGCACGAGCAGCAGGCTGCCGAGCTCCGCCGAACGCAGCAGCTTGTTGCGAAGCTTGAGGAGGATCTGAGCGCCGTACAGCCGTCGGACACGTTCTCGACCATCAGCGGCTGGACGGCCGTGCCGCGGGCCGGCGGAGCGTCCGTGGCCGGCACGTCGGCCGGCAGCACGTTGCCCGGCGCGTCCGGAGCCGTGAGCGGCATTATTGTGCAGCAGCGCGACCGTTACAAGCGGCGCATGCAAGAGCTCGAGGAGAAAGTGCACCGCAGCGAGGCCGCGCTCGCCGAAAGCACGCAGGAGCTCGAGGCCGTACGCCGCGAGAGCTACAAGCTGTACGAGCGCATCCGCCAGCTGCAGGCGGCCGTGCCCGCATCGGCCACGGCGGGCGAGCCCGAGCGGTGGGAACCGAAGAGCCTGTACGCTCCACGCGTCGAGCAGCAGCTCAAGGAGCTCGATCTCGGGCGGCGAACGATCGGAATGTCGCCACTCAGTGCACGCTACGTCGAGCTGTGCGCGCGGTTGCTTGTGGACTCGCGGTTACGCACGGGAGCGGCCGCGTACGCCGTTGCCGTCCACCTCGTTGCGCTCCTCGGGCTCCTGTTCTAGTCGCACATGTACGCCCTGTACCCACACTCCCATATTAATGCAAACTCGCTCGCGAAAGTCATCCATGACACGCTTGTCGCTATGCTGGACTAGTTTGCCAGCAGGTCTTCACAGCGACTCGACGTGCGTTTGTCTAGAGCATGAGCACGACTCTGCACATGTTGCAGTGCGGCCTCGACTCGTCTATTGCACGGGATGCATTGGCCATGTGTGGTAGCACATTGTGCGTGCGAGCGAGTCAAGAGCTTCTAGTATGCGTTGCGATATATCACTAGACTGTATATGCTGGACACGGACCGAGGCCTCACCGCGATGAATACGAACCTCTGAGTGTAGATACTGGTTCCTGAGAGTGGATTCTGGCCTGAGAGTGGATTCTGGCCTGAAAGTGGATCCTGGTCTGAGAGTGGATCCTGGCCTGAGAGTGGATCCTGGCCTGAGAGCGGATCCTGGTCTGGGGATGCATGACTTTGCATTGGCTCGAGTGGCCGTGGTATCACTGGCCCGGTATAGTACGCATGGCAATATAAAATAATTATTTATGGACGATCCGTTTTAATGCACCGAGCTTACTTGCGCAACCGCTTCTCCTTGAGAATGCGGCCGATCTGGCGCGAGCTGAGGCGGCCGGACTGCTTGTCCGTGGCCTTCGCGATCTCCTCGCCCTGCTCGCTGAGCTGGATCTCGATGTGGCACGGCTGCGAGTTGAAGCGGTTGATGCGGCCGAACGCACGGTAGGTTCTGCGCCGGCGGGCGGGGGCCTGGTTGACCTGGATGTGCGAGATCACAAGGTTCTCGGTGTTGAGGCCCTTGGCGTCGGCGTTCGCCTTCGCGTTCTCGAGCAAGTCGGTGATGAACTCAACCGACTTCACGGGCCAGCGAGCCTGCGTGACGCCGAACTCTTTGCCCTGGGCCGTGCGGCCAACGTCGCCGTGGTGCTTGCGGAAGGGCACGGCACGCTTCTTCTCGGTAACGGCCTCGAGGTACTTCAGGGCCGTGTCGAGCTTCTGGCCGGCAATGGCCTGCGCAGTGGCCTGGGTGTTCTTGAAGCTCACGCGGAGATGCGAGCCGCGCGAGGACGCAACCGTGGCCGGGTTCACCGGAGTCTTGCTGTAGCGAGTCATGTCCTGTTCAGAGGTTTAGCTAGCTGCCTACTCAGAGCCTTTGTTCAGAAAGTTGCAATGGGGCCCACTCCCAAAAATTCGCGAGTGCATCACGTGGGGCTTTCCCGGCTGGGAAGACGGGACACGGGCGTCGCGCGCTCCTGTCCGTACCCACAGCACGCACGGGACGCACTGAAAAGTTTGCACAGCCCTAAGCCCCACGTCGTGCCCATGCACCCACACACAAACACACGTCCCAGCTGGCGTGCTCGGTGCAGTGCCAGGCAGTTGCCCAGGTCCGCGCAGCCGTGCCCAGCTGAACCCTCGCACGCCGGTCAGGCACCGCCTGCTGACTGGCGGGCCTCGCGTACCCGACAGCCACACGAAAGCCACGGCCATGGGCAAGGCACGCCAAAGGCACCCCAAGGAACAGCACCACGAGGCACGCCAAGCCAAGTCACGCCACAAAGACCTGGCCGCACAAGTAAACAGTATAATTAATTTAGAACATCGCCATATTGGCACAGCACATTCTCACAGCACAGTCTCACAGCATATTTTACAGAATTGCAGTACATTGGCACAGTGCGTTGGCTAGACCACGGGTGCTCTCGTGCCTTCGAGCCTACCCTGTGGCCGCCCGCCGTCTGCCTAGTCATGCCTAGTCATAGCCTGCCATGGCCGGCGGCCTGGCGAGCTGACATTTTTCAGCTTAGTCACCGGGACCTCCCAAGAGGACGAGGGAAAAAAATTAATTTTCTAAGACTTAAAGAGCTTCGCCTTGGCATTGGACGAGAACCAACACACCAAAAAAAGACAACCTCACAAAAAGTATATACACAATGGCATTTGCACCACGTGGAGGACGTGGAGGCGCACGCGGAGGCGGCGGCGCTAGAGGAGGCCGCGGCGGAGCCCGCGGTGGCCGGGGAGCCCCGCGCGGCGGTGGCCGTGACGGAGCGCGTGGAGGCCGTGGCGGCCCGCGTGGCGGCGCCGTAGTGAAGGGCAAGAAGGCAGCCGGCGGATCGAAGGTCGTTGTCGAGCCTCACCGCCACGGCGGCGTGTTCATTGGCCGCGGCAAGGAGGATATGCTGCTCACGAAGAACCTCACGCCCGGCGAAAACGTTTATAAAGAAAAGCTTGTGTCCGTGGACAACAGCGACAGCACGAAAACGGAGTACCGCGTGTGGAACCCGTTCCGATCGAAGCTTGCTGCCGGCGTGCTCGGCGGTCTTGACGAGATCTTCATGGGCCCCGGCAAAAAGGTGTTGTATCTCGGTGCTGCGTCCGGCACGTCTGTGTCGCACGTCGCCGACATCGTCGGTCCCGAGGGCGTTGTGTACGCCGTCGAGTTCAGCCACCGGCCGGGCCGCGATCTCATATCCATGGCGAAGAAGCGCCCGAACGTCGTGCCGATCATTGAGGACGCTCGACACCCGCAGAAGTACCGCATGCTCGTGGGCATGGTCGACTGCGTGTTTGCCGACGTTGCGCAGCCCGACCAGGCGCGTATCATTGCCCTCAACGCGCACATGTTCCTGAAGGACCAGGGCGGCGTCGTGATCAGTATCAAGGCAAACTGCATCGACTCGACCGTCGACGCCGAGACCGTGTTTGCTCGCGAGGTGCAGAAGCTGCGTGGCGAGCGCGTCAAGCCCATGGAGCAGCTCACGCTCGAACCGTACGAGCGTGACCACTGCATTGTGGTCGGCCGCTACGCCCGTAGCGCTTAAGTTAAGTCTATATATTAATGTTACGCATATCCCGGTGCCGGTATGTACGAGCTCACGGTTGTCCATGCTAGGCCGTAGCGTGTACATGTGCAATTGGTCCACGGTTATCCCGATTGACCACATGGTCCCGAGTGTCCCGAGTGTCCACGGTTCCCCATGATTGCCCGCAATGGTCCCACAATGGTCCAGGATTGTACACGGTAGTCGAGGATTGCACGATAGTCCATGTTTGTCCCACTACGTGCCATGCGCAAGTCTTTCACCTAGCTATGCCACGATTGTTCATGGTTGACCACGACGGTCCATGACTAGGCGGTGCCTACGCTGTACTCTCAGGCGCATATTAAAACGTAGAGCTGCCATATTTCGTAGAACACATTGTGCACACGCATACTAACCTGCTGTACAACGCCTCAATACGAGCTTGTATATAAAACCACTGGTGTGAATACGCATACCAGACGTTTAAATGCCTCAGATTGAGGGGCTAGAATGTGGGGCTAACGGAAGGTAGAATGTGGGGCTAACGGAAGGTAGAATGTGGGGCTAACAGGAGGTAGAATGTGAGGCTAGAGTCGATCATTTTTATTAGAGCCCACCCCACTTCTCGAATTGAGTAGACGAATTCCACTCGCTAGATACTGTGGAGAGATACATATATTCACGCAGGCGTGCCACACACCTGAGGTGAGCGGCCCGTTTAGGGTGCACAGGTGGCGTAGTCAGCATCACCAGCTCACATCTGTACGATGAGGTTCTTTGTGGCAGCCAGTGCGGCATTGTGGGGCGTTGCGCAGGCGTTTGACTGCTCGGCGGCGCAAGTTGAGTGGATGGACGAGACTCACGTGTTTGAAACAACCGTGGACACGCCGCCGTCCACGACAAAGCTCCAGTTCTTCTTCAACCCGTGCTCGCCCGTGAAGGCCGAGAACTGCAAGCCAGACGACCATCTCTGTGGTGTCGAGTGGATCGTTTCGGACACAGGCAGCGTGCTTTCGGCCGTGAAGTCGTACGGTAGCGTGGCCGAGGGTGCTGAGGAATATGTGGATCGTCACGATGGCTCCATCAATTTCTCGTACAGAGGCGCCCGTTGGGGCTCGGGGACGCTGAACGGGGCCGTGAGATTCGAGTGTGGCGAGCAGCGCGGGTACACAATGACTACAGAGTCTAATTTCATGGTGGTCACAGCAACCCACCCGGACGCGTGTGCCCTTCGGGAGGACCAAGACGGCGGTGATAACGACGACGCCGACGACTCCGGGTGGGGGCTGTTTACTTGGATCTTTGTGCTCTCGCTCGTGGCCGGCTTGGCGTACGCCCTGTTGACCGTCTACATAAACTTCGCGCAGTCCCGCGGAACCCTGCCGCTGGCGGCGAACGTCGGGGACGTGCTACGCGACCTGCCATACCTGCTCAGAGACATTGTACGTCGTGTCAAGCGGAGTTTTAGCACGCGTTCTTCGACGTCGGGCTATGCGGCTCTCTAAGTTCACACTGGACTCCACCAATCTCGCGCATTCCGCCAACTAGGCCCGCCAATTAGCGCTAATTGCACGGTTGCTTCTAATGCGCTCCGCTATGCACACAGACTTCGGTATCACACAAACTTCGGTCTTATACTTCGGTATCAGACTTCGGTATCAGACTTCGGTATCAGACTTCGGTATTAGACTACGGTATCAGACTATGGTATCACTAATAAGTTTCTACACATTTACGCAGTGACAGAGCCTCCGAAGCCATCCGGGATTCCAGTCTACGAAGGTGCAAACTACAGAGCCCATGGAGCGCTTATAACAGCTACATACTTCCGCGAGCTTGGCCCGTCTTGGCCATCATGTTGTGCACTGTATCCGGCGAGTACCAAAGGCTGCTCGTACATTTCGCACCCGTTTCGGCGAGCGCAGGGCAAGGTCTGGCCCGTCGATGCTTTCCTGGGCGCCCGAGCAGGCACGGACCGGATCGGAGCACGTACCATGTGACTGGTAATTAACGAATTATGTATGAGGTTTGGATGTGGGAAAAGCACACACGCCGCCATACACTTAGGCGTGGCCATACACGTAGGCGTAGCACAGAATATAGAAACGAAGCACGAATTGCAGACTAGCGCGGTTTGCATAATAGCTAGCGATTCGCTCTTTTTCAGTTCCTGATTGTCCTCGCGTGTCCTATTGCGGGGCCGCATGCGGAGTCGTGGGTGTACCCTGGAGGCCGTGGCCCATATGTAGGCCCGCATGTGGCCCACATCTCGTCCGGCGCGCGCGCGTGAGCCCCGCTCTGGGGTATTTTCGAGGGCGCAGCTGTATGAAATGTGCCCGTGCGGCTTGTTTAGTCCGGGGTCGGGGTTTCCTGCTCGCATATATGGGCCATTCCTATCGTTTACCGCGAACTCCTGTCAAACCCGACGCGGGTTCCGCTGCACACAAACCACTTGCACAGGCGCCCGTTGCAGGGCTGGGCAGCGTACAGCGGGTAAGGGTGGGTCCCATTTCGACGCTCTGTACGGAAGACCGCACGTAGGGCAAGGGCAGCTTTCCCGGGTTGCCGGTACTTGAGATCACTCACTTGCATTGGCTGGCGGGAGGGCACTTAGCTTGTTTGTATACCACTTTGTGGGGCCGAAACTAACCGCTGCTCAGTTTCTTGCATATGTGGCTTGTAAATGGCATAATTGCTGGGATTGGCCTCGTAGCAGCCCAGACGCGTGTCCTAGACACCGTCGACTGCGCAAGGTACTCAGGCTTGAACCAAACATACACTTTGTCGTCCGTGCGCGAGACCCCACCAACACAAACGAATTTCACGTTCTTCTATAATCCGTGCGAGCCCGTCGATGTGGCTGGCTGTGCCGGCGACGACCACCTGTGCGGGGTCGAGGCCGTGGCGTCGAGCGATGGCTGGGTCACAAGCGCCGTCAAGCCGTACGGCAGCCCGTCGAACGGCGCAAATGTGCTTGTTCAAGAGGTCGAAGACCGACTTTTCATGCATTTCAGCCACGCTACGTGGAGTGGCAACCAGCTGTTCGCGTCCGTCAAGGTCCAGTGCGGCCCACACACACACTTCTCCATAGGCAACGACCCGAACGGGTCCATAGATGCCAAGTTGCTGACGCTTATAACCCCAGATATATGTGGCGAGGGGGTTGTTGCTGATGCTGTCAGTGGCCCTGCTCATGACGCTGTCGACGACCCTGTGTATCCTGTGCATGAGCCCGTTACTGGGTTTGCTGAGCACGGCCGCGTCTGGTCTGTAGGACAGACGCTGGGCATCGTGCTCGTTGTTGCTGTTGTTGCATTCATTGGTGGCATTATTCTGCTGTGGCTGATTCTCCGGCTTGAAAGCCACGAGAACGAGGCCGCACAGGACTACAGTCTCGGGGACGCCCTGCACCTCGTCGTGTCGGGCCTTGCCCACGGCGTGCAAGCCGTTTTCGGGATCGGGCCGAAGCAGGAGTAGCTCACCCACCCAGAAGTCACCCACCCAGAGTCGAAGCCACACCCAGAGTCGAAAGTCTCCGTCTTTAATAGTCGCACACCACCACGCGAGGCACCACCTGCTCAACCACCTGCGCAAGGTACCGTTGGCTCGACACGAAGAGCTCCCCACCATTGGGGCCACCATTGGCACGACCATTGGGACGACCATTGGGACGACCATTGGGACGACCATTGGGACGACCATTGGGACGACCATTGGCACTACCATTGGGACGACCATTGGGACGACCATTGGGACGACCATTGGCACGGCCATTGGCACTACCATTGGCACTACCATTGGCACGACCATTGGCACTACCATTGGCACGACCATTGGCACGACCGTTGGGACGACCATTGGCTCACTGCATTCTTTCGTAGTGGCGCGTTCTTTGCTGCGAACGAGCGTACATACACGCAGCAGGACGCACGACGGCACTCACGGTACTAATCACTCATAATCACGACGTAGCAATCCAATTCAGAATCACAGCCGACCTTCCAGAGCATGCCATTTTTACTACATAATAAAATGCCACACAATAAACTAGTAGAAGTTGGGGCCCTGTTCGAGCCATGGTGGAGCCATGTACCTAGAACACACGCATGTACAGGATCTCGCCGGTCCTTATCAGGGCAAGGTCCGAATTGAAGAAACGCAGGACACGCGAATCACTGTGTCTCCTTTAATACTAAGGAACAAACCTGTGTTGTAGGCTTTGGAGACCTGAGACCGCTCGAAGATGCGTTTGTCGATAGTGTGGAGTCTGCTCTGGACCGCAGCGGCGTTTAATAGCGCGGAGAGTATGTGCGCCCAAATCCCCGACCTGAACCAGACGGTCGAGGTCTCGAAGATCTTGAGCACACCGCCAACGCGGCAAAACGTCACGACTTACTTTAACCCGTGCCATCCCGTCCAGGTCCCGGGCTGCGCAGATGACGACCACTTATGTGGGGTCGAGTACACGGAGGTGGACGGGAAATTTGTCCTGACCGCCGTGAAGCCGTACGGCAGCGCGTCGAACGGAGCCGAAAGCTTTTTTTACGAGGGTCCTGACACCATCTACGCATCATACCAAGAAGCGAAGTGGGGCGACCAAGACCTCTTCGACGGCGTCGAGATCCAGTGTGGGACGACGGTCTCGTTCGAGCTAGGAAACCCTGAGAACAGATTCGGCCCGGAATTGGTGCTCAAAACGCCGGCCGTGTGTGGCCTTGCTCCTGTCATACACCACTACCATGACGGATGGTCGGCCCTGCAGATCGTATCGCTCATCACGCTCATCGCGATCGTGGCCCTGTTCACGGGCGTGCTCTTCCTTTGGATGTTTCTGAGGTTTGCCCAGCGCCGAGGCGACCTCACGGCCGAGTTCGGGCTGTGGGACGCCCTGTACGATATCGTGTCCGGCATGCTGTTCAACATCGGGTCGTTCCTGCGCCGGTTCCGTCGGTAGGCCCTGCCCACTACACTAAATCACCTTATACAATAATAACATCCAAACGACGTCCAGAGCTCCCGTGTCGAGGCGGCGTCCGGTCGAGGCGAGATCTCAGCACTAGTGCTGGCAACTAAAACAATGGCAGCATGGATTTGAAGGTTGCATTCGACCTTTTCCAGGGCTACTCTTGCTGCATGTTCGAGACGGTGAGCAGTAGCTTCTCCAAAGTCGTTTTGTAGTAGACTTCTTTCTTTTGCAGGGCCCCGAGCTGCTCGTCGAGCTCTTTTGTCTTGCGCTCGACGTCCTTATCGAAATCTTCCGTGCTTGTTTTCACAAACATGCGGCCAACGTTCTGCCACACATGGCCACCGGTGCGTTGCTGGCCGATCTGCTTCGCAGTAAGTGCAAGCACCTTCTTGTTCTGCTCGGCCGCAGCCATACGGACCCTCACGGCCTGCAGCTCGGCCTGCGTGGCCAGCATGCGCTTGCCCATCTCGTGCGGGACTCCGTCCATTGTAGAGTTTGTGGGTAGGGGCCACGAGGGCGAACTACATAAACCCACAATAAGTACCTGTCGATACACCCATTAGAGCACTAAATAACTATGAGACAACCGCGCGAACCACCACAAGCCACGCACAACACTGCAGAACATGTATAACATATAACATGTATAACATATAACATGTATATCACAGCATTACAAATAATACTCTGGCGCAAGCCTCATATACAGTCTCTCTGTACTGCATCTATCAGTTCAGCAAGGCACGAGTACAAGCCTGAGTATCTGAGTGTGTTCTTCAATTGCATTCATTATTATAAATTTCTTGTTTCCGATTTTCGTATGCCCAATTCACAAAACCCTGTTGAAGCATGCACGTAAATGGCCCGGGCTGGGGTTTGCGATCCGTATGTCTCGGCCCGCAACGCACGCAGGATCGTGGTACGCGGCCTCGCCAAGCGCATTGGCTGCGCAAATCCAGGAATGGCTAGCTGCAGCCACAAGCTCGCAGCCTCCGACGGCAAGATACGCAATTGGCCCGCACGCGGGCTACCGGTTCTGTGGCCGTGTGCTCGCCCATACTTACGCCCAGCTCGACCGTGGCGTGGACCGCATTGTGCTCATGGGCCCCTCGCACTTCAAGTACTTCCGAGGCATCCAGTCCACGGCGTTCGCAAGCATGGAGACGCCCGTGGGCACGGTGCGTGTCGACGACGACACAGTTCGTGAGCTTGCAAGAGCGTGTGACGTGCGTGCGCTCGACAACACAACCGATCTCCGCGAGCACAGCTGGGAAATGCACCTCCCGTTTATTGCGACCGTGGCCCCGCACGTTCAAGTCGTGCCCTTGTTGTTTGGGGCGTTCGATGCGGGGCAAACCGAGAAGGTGCTTGCCGAACTCGCGAAGCTCGACGGCGAGCGCACGGCCATTGTTGTGAGCTCGGACTTCTGCCACTGGGGCGATTCGTTTGACTACACGCCCTTCAAAAATAGTGCCCCGCTCATCTACAAACACATCGACAAGCTCGACCACGAGGCGATTGCCCTGCTCACGGCTGGCCGGCCGGCGACTGAGTGGGCTGCGTACATAAAGCGCACAGGAAACACGATCTGTGGGGCCACGCCCATCCGGGCGATGCTCATGCTTGCCGAGCTGAAGCAGATTCACGTCGAGTTTGCTGAGCTTGCGTACGATCAGAGCTCGAAAGCACGCAGCGCACACGACAGCTCCGTGAGCTACGCTGCTCTAGCGGGATAGCTCGCTCCACGCGAAGCGCAAAATGCTCACAAATGCATACAAAGCTTTTTGTTGGTTCTTTATCATGACAATCTGTAGCTACAACACTGCGGAATCATAGCCACTGTGGAGCCGCGACCATAGCCGACTATAGCCACAACAACCACGACAATACGGAGTCATGTATGCTTGCCCTGCAAAACTAAGGAAGTGTATACAAGGAATATTTGAGTAACGTATGGAGTGTCTATGTATATCATGAAGCACAAAACTCTGTGAGCTGTGCTCTGTCCGAGTTCTCAAAACATTGCTGGCCAGGGAAACTCTAGTCACGCTAAGACATCTTCTCTTGAGATACACAGTCATGAGACCGCCTAAATATCGCAATTGCTAGTCTCCCCTCACCACACATCCCTGATTTTCCTACAGCTGCAGGATGGCATCACCGCGCCAGGGTTATCTCTCCCTTGAGACTCCGGGTCGTTTGGAAAAACGTCGAAGTCCGACGGATTGCCGTAAACGACGAGCCCCGGTCTTTCCTTTTGGTCCCTTTCGAAACTCGTGAACGAGTTAGTACCATCAACTGCATAGTCTTTCCCGACTTCAACCTTACACTTTTGGATCACATCTCCCAACTCATAATATTCTCTGAGTGTATGATGGCCGAAATACAAATGATACAGGTGAGACCCCTTCCATACGCTTTCACGGCGTACTATGACATACGTGAGAGTGTGTCTATTCAAGCATTCCGTGGTGGCCGAAAGGTCTCTCATTGCGCCTAAAGATTGTGAATCTCGATTTGAGACAGAACGGCCCTATATATAAGTGCAGCTATCCGCGCTTAGGATTAAGTTTGGGTTCGAGCGTCAATCACCTGTTTATCCAACACATGGTGTGTGACTGCATAAGGTAACGACCATGGCTAGGTTTGTCGCACAAAATCACTAAAGCTTGAAAATAACTAAACATCTGTGG